>CAAKHD010013941.1:46695-69614 GCA_901007705.1 Fistularia tabacaria
TTTATCCATTTCTTTTGCACTTTGCGGGGATTCATATGCAGTAGTAATACAGTATCATATAGTGTATATGTAAACATATATATATATATATATATATATATGTTTACATATACACTATATGATACTGTATTACTACTGCATATGAATATATATATATATATATATATATATATATATATATATATATATATATATATATATATATATATATATATATATATATATATGTTTACTTATACAGTGTGTGTGTGTGCTTGTGCAAAATTTTCACCTCCTTTTCTTTGATTTTAAGCTTCCCCTGAATGTAAAAAAGCTGCTCCTCCACCTGAGAGTCTCTCTTTACAGTGAGTTGTGGCTTCACTTCCTCCGCATTCAGCATCATGAAATCTTTATCGTCGATGCTGCCTTCTACGAAAACAGATTTCACACAAGTGATTCATGTTTTTGATTTGCCCATATCTCCAAAAGTGCATTGCTATCTAACATATAAGGAGCGTTTATTTATCTATGTAAGTACCATAATCAAGAACACAAGTCCAGTACCTCTAAGGTCCTGGATTTCATCCCTCAAAATCTGGTTGTCTTCCTGCAGCAGGGCGATGTTGTACTGCAGCTCCTGCCCCTCTTGTCTCAGTGACAGCAACTCTTCCCTCAGCTCGGCTTCTCTGGTCCTGGACAGCTGCAGAAGACAAACCTGCACTTCAGCTGCCGCTCAAAACCCCGTTCGGCCACACTGACAAAATAGTACTACACACCTCAATTTGGCTGAGGAGCTGTTGCAGCTGTTCATCGCTGAGGGGCTGTCGCTCCCTGAGTCGTGCGTTGCTCAGCTTCAGCTCCTCGTATAGCCTCTGCCACCTCAGTGATTCGGCTTTTGTTGTAGTGAGTGCTTCCTAATGGTTATGAAAATAAAACACAAAAACGTAAACTGTCACTCATGACGACAGCCCCCCAAATCAATATAATCGATGTAGTCTAGAGATAGATATGTGAATACTTATTATGGCAAGTGAAAGGGATGTTGACCTGCAGTGCCTCAGCCTTAATAAGCGCCTCAGTTTTCTCCTGCGTGGCCCTCTGCAGGGCAGCCAGCGCCCTCTCCTCGTAGATCATTTTCTGCCTCTCCATCTGGAGCGCCAGTCTCTTCACACCATCCTTCGGAAACTTCTGCGAGAAACGCCACTGAGTTAAACCCACAAATGCTTACAGGGTGAAATGTAAACCAACACCGTGGAGACACTGCAGGAATCGCTGCACAGTGGACTGACAGAGTCGGGAAAGACTCAATGCTGTGAGCGGAAACAACACGTCTTCTTGTACAAACCACTCTGGCTGCCTCTTTGCGGCTCTTACCTGCAGGCAGACTTGCAGCTGCGCCTCCAAGGCCTTTATCTTGTTTTGCAGCAGGTCTTGACTACACCGAGCCTGTGTGGGTTATAAAGAAAATGACTGACTGTCACGCTGTAACCTGCAAATGGAAAATGAACGGGTCATGTATCAAAATTTGTGTGTGCAGCCTCTGTGACTGCACTCGCTGGTGCATGAGAGAAAACTTGCAGCATCAGTTAGCCTCGGGGAAAATTGTCAACATGTGCTGAACACTGCACTGGTGCAAGTAAGCGAAAAACTTTGACAAGAAGATGCCTGATGATGACATACTGCTACAAAAAATACTTTTTAAAGAATTTAAAAAATAATAATAATTTCACCTTGATAAAACTCTAATTCCTCAGCTCCTAAATGGCAAATTACAAGAAACGGAAACGACAATATTACCTTTCACTTAATACAAGGTAGCTTAAAGATATCTACTGAGCAATCATAATAGTTACTAACTGTCAACACCCTTCCTGTATAAGTCTGACAGCTCGTGCTCATCCTATGCAGCTTCAAGCGGAAGTCGCAACCTTTAAACCACAATATAAATAGGTTTGGTTAAATAGGTTGAGGTTACAGCAGCCCTCATCTGCTGTGAATGCAACTGTGACATTTTCAGTCCTATATCTAAATCTTGATCAGACACCGGACATGAGACGAATGCCATTTTCAGCCATTATGATACTCAGGAAGGCAAAGTGTCTTACTGTCCATATTTGGTTAGAGGAGGTCATGATGGTCGATGTGCTCTCCTGCAGCGCGAGTAGTTTCTTCCTGACAGCCTCCTCCCTCCATAAGGCATCCTGACAAAAAACATCCAGAATCCTCTATAATTGCCCCCATATTATGCTATTAAGATATATTCTCAATTTACAGACTGATAGAACCACGAAACAAAAAAAGGGCATTTCAAAAAAGGGCTTCAAATAGATTAAAACACTGCAATTTTCTAAAACTATTGCTTCTGACAGACACTGTGGAACAAATGTTATGTAACAATAAAAAGTAAATGTGGTCATGACAGAGTAAAATGGGGAGGAAATTTGGTTATTTTAATGTCCTCTACTTTACCATACATTTATAATGATCGAATGAATAAAGTTGTGTATAATATTCACTGTTTAACTTATAGGAAGAGTCATTTGATCTGTTATAGTTAGATCTTTTGCGTGTGAAGATCAACAAAACACTCTGTGAACAATGGACTCCTCTGATAGTTGCTTACCTGCAAGTACTCTGCTAACTGCTGAATATCCTGTCATTTGAGAGCGACAAAATGATAAAGAATTAAGTAATAAAATTGGATCCGCAGTTTATGCAGCGTATATACCACCGGTGAAAAAATAACTCACCGATTCCTTGACAACGACAAACCCAGACCTGTGAGGAAGAACATGTTCAAAAACAGAGGCATGTGCTGCTGCTTTATAAAATTGGAAAGAAGGTTCATGAGCATACAAGTCCAACTCACTCTGTCTGAACATTTGCATCACGCAGAATCTTATCTTTGGAATCAACTGGAAGGAAACAGAAGTTTTAATATGAAATATAATTTGATTATCAATACTATGTGTAGCCACAAAGACTTTTACCCTTGATGTGATTCTCTGTTTTACTTGTAGCTTTGGTACTGTTCATCTCCCTTACTACATGCATGGAGGTAGGTACTTGTTTCTTCACTTGGCCCCTTTGTCTCATCAGTGTTAGCTGTTCTGACCATAATGACTCCTGAGGACATGACAGAGAAGAATTTGTGGGTTTATTTCTGTAAATAAAGAGGAAAAGCAAAAATATTGAATATTTACCAGTTGAATTGTGCCTGGACGATCACTTGTAGTGCTGTCTACTGTTGAAATCCCATCTCCTCGTCCATTGAAGATGAAGGAATCTTGAGCATTACCATTGAACCTCTCTGTCTTTCTGTATGAAGTGAAATACGACACGGGTTTTCTTTGGCGCGTCAACTTTTCACAACACCGCTCTGGGCTCACCGATCTCCTTCTCAGAAATTCTAGATGCCTCTTTTCCTTCAGTTCATTCTTCAGGATTTTTGTCACAAATTCTCTCGTTGGGCTGCGGCATGATGTAGCATTGTTGCGTCCTCGGAGGTGTTCATGTTTCTCCGCTCTGAGTTGTACTTTCTGATCAAAGGCCTTCACTTGTTGTGTTCCAGGTACAGAAAATGTGTCCATTGTAGTCGTATTTGCCTCAAGCCTGTGAGGACATAGTTTTGTGAGATAGAGTTTGATACATCATAAACAAACTATAAGGATGGAATAGCCCTTGTAAAAAAAAGGCTGCAAGGGTGGAATCAAAAGACAGAAAATCAGGTTTGTTGCAAGTACAATAGCTGAACATCCATCCATTCATCGTCTGCCACTTATCCTGTAGTCAGGGTTGCGGGGGATTCTGGAGCCTATCCAAGCTGTCAGCAGGCGAGTGGCGGGTTACACCCTGGACTGGTCGCCAGTCAATCGCAGGGGCAGACACGGGGAGGACATGCAAACTCCATACAGAAAGGTCCCCTTGTCGGGTCCTTCGTGCTGTCAGGCCAAAGCGATAGACACTGCGCCACCATGCCGCCCACTGATTGATTCAGTACTTTTTACCATTTGGGCCTTGTACAAGTTATTTCAGTCAAGCTGTCATACCTTGAAATGTTATCAGTTTAAAAAGGAACGCCTGAAATGAGCAATCAAGACACCCAACAATTCCAAATGATGTCAGGCCAGCAGTCATCGACGGGGTATTGAAATTCTTTATAGCCTATGAATTCAGTGAAATGTCCCATGTGTTGTATCTCAATTGCATTGAAATATCACTTAAGCGTAGAAGTGCAATGATTATCACATATATGTACATGAGGTTTTAAAAGTCAATCAACTGAAGGATGTTTTTTTTTTTACAATATACAACTA
Organism: Fistularia tabacaria; assembly: GCA_901007705.1. Lineage (NCBI taxonomy): Eukaryota > Metazoa > Chordata > Actinopteri > Syngnathiformes > Fistulariidae > Fistularia > Fistularia tabacaria. The sequence continues at coordinate 50,991 of CAAKHD010013941.1, forward strand.
AATATAGCATGTTACTGCATGTGCATTCATTCTATGCAGGGGTTCTACTGACTGTTAATTACTCTTGTGTTACTTTTGTGTTTGTCAATATGAGCCAGAAATGATTTGCTGAATACTGTTATTACATCAGATGACATAATTGTTAAATAAATAGAGCCGAGTTATTAAAATACACATGCGCATTAGAACTGTTTACTTAGTGTATCATGTACGCAGCAAGAGCAATAGTAAAATTTCAGCAGCAGTGGCAGAGGGGCAATTATATGAGATCATGATGTGGTTTAATTGTTATTACATCCTGTTTTAATATTCCTTTAGCATAGAGTACCATAACTTTAAGAACATACCAGTTTGTTACGCAAATCAAACTGGGCAAAATATAAGGAGACAAGAAATGCTGCTTAAAAACACAGACCACTAAGCTTACCTACCACGCCATCCCAAAGAAAAGTCTTCACTAAGTGATTAAGGAGCCATCCATTTTCTCTGTCTTCTGGAATCCAGAGCGTAGGTTTGTCTCTGTTTCACATGCAGCTTTTTCTGTTGAGCATAATTTTACAGGAAGCGAAGAGTAGCACAGCGTCATATGTTCCTCTATCTCACCAGCCACTCACACCAAACTGATGCCACACACGGGTGGGCCCCAAGATTACACAGACCCGGCCGATTCCCCCTGAATGCTGCCTAGGACACACCACTCGGGAGAGCTGTGCATGTTTGTGGTTGCCTCTTGGAAATTTACTTTTTTGCAGCTGCAGCAGCATTTTAAACTCTGATGAAGGTGTAGGTGACAGCAGAGACCACCAGCAGGCCCATTGTTCTTGTTGCAGTTGAACTACACCTGTGTGTTCAAAGTTTAAAACTTTGAAAACTCTGAATGAGATGACTCAAGAGTATGAACCACCTTGTAAATGAAAACAAATAATCAAATATTCACCACATAAACCATTTGGGTATCTTGGACATTTTCTACTGGAATTGACAGTAGTGTCCTAATTTATGGAAAAGGGGAAAACAAAATAACGTTAAACATTTTTAAAATAAATAACACAAATATACTTCCCTACGAAAGGTATGAGTTCACAGTAAATTTGCAAAAGTTATACAATATGTGTGAGATGACAGAGAGGGTAAACCTTTTGGGTTTTTTTTTTAATCCTTTGCACATTTTCTCTCCACAGCTTTTGCCAGGGTCTGGTTTGTTTTCGATTATCACTGAAATAAGACTTCATGGAAAGTTGTAAAGATAGAAAAAGTCAAACATCAAATTAACCACTGCATGGTCTAATGCAAACGATTCCTACTCAAGTGGAACTACTGCTCTAGATGCTTCACAGTACACGTATCCTTGCCGTCACTTAAATATTGATACATAATCCGTTACATAAATATTGATTATAGAAGCTGAATGAGTGAACAGTTTAAGGTTAATTTCAATTTCACCTTCAGCTGTCTAAGCTTTGCGTGCAGCGTCATCTAGTGAGCGTTTCAGTTCACAAGCATTAAAGTGCAAGACGTAAACTCTCGCGTTGTTTCTCGCGCGTTTCTCGCGTGTCCGCCATTCCTGTGGTTCTCTGCAGAAGGGCACGAAGAGGCCGAAACAAGGTGCCCGGCGTCGCTGTAACTTGGCACTTGATTCTCCAAACATGCTGTCCAGGCTGGTTATTGTTTCAGGTACACATTCTTCTTTACTTTTTGGTTCTCAATCAGGCCTAGCTTGGTCCGACAGTGTCAAACTGCCAAGTAGGATAAATGTGTACTTTTTTTAATTTAATCTGACGCTGAAGGGTAAAGCGAAGGCCGCACTTTGAATGAGTGCTAAGCTAATGCTAAGTGTAGATTGTGAACACTGTGTGCAGCGCGTCTACTCTGAAAAATACACAGTCGGGTGTTTTAGTTCACGTCGGCTATTGTAGTTCGTTCAACCAGTAAGTGATTGGTCTTGTTTCTAATAACCATAAACTTATGGACCAGCGGGTGACACATTGAAGTTAGCATACTTTAGCAAACGGTCTTGCTAACTTGGATCGCTAATGTCACCTCTTTGACAGCTCGCATTGGTTGGATTTGTATGCTTATTATTTCAAAGGGAAGCGCATGAATAACTTCAACCTTAACGTACACCTTGAATGCGTTGTTACTGTCAAAACTTCTCCAGCGCATTGTTCTGGGTATATGAACTGAGCTTTATCTTTGATCTGATTTCTGTTATCGAGTGAGGTAGACTTGAAGTATATACGTAGCATGTAGGTTCTTTCCTCTTTACATTTCCCACCGCTGAGAGAATGTACATTTGACTTTGCATTCGTAATCCACCTGTGCAGTCAGTGACGGTTATAGCAATGGAGTGCTTTTGAATAACAGAATAAAAGATGTGAAAGAGTATGCAATTCCAACATCATAGTTAATTGTTTTCTTGCTTGCAGCCAGTGCCCTGAAAGGCAGTGGCCCCCTTGGAGCCGGGTATGTGTCTGAAATTGCTTCATTTGCTAAATCTGCCATTTCCATCTCATCAAATCATTTTTAGTTCTAAATTCATTGCAAAAAAGCTGGTTCTATCAAAGCTGAAACTGTCCCCCCCTCCCACAGTCTGGTCCAGGCATCTCGATCCCTCCACACATCCTCCCAGAGCTTGGCTCCGGTGCCCCCTCTGCCAGAGAAAGGAGGCAAAGTCCGACATGGCATCATCCCCGAGGAGCTTTTCCAGATCTTGTACCCCAAAACTGGAGTAACAGGTTTGTTTCAGAAACCAATTTTCCTTGCTGTTTTCAATAAATCTGCAAATCTTCCAAATGAATAAACTCATCTGTGATCCTAGGGTTATTCAACCTGCATCGTGTTCCAAGCATCAAAATTTGCTATGGTTTTGCCATGTTTCTATCAGATGATATTAATTTGTCTTTACACAATATACCTAAGAGCCCAACAGTGTGTTCTATTGTGACACTCCTGAGCCGAATACAACATTAAGCAATATACATTTTGAAAGTCAATTTCATCATGAGTATTGTAAACTTTGGTTCCATTTTGCTAATATTAATGTTTTTTTGTTCAAAAACTTTATTCATTAGTCAAAAAACTTGCTTTGTGTGAAACTGGATCCCTACGTGCACGATTGTTAGCATTTTGAGAAATAACCTTGCTGACAACACCAATTAAACCTTTCCCCAGGACCATACATGCTGGGCGCTGGCCTCCTCCTGTACCTTCTCTCTAAGGAAATCTATGTCATCAACCATGAGACTTTTGCTGCTGCGTCCATTGGAACCGTCATTGTCCTTGGTGTCAAGAAATTTGGTCCAAGTGTTGCAGCTTTTGCCGACAAACTGAATGAGGTAAGCTGGCATCCTTTTTCGATATGGATTTATTTTCCCAGTGTAATGCAGAATTATTGAAAAAAATCTATAGCAATCTATGACAATGATCTTTTTTGGGGCTCATATGTCCTCGAGCAAATCTTTTTTTAAAATTTGAATGTGTGTTTGTTTACAGGAAAAAGTTGCTAAAGCCCAAGAGGTGAAGGAACTGGCAATGACCAGTCTGTCTCAGGCTATTGAGGATGAGAAGAAAGAACAATGGAGAGTGGAGGGGAGATCAATGCTCTTTGATGCTAAAAGGGTAAAGCACCCCCCCACACCCGTTTTGGCGCCTTTCCCCCTGTTCATAACAAAGTACTTTATATTGATGTTATTGAGTAAACTGAAAAATCCTAATTCCTCATTAATTAAACAATTTCCCAACCATGGGATCACTATAGTACATCTTATCTTATCTCTCATCTCTTACCTCCACCATTAACCAGAGGTTATTTGTCCAATAACTATCAGGCCAAAAGAAGAAATTGGCAGTAAGAGATATAAAAAAGTTGTTAAGCTGTTATGTAAGAAGAAACAATAAGCATCAAGCATAAAGCTGTAAATAAGGAGTCTGAATAATCCTAAATTTGCCAGATAAAATGCCGTACATGAACCTCTGGCTCCTTGCCAACAATTTGCTTGGAAACAGACTGATTCAAGTGCTCCATGCTGGCAATAATGTAAAATGGGGAACTCACTCTGAGAAAAAATAACACTTTAATATTGGAACACAGAGAGATATACGCTATAATGAGAATAGAAGTGGCAAATATTGTGGCACAATAAGGATCAGTGGGGTGAAGCTTTGTAGAATGTGTATTATACACAAGGCTGCTGTCACTGGTGCTTGCAACACATGTTAATCATGGGTTCCTGTTTTGTTTCAGAACAATGTGGCCATGCTTCTGGAGACCAACTACAGAGAGAGACTACACTTGGTGACCAACGAGGTGAAGAGGCGCTTGGACTATCAGATCGCCCTGCAGGACCTCAACCGTCGCATGGCGCAGGAGCACATGGTCAACTGGGTGGAGAAGAGTGTCATCGGCAGTATCACTCCTCAGCAGGTCTACTCTTTGTTCTTACGTAATGTTGTTGATACCTCTCGCTTTTATTTTATTTGCATTTTGGTTTTATAGTGTTTTAAGCAAATAAGGTGAGCCTGGTTTGCCATAGAGCTTTCTACAGCTCATCAAGTTCAAGAATTTGTTCTGTTTACTGTCGGTTGAATGTCAAACATTTCTTGACAGCTTTCCAAAATGTAAATGAGGCATGTTGCATTTAAGTGCTTTTGAGCAAACATACTTGACTACATTAAAAAAAGTTGTGACAGTTGAAGAAGTACAGGTTGCAAACAGCAATATTGCATATCATACTAAATACACCAATTTAGAAGTAACCTGTAAACAACTTTGATAAATTTGAACCTCAACTATCTTAGTTTTTTCCATCTCCATAGTGATGTCTCCTTGCCTGATATCAATGTGTGTGTTTTGTTTATTTTATTTATTCTTTCAGGAGAAAGAGAGCATTGCCAAGTGCATCTCAGACCTGAAGGCTCTGGCCAAGACCACTCAGGCCAAGGCCACAGTCTGAACAGTCAAGTCTTCAGAGAAGGCTGCTCTAACCCTCGACTCAATGTCCTAGAGGAGATACCCACTTTTCTTTATGAAATAAACTCTTGGCTCGTCTCTGTCAATATAATGGGTGTGTACAGTGTTTCCATGTCAACGGACGATAAAATAAATGGATTTCTTATCCCATTCATCTGGCTATTTTTGGATTTCTTCACGCATGCATGAATATTTCTTTTAGTAGTTTTGTGAATGGTTATTTTCTTTGAGGTGTGAATGCACGTAGTACCAAAAAGTCCAAAAAAGCACGATAGATTCAATGCACAGGTTATCACGAGTCTTAACGTGACACCTTTGGTCTTTTTATAGCAGATACTGTGAAATATTTGTGAACCTTTGGACTCAGATTTGCTACCTCCCATTACACCACTAAAGACATCTGCTGCCAGCCCTCCTGATCTGTCACTCCCAACACTTTGCTTGTACTTTGGTCGCAGTGCCTCCAAGCAGGAAGTCAGGTAAATACTATCGACAATGCGGGAGTAGGTTGATCTCTTACTGCTAATCTTTTCTTATTTTATTTTGTAAAAAATAATTCAAAGGGGGGAAGCGATGACACTGGAGCGGCAGTAACAGGTAACCGAAGGATTCGGGAGGGTGAGTTCATGATGCGTTCATGATCAATGCAATTTAGATTATATGTTTTGCCTTGATAATACACCATCATAGACAGAAAAGCATAATGAATACTACTTATAGCCTCGGCGGTGCTTAAAAGGTTCAAGATTCCATTTTTTTTAAAGGTAATGACACCTGTTTGATTTGATTAAGGCATGTGAAGGATTTGGATCTTTTTAGATTGATCTATATTCCATCGAGAGATTTAAACAAACGATTTTGTGCCAACGTAACACGAGCATTGCATTTCATGTTCGTCACATTCCGAGTTAAGCAAAGTGTCTTTGTTGAAAGCATTAATGTTTTTTTTTTTCCAAATGTTTACATTTACAACACTTAAATATAATTCTGGTTTAACATGAATTTGAATCTTCTCTCAGATGATCTTTATTTTTTGGGTTACACGTAATCATGTGATCAGCTCTCATTTTGAATCTACTGTTATCTACTATTTTATCATGCATTTCAATGTAATTTTACAGTTTTGACAAGCTTTACTTTGTAGATGTTAAACTGATTGATCTTCATCCTCGCTCTATACATTTTCACCGACATTGTGCCAAATAGATTATGAAGCATGGAAAAAGCAGGGCTGCTGTTCACTGAAAAATGCATTTGATTTTCTGCTCGACTTTTATTTCTCCTCATAGGTTTGGAGTGTTGTGGCTCCTAATTTCATTTTTCTTCCCAAAAACAAAAAAAGTGAAAAGATTAGCGAGGAAATGTTTGGAAATACAGGCCCTTTCTCCTACTCTCCCAGGTTAGTGACCTTTGAATGTTGGGCCCCTGGCTGATACCAGCTCTTTACACCTGCTCACACCCTTCTAGATAAACATCAGTATTGGTTTTGAAATCGCTGTTCACGGTAATGATGATGATGATGCGTGATTCACACGTGTGACATCAAATGGGTTTGGTAATGTTCCTCATTGTTATTCCAGAGGTTTTCCGTTGGAGGATACTCCTCTTCAGAGGCGCACTTTCCACCGAAATGACCGCAGGGAGCCTTCACCGCAGATGGACAGTATGTCCAGGCCCAGTGGCAAATCAATATACAGTATGTTCAGGCAAAAATACTTGTAAGCTAATATTATTTCTGGGAAATTCAGGCAACTCTGTAATGATGTGGTCTTCTTCAGTGCAAAGAAAGGAGTATTCTGATTTGCTGAACAGGAAACCGGATAACTTTCATTACAGAGTGGAGGTGGGTGGCTGAGACACCTTCATCAGCCCCGATCACAGCAAATTGAACCTTCACTCACCTTCCTCCGTGCTGTTTTGACTCCGCAGCATCTGTTCTCCTGGGACCTGGACGGAGAGGAGCTCAGGACAGTGGAAAACTGCGTGACCAAGCTCAAAAGGCTGGATGTCAAAGGTTGCGTGTGGCCGCAGGAGATGATCCTTGAGATTCAGGGAGGATGTCTGCTGCTCTGTGAGATAGAGACCAAAGTTAGTACTTATTCCCGATCAAATGGATATCAGCAAATTAATAAGGAACATAATCAAGAGTTACAAAAATATGTTTAAAATTGCCCTTTTTCCTTCAAATATGCAAACAAATAAAGGTGTATGGCTGTATAAAATCTTCATAAGTAATAATAATAATTTGGTCCAAAGTACCCAAAAAATGTTAATGTACAAAGTAACTTCTGAAGGACAATGATTTGAGTTTTTCGTCGGTTTCCCCCTGCATCAACGTGTAGGAGAAAATCCCAGAGGATTCAAGGATTCAGGGATTTTTATTGTCACTCCACTCAGAGAGAATGTAATGAAATTAGTTTCCTGAGGCTCGGTAGACAGCCAGTAGCAGCGATACAGATATTATGCAATAAGATGTGTGTGAGATAGGCACAGTAGAATGATAATAAAATAATGAATGATAATACATTAAAATGAAACAAAAAAACAATGAAAAATATACAGGAAATAATACAAAATGAGCAAAGTTTATAACGGTGCACACATGTGTACACACACGTGAAGTATATCAGCTGATGTGCAAAGTTTGGATTGTGCAAAATTGCACAAAGGAAAAAATAGTTGTTCCGTTGAGCTGACTACAAAGTATTATTTTACTATTATTTTAACTATTTTATATCCTGCTTCTAAATTGGAAAAAAAAAATTCCAGCATTGCCTCATTACAACACTCTAATCAGGATTTTTGTGTTTATTTTCCTGAATGTTTATTGATGCTTTCAAAGGTGGTAATCTCATTACTCACTTAGATAATCTCCCATCTGAATTTGTGTTCATGCAGGAAGAGCTGGAGGTCGTGCCTCTGAGTTACATCCAGCAAACTACAGCTGTTCTGGACAGCTGCGCCTACAACTCCCTGCTGACTTTGACGGTGAAGGAACGCAGCAAACTCTTCCCTCGGGTCCTCCTGTTCCAGTGTGAGGATTCTGGGGTGAGTTGCATTTTATCCCATCAACCTCTTGATATATAAAAAAATGTTATTGCAGTTCCTGAGTACTATCATGTATGTAGCTGAAGTTTGATGTACAATATTACCAACTCTTTTTCACCAGGCAGAGGTCATCAAAAGCGATCTTGACAAGATCACTCAGAAAGGAGGCAGCAATATGGGAGTTCAGAGAGCCCAGCCCGACATCAGGTATTGCATCGGGACGCAAAATTGTGCCAAACAGGAAAACAAAGCAAACTGACTTAATCAGTCCTTCCGATGATTTTTAGGAATCAGTCCCCGGCTTCCGAGTGGGGCAAAATGGAGCAAGGTAAAGCTTGTACTTCGTCCTTTAAAGGCCATCGAAACACAAAAGACTTGAGCACGAACAGATTATGTTCAAATGGAATTGTGGGCTTTTGAATATTTTGATGTTTTCTCATAATCACCCAGCCTAAATACAAATTATCTTCATATATTATTAGAGGATATACGCCTTCCTCCCTTTTACAACCAACAAGAAGCAAGCACCGTTGATTTGCAAGATATGGAGAGTAACTTAGACGTCCCTGTGTCTCCTGAGCCGACAGACACCGAGAGGAACACGGTCAGTGATGCAAAACAAGTAACTGCATATTTCAAGGACTGCAGCTTCGTCAGTTCTTCAACTAAAGACGAGAAATAAGTATCATAATGCCTCTTTCCAGTGAATAAACTGCAACATGTATCCGCGTCTGCAGGAAATCCTGAACCACCTCATAGAAGATATCGAGATTTTCCTTGAAAAAGTGAACACCGCTGTGGCTGCGGCGCCACGGAACAGCAGTAAAAGCAAGAAGAAAATGGGGACAAAGAAGAAAAGCTCAAAGAAAAACGGTAGTTCTTTTCAACCGTGTCTGTTTGTAACTCAGGATATAGTGAGAGACACAAATCTGACGAGATCTCCTTTCTCCAGGTGCGGAAAAAGACAGACTGCCATCTCATGCAGACTGTGTCTCCTGCCTGCAAAAACTGAAATACGCATTCAACCTGTTGGTAAATACTTGTATTGAATGTCTTCGATGTGTAATACTGACACACTTGCTGGAATGTTTTTTTGCACCGATGGTCTGATTGGAATTTTCGTCATTACTCGTCAGGCCCAGCTGGACGGGTTACTGGTCCACACAACCGCTCACGAATTCGTCCACATCTTCTTCAAATGTTTGGGAACTGTGAGTTACATGTAGGAGAGGCGTCTTCATGTTTTAGGCGATGATTGCAAAAGAGAATAATTTTGTATTCATTTTTTTTATTTTGAAACAGATTGTTCCACATTATCCCGTGAATTTGCCCGCCTCTGTCATCTCCCCTCTTCTGACCAATTCGGCGCTGGCGATGGTCAGTGAGGTCGTCAGCCCGGAGGAGGACCAACTCTGGAAGTCTCTAGGAGATTGCTGGAACATTCCGAGGTAAGGGGGACTGTTTTAAATATCAGAAAATGTTGGATTTTCTTTTCACTAAGCTGGTTAGTGTGTTGTACATGGTCGTCAAGCAGCTGTTCGCTGATCAGCAAAGAAGGCCAGAGTTTTTTGTTGCATTAATGACAAATTGTGTTTTAACTTTGAAATTAGCATTGTTTTTTATTTTAAGATGCTGAAGAGCGAGGCTTATCTAGGAATAAATTGACCCCTGATCTGAAATTATTCAAACCCAACTGGTATGAATAAGTTTGAATGTATGTCATTGGTGGGGCATTTCACAGTACACTTAGCTATTTTATTTTTTCGTATCTGATATGGGATTTTCCATGAATAAAAAAAACAAAAAAATGTCTTCTATTATCCAACGATTCCCCCCACTGAGAATGGATATTTTACAAGTTCATTTTGCAGCAAAGTCATAAATAAGATGTTAATTATTAAGCATTACATGAGCTAGATGTAACCTTATTTTGCAGTCCTCGTGCCAGCCAGATTAACCCTTGGTTCATGTTCCTTCTATTTCCTTGACAAATAACAATAATAATAAATAATGTGGGCTGGACTGGAACATAATAACAGTGGATGGTTTTTCAGAGGCTGGGAAGTAGAAAAAAACACGTTTGCAGGGTTATTAGAATATTCATTTTGATGTTGTACCATGAGAATTTCTATTTTTAGTTTCATCTTTGTTAGAATCCCAATATGGCTCTCAGTCTTATCCTCTCTGTAATCCCAGCTTGCTCAACTCCAGAATTCTTTGGCTTTGCATATTCAAAATAAGTTATTTTTCCCCCCACCAATGTATAGTGTCATGAAAATATCATTGACAACTGGGATAGGCTCCAGCATCCCCCGTGACCCTGAGTGCAGGATAAGCGGCAGTAAATGGAAGGATGGATGGATAACAACTGTGCCTATTTGATTTGTTCCGCGTGAGCCAAACAAAGCACATTTAAGGGGTTGAGCAGAAGGATGTCAAAATCCTGTAGGACAGAACTGACTGACAGGCCAAAGCTTATAAACATCCAGACAGAAAGCGTCACAAACGGTTTTCTGTACTCCTCGAGAATTTAATTCCTTTGTGTTTCTTTTTTTTTTGCTTCTCTTGTCATCTCAGATCCAGATGGCCGTATGATGATGTCCCACCTTATATACCACAGTTTTATGATGGCTGGCAGCCACCTCCTATTTCTTATTCACACCCTGCAGGCAGGCGTAAAAGCCAGCGGTTCCCGCCAGGCCAAACTATCGGCCACATGAATGGAGGTGAGGACTTCTTCTCCAGAGGGATGCCGCTGCAGCCTGACCAGGTAAAAAAGACAAAAAACAGTTTCACTAGAACTTGGCCTGATTTAAATCCCAAAGTGTTCTTTGCATTGGATTTCAGGTGAACTTTTATGATGTATTCTTGTAACTTTAGCTATTCAACAGCAAAATCAACTTTACACGTCATCACTATATTTAAAAAAAAATTCCGTGATAGTACTATTTTGTCTCACTCAATGTTTCTGTCATTTTTACAGCCCGCCAGCAGGCTGTCAATGCGGTGAGTTATACACAGCGGCACATATGGCATCGTGTAATTGTATTCACTGTGTTTTACTCTGACGACAAAGTGTGTTACTACCTTTTTCAGCTCCACCGACCAGCCCACGCACATGCGTGTTATTTACGACTTCATGGCCAGGAACAACCGCGAGGTCTCCGTGATGAAGGGGGAAGTGGTTGAGGTGATTGAAACAAGATATCGTGTTGTTCCCTTTGGCAGACATGTACTGAGGAACATTTGGTTGAGAGTCGCCAGAAAAAAATCTGGAGTGAAGACACGGTAGCAGCCATGATTTACTTTGTTAAAACGTCTGTTAAAGGCTGATTTTACATCTTCATACTGAAAGTGCTCTTTAAAAAAATGTCAAGCTGTGTGTTTATATCATAGGCTTATTGAACAAAACATCACCTCCTGGGACAAACACGATGTGAACCTTAAAACTCTTTCCTCCAACCTTGTTTTCCTAAAATTGATTGTCACTGCTTGCAAGTCAAAGCGGCCCCCAAACACTCTGCATTAACATTCAGGTGATTGAAGCCTTCGGGTCTTCGGACAGGGTGTTTAAGAACTCCAAGCAATGGTGGATGGTGCGAAACAGCCGATCGGAGGAAGGATACGTTCCTCAGGTTGTTCTGGAGCCATTGAGGAGCGGCATTGACATGGAGGAAATGGTGACCGTGACTGACCCTTTGCTTGAAATTATATGTTGAGAAGAGTTACAAGTGAATTTTTTAAAAATGGCTCACTCCATCTCACAGCAACAGAGTAGCAGCTCGAGGAGTCTCAACATGAACTCTTCTGCTGCAGAAGTCAGAGCTTGGCTGGAGTACAAAGGCTTTTCTAAAATGTAGGTGGCTTAGCCCTCAGGGGTGATTCGGCTACTCTTTGCGATGAAAATAAGAAGTGTACAGCGTGCTCAAGTCAAACGCTGTGCGCGTTTCAGGACCATCAGCACCTTTGGGGTACTGTCCGGAAAGCTGCTCCTGAAGATGACCAAGGATGAGATGAGGACCGCGTGTCCAGAGGAAGGAAGCAAAGTGTTCTTTCAGCTTCAGGCAATTAAGTCGGCCATTGCGGTGAGTGTTAGAACATAAACTGCGCAAACGTAAACTCATCACGTTAACACACGGTTTCATTCTTTTCTTCTCAGCTTGCCAGTGAGTCTTCAGGCCATTATGGCAGGCAATATTAACAGCCAACTACACAGAGCACATCATGTGTTATGTTCAGCCATGGATCCTCATCAGGATTCTGGCCTGCCCATAACCATCTTGTATGGACTGTGTCAAAAACTTGTGTGTTGGGGGCGACACGTGGCAAACAGAACTTGTAAAATTTCAAATTTAGCAACGGGAACAGCGAGTTTGTACTGACATTTTAATTTACCATAACTTCATGCGCAAAATTATTTGTATTCCAATTAGCGTCAGCAACCTTTGTATTAACGCCATTGGCCGAGTTAATGTATACCCTCATATATTTCAATTTCTTTAATGTAACTTATTGCACAAATATTAGTGTTGAAATAATGCCACAGGAAGATTCATAAAAAGTTTTGCTTTAATCTTCAAAGATGTCTAAAATGTGACAAGGAAATTAAGTACTTTAAGCTGCATGGGTTCTGCTTTAGTCATAAGTGCAAATCAAGCTTCTTCTTTTTAAATACAATTCTGATTGAGATGTAATGTTTTTCTTGGAATGGGAAAGCAAATGTCCTGAACAAAATTTTACAATCAGAGTTTCATGAAAATCTACTGTAAACCATTTTTCTTGAATAAAAAACGTTTTAAGAAAACCAATGTTTAATTTTTCTTTCTAACAAAACTTATCGGGCACAAGTACTGGCAACAAACAAACTGTTAGTTTCAGAGTTATAAAATGGTTACCAGTCACTGGTAACTAGCTGCGAAGTAAAAGGTGCCTGTTAGGTAGATATGGGGGAAAAAAAACAAAACAAAAAACCTAGAGAGGCTTTACTGCACTACAAAGAGAAAGGAATGACAGGCAGGGCACTCTAAAATGAGGAACACCACTGTATTACAATTACATTGTACTTGTAATCATTCTTCTATTTATTTGCTTCTTCCTTCAAGGTGTCCGAGCTTAACCTCTTTACTCTTTCTTGTTTCCCCACTTGGCCATCTTGTTGTTGACCGGTGTTTTCATGAACCGGTCCGTCTTCATGTAGGCAGCGATCTTCTCCAAAGCCTGAAACAATAAATCGTACAAGTCAGTTCAACAAGACATCTATGGTGGGAAATCTGAGAAAAGAAGCAAGTGAACAAATTAAAAAAAGATTAATTCATTACAATTAATTTTTTAATATATCCTCAGTGCACAATGACTTAAAATCCCACAATTCCGAACACTAGCGTGGATTTGCGCTCAAAATCTATCTGGTGGCAGAACCAACTCCATCAAGACGGACGACTCTTTAACAACTATGGGTCTCTAGATGGGATGTTTGAGACTGAAGAAACACAATGGAGCAACATAAAGAAGTTGTCACACTCTGCAGGAAGCAGTTTTCATTTGACCAAAGAAATTCCAGCTTAAATAACCACATGAACGCCAACCGGACGTTAGCCAGAGATTCCTTTGCAAGGGCTTCTACTACCGAGATGCCCGGCATGGACAAACCCACATGGAATGTCGGGGCCTCAGATGATGTAAACAGTGTATAGATAGTCTATCACAGCATTTTGCTAACAAAGGGCCACATTAATAAGTTGATTTGTTTCCTTAAAGAAAAAAATAAAATGTGGTTGCTAATTTTTATTTTGCAATCTGGACACAGCATCTTTTCTCATGTTAAAAATATACATTCTTAGTTAATGTCACCTTCTATCATGCAGCTTTTTATTCATGATTAATCCAAAGCAGCAGTAAATATTTAAAGGTTCTGACAGCCCTAATATATAGTTTATTCAAAAACAAACCTATTTCGCAATGTCTGTGGAAGCATCCAGATGTTTTGCTGAGGGGAAAAAAACAAACCTAAAACATCTGGTTGTTCTTACCTCAAATCGATCGAGGAGATCTCTGAGGTTCTTGAAGTCGTCCAGGCACGTGGGGTGAAACATCCTGTGCTGGTCCAGCAACTCGTACATGAGGAAGTCCACGAAAGTGATCTTAAGCAAGAAACCCATCCGAGGATTTAAAAACAATTAATTTTTATGGAGTGAAAGTGGGGAAAAAAAAAAAAAAAAACAGTCTTTGGCGCCCCCATGAGGTTGAAAATCTGTTGGATTGCCAACTTCATACAATGTGAATATCGCACCTTGCTGAAAGACAAATAAACCAGCATAGTTTTGTTTTACTCTTAAAAGAGGTGCTAGGACTGATGATTAGTTTCATTTCAAAGGAATCTGGTAAAAATGTCCTCAATTGCTTGACTGGATGATTCAGAATATAACTGTGCAAAAAGTGAAGAGTTTCAGTCAGTGTTTCTGAAATCCCAAGAGATGATGCGCTCATGCAGATGTGAAATACCTTGTCACCGGCAAACCACTTCCTGTCTCCCAAGAAATTGGAGAACTGCTTCAGTACGCCTGGCAACATTTCCAGGTACCCTGGTTTCATCTTGTCCTGTAGTCGCAGGGAGGAAGGTGATGTCAGCGAAGATGTGGAGCTTGTTGATTGAAATCATGGCGACTATAGGGCTGTGACTCACAAAGTCGGTGTAGCACAGCCTGACAAAGCCATTCCTGAAGTCCATGGCCTGGTTCTCCAAGATGTCCACACGCACCTTCTCATCCTCAGTCTCTCCACCTGTGATTGGTTTTGACAACAAACCGTGAGTCTTCTTCTAAACACTGTGGTGAAGTTTGAGAGATCCAAAACTTGCGTGTATGAAATGTTCGCACGCGCGCACACACACCGTAAACGATGGAATGGTCAATCCTAGCAACCTTGACAGTGAGTGTCAACTAAAGCAAACTGCTTAGCTAAATGAAAACACAGAGAACTCCCTAACATTTTTAAAGGGACAGGGCATCCCTTGCCTGCAGAGCTCTTATTCATCAATTGTGAGGTGTGTAAATTAGAATAATTGTCTGAGTTTTCAAAGACACTTGTCAATATTTGCAATGAGATAACTGCAACTTTTTGCTAATAGAAATATTACAAATGCTATCTAAACAAATTGTGGTCTGTTAAGTTTGTTGCGTGAGAATTCTGGAGAAGACGGTTAACAACTGGGCTGCGAAGGCAAACAAAGGGCATCAGTGTGTCTCCACCCAGTTCAGCCTTGGCGTAATGTTCTTCCTAAGACAACAAAAACCTTCATCAAAACTGTCAAGAGAAAATATCACCAATAACATTTCTTAAACCGAAGTCTGGAAAGACGTATTGCTGTTTTTTTAGGCAATTCAGACACGAGGAATGTAATTTATTTAGCCTCATTGTATTACAGAGAAACAAAACAGCAGTTCACGAACAAAGAGGCCTTTGGACATGAAAATAATAGTACAATAACACAAGAAACTTACACAGATTGTGCTTCCGAGCAATGTATCTCATAATAGCATTGCTCTGAACGATCTTCCTATCACCGTCCTCCAGGTAGGGTAACTAGGGGGGTGACATCCCGATTAGTTTCCCCTAAACTTGCTTCTATCCCAGTTAAAAAAAAAAAAAAAAGAAAAATCACAAATGGCAAGTTCATCTTACTCACGTTGGGAAAGTCCATTCCAAGTTTTTGTTTTTCATCAAACCAGCAGCTCTTATCATAATTGGGAGCTGTTTGAGACAGAACAATAACAGATGCATGTATTGATTTGTGAAGTGGAAACCTGACAGGCTGGTGCATGTTAAACATGTCAGTTACCTTCACCACAGACATAAAACTTGTCCTCGTACTTGGTGCCCGTGTACTCCAGCAGGAGACGGGCAGGCTGGGCAAGCTGAGAAACAGAAAAAAAAAAAAGTGCAGCGAAAATTGAAGTTGGAATATTTTCCTTTGGCAGCAGGTGTTACAAACAGATGCTACTTATTTAATTGAAAGGCATTTTCAGAACAGCTTCCATGCAAATATTAACTGGTACGGTATTGGATCGTACCACTTCAAAATCCAATTCGAGCACTGGGTTTCTTCCCCTCAGGTAATGAGGTTAAAGAGTGAGATGGCACTTTGTTATCCGCATGATACTAAACTTTGACCCCGAGTGAGGACAGAGTAAATTCCCTATGTCATTTTCAGATCCTCAAAAAATGCAAGTATTACTGATTCGAAAGTTTCAGGAACACAATTCAATACAACAGAGCTCCATGGCCACCGGTGATATTTTTAGAACATGCCCTGATGTACCCTAGGCCAGCGGCTTACAACTTTATTTGCAGCGTCATAACATCGCGCTAACAACATGAGTAATATCCACTTCGCCCCTAACACTCTTTGACTCTGGTCGCTATGGTAACGTTTAAACATGCCTTCAAAATAAGACACAGATACACCACAAAAACGAATATATAGTGCATGAAAATTTTAACTCACGATAACGATGACTCAATGGGAGCCCTGAGCTTGTTTTTCTGCAACGAGACTGTCCGAGTCACGGTGGTAGCCGACAGAGGCACCTGTGCTATCTTTTTTACCGCAGCCTCTCCTAGAAGTTCACGGCAAATGTCTTTAGTGGCGGGCAGGATCAATTCTTCACCAATGGTGAATGGCTTCTTCGCCATAGCAATCCGGTTAGACACCAAGTATGGTGCTCTCAGGACATTCGCATTTGTTGATGTGGTGGCCCTCAGTAATTTCTTCTTTCCTTTGTGTTCCTGTTTTTTTTCTTTCAAAATAATCCGAGGACTTGTCTTTTAATTCAGGGTGCTTGGTCTCCAAGTGGCAAAGCAGTTTTGAAGGCTTCATTGCCTCATTGGAGAGCTGGCCGCCGCAAATTAAGCAGAGCGGGCTTGGTGCGTGAGAATCACCTGTTGCAATAAATCCATATTTTAAGTAGGACTCCTGGTATTGTCTGTTAAATGCAGCTTTCTTTTTCTTGGAAGTTGTAGGCTCTTCTTCTGTCTCTTCACTGGGCCTTTTCCCCTTCACAAAGAAACTTTCCAAAGACGTCTGTTTCTTACTCATTTTGCTAGCTTGTGGGTTAAATTTTAGCGTTCACGTGACCGAGATGTAGGAGAGAATACGGTCATTTTTCAAAATAAAAGATCGTTCAGACTCAGATAATGAATAAAACGGAAATAATGCAATTATTTGTTTTTTCTTGTGCGGCCCGGTACCAAATGATCCATGGACCAGTACCGGTCCGTGGCCCGGGGGGGTTGGGTTGGCTACCTCTGACAGGGATCACCAAACTGTTTGAGACTGAGAGCTACTTTATTTCAAGGGGACTCAGAATACAAAAGGCTACCTGTTTGATATAGACTTCCTGAATAACACAGTTTCACCTTTAATGATGATTGTAATGATAAATATATCTTATATGTGAGGAGACTGTCAAATCCCATGTTGAGTTCTCACAACAATTATTACCAATTCCTTTATCGAGATCTCCTCCAAACACAATTCCACGTGACTGCCCAATGGAGATCCAATCACTTTCTCCTCAAACTTAACAGCAACAAAAACGATGTTCTCCTTGTAGGCACAGCCTCTGCCATTCATAAATCTCATAAGTATGTCTTTCAACATTGTCAACTCCTTCATCCTTCCTTCCACACACAGTTCGGGTGTCATCCCAGATAGTACATTATTTTTCCAGTCCCAGATTAATAATCATCCGGCCTATTTCTAACAATCAAACTCAAGCTCCTCCAGAATTCTGCAGCTGGGATCATAACTCAAACCCACTACAGAGAACACATTGTCCCAGTTCTTCAGCTGCTCCACTAGTTGCCCGTTGAATCTAGGACAAACCTCAAAATATTGCTCCTCACCTATAAATGCATTCACAAGCTGGCCCCTTCGTACCCATCAGACCTGCTTCATATTGCCACTCCCTTTCACTCTCCCATCTTCATCTGCCCCTCAGCCTGGATCTCTGGAACTCACTCCCTCCTGGCATGGGGGTGGGGTAAGTTGACTCTCTCCCAGTTTAAGTCAAAATAAATCTCTTTGAAATTACCCATTTTCCATGATCCGGATTCCAACTGCTGAAAACCTTTTGTATTTTTAACTTTTTGTAAGATGACCTTGACTACAGAAAGGCAGCCGCAAACAAAAGGTGTTGTTACTTACCATGGTAGGGAGCACAGAATTTTTCTTTATTATTTCTGCTGAAATCAGCCTTTTTTTGCATTTTGTTCAAAACGAAACGGATGTTTTTGTACACATCAACTTTATGAAGATGCTTTTTCAGGAAAAAAATGAATCACTAACCAACCTTAGTGAGCAAATCATGAACTCTGTCCCGTGTTTGCTCAACTTGTTAGTTACGTAAGATTTAACATGAAACGCTCACTTTTTTAAAGCAATGAATCATATTACGTTTTGTGCCGAGCATATAGTTTTTAAAAATATGTTTTTTGTAGTTTGGCAGAACGTTAAATGTGCAGTTACACAACCTTCGAGTCGTGGTCACGTGACACAGCCCCCCCCCCCCCCAAAAAAAAAAACGGTACGGGGGGGGAGGGGGCCTGGG
>CAAKHD010013941.1:78167-105625 GCA_901007705.1 Fistularia tabacaria
CGAAAGAGGTAGGGGGAGGGGGGGGGGGGGGTGGGGGGGGGGGGGGGGGGGGGGGGGGGGGGGAGTGCACCTTAATGATGTGCCCGAAATATTTTCCCTCGATGTAATTGTCCGTTTTGATGAAAATTTCTCTGAGGATGGATTCGCCGATAGGATTGTACTTGGCGTTGAACTTGTCAAACCGATGGAAAGTGTTGCGGTCCTGCAAAAGAATTTCCAAGCTTTCATTTACTGAGCCTGCTTGCTCTCACGGAGCGCATCGTCGCTTTTCATTTTAGCTGAATGGTAGTGGTCGACTGCCGTGACCCGATTTATTTTTCCCGATGAAGGGTGACTCACTGCGTGCATATCCAGGGTGTCCACACTCAGGTCAAAAGCTGTGAGGTTCATACTCTCAAACACCTCCATTAGGGTCTGACCCTTGCCTCTTTCCACGTGCACAATCTCCCTCGGATACTTCTTCATGGCTCTTTTGATAAATCGCAGAAGGTGCTTCTGGTTCATACAAGATGAGGCATGAATATGTGTGTCCACCTGTGGACAAAAAAGCAACATACAAAAAAGGAAAAGAAAACCAGGATTACTAACAGTTTCGATTGACCATCGTTGCTCAGGTTACCTTGCGGATGTTGTAGAAGTCTCTATGCGGGACTTTCTTCTGCGCTGCCAGCTCTTTCATCTCGTTCAACAGGATGTGCATCTGGAACTTGGAACTTAAATATTGCAGACGTCGGTAGCAGAAGGACTTCCTGTGTCAAACGGAAATTGGGATAAGGTATTCTGGAAAAGAGCGACTGGTGTTCAATCCTCGTGAGATAACCCAGACGTTTTTGGGAGACAGTCGGGTTTCGATGTACGCTATCTGAATGGGCAGATGTTATATCAAGTTAAATTTGTGAACAGATACGGTGTTATTCATAAATGGATAACATACACTGGTCCGTTGATAATGAGAGCCATCATGACGTTCATATCGGCGATGTAATCCTGTAGGTCTGGATAAGGCAGGTCCAGCTCTGTGCTCCTGTTAAAGACATGAATGCATGTGATTCTGCTGAAAAACAAAACAAATCTGCGAACAAATCAGTTTGACCACACTACTAGTGTATCAGAGCCTTGACATGCGTTTTGACGAGTGATTCACTCTTAGCATCTCACTTTTCCATTGTGTTCCTTGTCGTGTACACATGCATGACACCATCCACCATCTTGCAGCCGTAGCCCATATCGGGCGGCATGCTGGCAGGGTCCTTGTTCTCATAGGGGTGCGTTTCAGAGACAGGTGGGTGCACCGTGGCATCTGAGAGAACACAGAATGTCGCAATGTGTCAACAGTTTGCAGGAAGTTGGGAATGCGCATGCAATAAGGTCAGCCTACACGGGACAGCATGTTCAGGGGTGTGTAACAAATGGCTTGTGAAATCTGTGGGTGCTGCCCTGTTACGTCTTAATGTGGGTGTGCTGCGAATGATAATCTTGTCGCCGTTCTGACAGCCTGGCCTCCTATCTTTTCGAGCAAGCAGAGGGAGAACAGAGTGGCCAGGAATGATAATTTTCTTTACCAACCCATAAACTTCAAGTGCTTAAAACAGCAAGAATAGTAATACATGCAAACTGCCAGCATGTGCAGGTACCAGCTGTAACAGTGGTCTCCGTTGTCTCTGATATCTCCTCTTCATAGATATCTAAGTCCAGGGGTCTCTCACTCAACTCCTGCAGGTAACGAGAGGTAGTTCTGCAGAAGCTCTGGAGCGACAATCCCATGTACTTCTGTCTGATGAACAAGGCCTTCACCACACACTTGGCAGCGTCCAGCAGATCTGTGAAGGGAACCTTGATTGAAGGGCAATAAAAAGGAACAAAATGAAAAATAAGGGATCTTCTAAAGAAAGGGCGTTATTTAACTATGATACGTTTTTGATGCAGTGACCCCTCGGACCTACCCCGCATTTCTCCTCTCCGGAAATAGTGACTCTCTGGTACTCCCGCTCGGTAACTGGCTCCCTCTCCTGCAGCTCCGGAGCTTGACTCTGCTCCTTCATGTATCTAAGAGCAGAACAGCCAAGAATTTTTTGCTGTTTGGATTTTGTCAGTGTCATGAAAACATTCAGAAGGGGAAAAACTTGCCGACAAACACTCACTCCAGATCTGTAGCGCTGTCAGTCTTCATGAACTCTTGTTTGGCTCGAAGAAGAATGTCAGGTTCAAACCTAAGCAGATGGAGTGTGAGCTTACTTTTGGATCACCAGAAAAATAGTTTTGCATACTAACTGCTTACTTGACATCCTGACTGATCTGTCGCTCGAGGCGATGACGTCTCTCCTCCAGCTGTTCGATTGGACTGTCCTCCGGGAATTCATAGGGGGCACTGCGCATCTCACTCTCCGCCAAGCTCCGTGAGAAAAGCTCCATCACAAACATAAAAATCGGTAAACAACGTGAAAGTTTACGCTTCTTCATGCACAACTCTTGGCAAATTCTGCATCACTGACCTCTGCGATTTCCTTGTACTTTCCATCCATGGATGTACGCAGGTCGATGGATTGTTTCAAGGCAACGGGGATCCCAGGCAAGGAATGCTGGGAAGTGAGGAGGTGACGGGCGCCTCGTAGATCAACTAAAGAGGAAAAAAAAAAGTCCTGCTTTCTGGGCATTACAATAGTTATAAAGGATTCAAGTAAAATTCAAGGATTTGAGTCAAATACCATCTCATCTGTAACTGTGAAAACATTTTAAAGATTTACCCGTCAGCTGTTAGTGAAATTAGAAACTTTCTAATCCAGCGTTTGAAATGTGGACCAGAAGAAAGCATGATTCAGCTAAACCTACCCTGCAGTGTGTTTCCTGTACGGATTAATTCCCTGAATTCACGACATAAAGACCTTAACAGTGTGCAGAAGCTTTTTCTTCATTCTGCAGGGCCTTTGCACAACAGCAGAGGTCTGAGCTCAGCAGGTGTTTGTGCCTCAGTACACAATGGAGCATTCAGGTGCAGCCCCTCAGCACTCACGCATGCTGATGCGCCATTGTTACAACACTCAAGATTTACACCACTCTGGTTGTCATGGAAAGGCGAGAGGAAGAAAAATAACAGAGCTGCTGAGAAATACTAAGACGGCTCTGGGATGAGGCTGATACCAAGGCCAGAGGCAATCATCTGCGACCCTTTGCGGGATTCCAATCCAATGTAAATTGGCGGTTTGTTGGTGACGATATTAATCTTTCCATTCAAATTACCCACAAGCCGATAAAATATTCACCATCCTGCTGAATATTTCATCCGGAGTGTGCTAGTATTACAGGGCTGCGCCGCCTATCACACAAAGCATTGGGGATAAACTGTACCGTTACCTGCTGTCTAAACCTGCTCTGTGTTTGTGCCACCTGTTTTTTTCAAACGTGTCCTGGCCTGCCTGCTCTTTCATGAACAAGAAAAAGACAAGCCAATTAACCAAGTACTGTAGGAGTAGACAAACCCCTTAATTAGGCAGTATTTATGAAATACTGTGGACCAGACCATGACTTTGACAAAACATTATCCAATGGAAACAGCCTTTCCATAATTGTCACATACGTAACACCCAATACTTCTGACGAGAAAGAATTTAGATCAGACATATACAAATGTTGAAAAAGTTAAATCATTGAAAGAGACATGATACTGTTTACTATACTCACACAACTGTTGCTGTGTATGGTATGAGACTGGAAATGGATATAAAACATAATTCAAAGATGGACTCTGAACTTTGCATTTATGTGTGTTAAGTAAATTTGGGCAACAGTAAACAGGTCTAATGCGGCGCGTCGACAAAAATGTCATGACAACTGTCAGACATTGCATCCTTGAATACAACTTACGGAGATGTAACTGCACAATTACCTGACTGTAATAGAGCAAATGAATATTTCACCCGATCTGCAGATTATTTTACCCTACCCTTGATTTCTGACCATTGCTAATAAACTGTTATTAACAGTTATGATATTCAATATGATACAAAAAATATAAATAAACCGCCTATCCAGTCCACAATGTCAAGCCTCAGAGGATATTTCCGTGATAACAGGGCCGTTTGAGTGTAACACAACCCAATGGCTGGCTAAGACTGTTTCTCTGCGGGTATATCAATTCACTCTTGATACCAGTGGACACTGGTTGTGGAGGGCAGCATATGACCGGCGGCAAAGACATGATGCTTGGGCCACGGTAAAGCCGAGCCTAACCAAGCCAACCGGACCCGGAGCTAATCCCCTAATGGTTGCTATATTTGGATCAGTTGCATCTATGGTTACATAACAAGTCATTCCCCTGCAGTTAGAGTGCAAACCACTCAGAAAATAAGTCAAGGTGCACGTGCACTGCATAATCTGCCAGATTTCAGCTTCCATTGACCTGCAGTGCGTAGAGTAAGTGCGGTACACTTACCGACAGTATTCAGGTCTTGGGTGAAGAAAATCTAAAACAATGCACATCACTTCCCTTGGCTTACCGTTCTATATCATCTCTGAGACTACAAACTAGGTCAGCTGGTATCAGCTTGCTTCGGAACTTCCCCTACATGTATATTTTAGCAAAACAGGGAAGGGGGGAGCCCTTGCTCGGGGCGGACATGATCTAGTGGCGTGATGTAAAATGTCAACAGGGATGAAACAACAAAGGACAGTCAAGAACTTAAAGACCAAAGATAGGGAACAGAGTCGAGGTCAAGATACATCCCTGTTTTGTTTTCTTTTTTTCTTTTCACAGAGACGGTCCGAATCTCTGGATAAAATTAACATTTACATCGAGAGATCCCGGCTCTCCTGCCTGCCGTCTGCTTCTTATCATCACGCAAGTGGTATATCATCGAGCGCAGTGTACCTGATCTCATTGACACTGCAGGTTTGGTATTCAGCCAACAAGACATGCCAGAGTCTCACAGGTTCTGTGACAAATGTCTCACGGTGCTGAAAGCTTGCATTTGTAAGGTTCCTGAGAGACTATATGAACTAGGGAGTATCAGAGGTGCATTTTGACGAGTTTCAGTATGACTTGGAAAGACTCCGGATCTATTTTTCACGTTAGCATTAGAATTAATTCTGTTACAAAAGTAGTATTACACTGGTGACATTTCATTTAAAAAGTTAATCGAGGTTAGACGTGGTCATTTCAAATGGCTTGGGATTTGTTTTGTGGGGCGCCTGACTACGATCAAGGTCTTTTGCCTTTTGGTAATTTAGCAGCAATATAAAGGCTATGAAATTCAAATGATATCTTCTATCTGATTCATAAAATCATTAGAAAATGAGCAAAAACATCATCGTTGAGCTGACATTTCTAAAGACGGAATAGATAGTTTAGTCTCTGCACTTGTCTCAACTTTCTTTTGGAATGGCCAATCTCAGGATTATAGGCAAAATCTGAAACTGCGGATAAAAAAAACAGCAATATGTCCACCAGCATATTAATTATTATTATCATTGAACCTGTTCTCCTACTTTTGGACAAGTTGCATCTTTACAAATCCTCAAAAGACACGAGAGCTGGTGTCTCTTGGGGGGTCGGTCAGGCGACACACGTTCTCCTCAGCTCACACTGCTCAGGGCTATCACACAAAGCCATAAAAGGGACAAGCAGAGAAGAGTGACAGTGTATGTGACAGAGGGGAAATGAAAAAATAAAGGGGGGGGAGGGTTAGCAGGGAGAAAGCAGAGAGTTGTTTGTGCTTTTGCACGGGATGAAAGTAGTGAAGCATACCTTTCTCCTCAGAGTCTGCGTTACCCGGCAGCTAGAAAGGGCCAAGAGAGGAGAGAAAGACAAGAGATAGGGAGAGGGAGACTGTCCTGGCAGGGAGATGGAGCATGCCAAACAGTAAATGGCCCAGGAAGGCGTATGCTGTCCTTTAAAGATGGGTTAAACACAATGAAGGGAGGGGAGGGAGAGAGAGGAAAACAATAAACACTTCGAACATTCACTCAAATGACAAAAAGGTGACACGCTCATTGAGTCAAACATTCATCTCCACCTTTGCCTTAACCTGTCCCTGTCATACATACAAAGAGCTGGTCCAGCCGATCCATGAACTCCCCCTCACATCCCCCGTGTGTGACCCCCCTCTGCTCTGTCTGCCTCCTGGATCAGGCCAGCTGTCGCTGCACTAGCTGCCTCTGGAGCTGAGCTTCTTCATTTAAATGCCTCTGACATCTATCTGGAATGTACCATAAGAGGTAGAGAAGGAGGGGAGGAGACAACATTCATCACCATTGGATGTGAGTCTCCTCAGCTCAGCCTGCAGACACTTTCCCCAGCAGCACCCCCTTCCCGTCCACTTAATCCATCTTGCTGTGTTTTGCAGAGGGGGGCATGTGTTGAGGATGTTTGCATGAGTCTGTTTGTATGCGTGAGAATAAAAAGGTGCTGTCTCAGCGATGAGTCTCGTCTTTGCGGGCTGAATGGCAGCAGTCTTAGGAGGGATGACGGTTCACTAAATGAGACCTTGCATCCTTCCCCCTCTCACATGAGTGAAATTAAAGGGGAAGCGTGTTGTCCCCATTATGACTGCATCACTGATTTCTGGAACCTACATTCCATTGCAGCAAACACAGCACTGTGTGTTTGCTGGGCTCATTAAAAAGTAAAAAATAAAATCGCCTCCCAGTTACATTAATAAGTAATTGAGAGAGACGAATAAAACTTTGTGGAATCCTTGAATCTGTAATATCTTGTAATTATTCCTCTGCACATCTGCACTGGGCTGCAGTGGTGGCTATAAAATGTTCACCTACTTTTGTGACCTTTCATTAAACATCTCAACTACTTTGCCTATAAGTGGTCTTTTCAGGCACAATGTGTGTGTTTCAATCTGTGACCAGCGGTTTGATTCCATTGTTTCCAACCAAAAAGTAAGGGAGGCTCAGTCAAAGGTGTTTGTGCGACCTATCTTATCTTCTGTTGCTCAATAGATTTCAATTCGGCTGTTCTTGAAACCAAGAAGCGAATAAGAACTCCTAACCTTTTCTTTACCCCGGTTTACTTTGTTCTCTGTTATTACACATGGCCGGAGTTTAAGCTGCATTTGTTGTGGACTATTTTCAGCTGTGGATTTGGTGTGCCGGTGAGTATTTACAGCTGGAGGATGGCGAGTGTGGGATCGACTCAAAATAAACCACTGCACATATATGTTTCTTTCTTTTTTTGTAAACATGTCAGACAGTGGGCCGATGTCTCTCTTTGATTTGTTTTAATGAGAGGAATGCAAAAGAGCAATATTCAATGCATATCTCGTACATATATGTATTGATAAAATATGAATATCTTTTTAGGGCTCAAAAACAATAAGGACTTGCACTTAAAATATGCTGAAACTGAATTATATCAAGTCCTGGAAACACATTCATGATAAATTATGTTTTACTTGATTTTTTTTGGGCTTCAAACTGGATAATTGTGAGATATTTGTTGATAAAAACCAGGTATACAAATCCGTCCAGAATAATGTCAGTCTGGTTGTGCAAACAACCAGCTTGCCCCTCAAGGTGAAAGGACTGTCAAAGTCAAAATTGCAATTCTAGAGGTCCAAATTGATCTTTTTTTCTCGTCATCAAGGGGAGCAATTATTTGTTCATTTATTCAGTCCAGGCTTCCTCTGCTGCATCCGACACACACACACACACACACACACCACAATTCATCAAATCAACAACTCACACGACCGTAAATCAAGAAACCACTTAATATGTAAAGATGCACAAGCGAGGAGCCTGATGTTATGCATTTAATAAAATAGAACGGAATCCTTTTCTTCCAAAAAATTACCCCAGTTTAAAAATGCTCAATGTAGAGGTTTTTGTGCTCATTATTTCGTCCAGCCGCTGAAGAAATGCATTTGCATAATAAATAATATGAATGTTATAATATATTACAAAAAGACAAATTAATTTACCATTTGCTAATTTGTGTTCAAATAGAAACTACATCATTTGATAATATGAATATCTTATTTTTCATATGATGAAAAAGTACTAGCAAGTACTTGCTTGTAAATGCTTTAACAGGATGTACAGACATGAGTTGTATTAAGTAGGATGTCAAAGATTGTGTCTGTATCACCTCAAACATCCATTGTACTGTACAATTTGTGAGTTTTTTAAATATCTACAAACTCAAATTAAAATTTTGTAGCATGAAAAATAAAATTTAACTAAAAGTGATTTTTCCATGGTGGAATAAAGGGGGATGAAAGCTACATATTTTTTCTCTAATTATTGTAAAATGTGTAGGCCATCTTATACTGTACCTCTAAGACAGGAATTTTGGCTCGTCGGCACTCGGCGTTCTAAGCAGTATCCGGCATCAGGCACAAAGACAATATACTAACTGTGTCCCCAAACCAGGTACAAGCTTCGATGCAACAGAGAGGGGGGGGTCCCGCCCACAGGGCCGGAGTCCAACACATCTCTCACATACCACACGGTATACATGAGTACCACAGGCACCCTAAACAGCGACGCACACATGGTGAGGAGATGGCTGAAGGTTATCAAATGAGGCTGTTAGGCAACTGAAGGGTGGGGATTGTTTGGTTAATCATTGATTATAATTGAAGATATAACTGGAACAGATTGTGTCAGAGACGGGTGGGGTGGGGGGGTGGGGATGGGGGGGGGTAAGGAGAGTCTCTCTGTTTTTTATGGGGAACGTGGCGAGAACGGAATTGCAAAAAAAAGACGCAATACAATGCAAAGAGGGTGCGAATGTGACGTGGGCAAAGTATCGTCTGAGAAGAGGGCCGATGGAAGCCTTCTCTGAAAGTGTCAAATTTAGATACACCAAATCAACGGTTCATGAAATTGTTTTAATTGCTCTGAAATAAGATTGCAAAGAGTTTATGTATCTGCATTAACTCATTAAATGAGTGAATCAATATTTAACAATGTGACGGGTAGAGGTCATGATGGGTTCTCTTACCAACGAATCATGGATGTTTCTGCCTTTCCCGGCTTATACTAAGCATTTTATATTATGATATTGTTCACACACACAAACACAGACACACGTGCGCTGGAGCCTGTATTTAATGGGCTCTGCTTTATCTACGTGAAGTACTAATAATTGCCATGAAAAGCCAGCTGTCTGTGCGAGTGTGCTTTGTTGAGCACTGCTTCAGCCCTGCTCCTCTCATTTGTGCTGATGGCAGTTCAACAGGCGAAAAGAGAACAAGGCGCAGAATTGTCAAAACCGGTGAGTAGGTGGTACAAACCCCCCTCAAACAATCTTATTTCACAGTGAAAGTGATTCACCCGCCGTTGCTCTCCGTGCCAAGTTCACTCTGCGAACCCTGCAATAATGGGCTAAATATGGACAATTCTACGCCTCAGCCCTCAAACAGGTGCTTGAACTTGAGCACAGTGTGTTTGAAGGAGTCCAAATCCTCTGCGTACAGTAAATCATATGAAATCGAGACATGACTCCATCTACTCCTGTCTTTTTTTAAACATTGAAAAAACAACAACACTGAAATCTGAAAACTGTCTCTCCTTCCTGGCTACAGCTTATTTCTTCCAGCCAGAGACAGTACGGATGAGAGCGGTCATCAGCGATAAGCATTTAGTGAGAGCAATCCCAGATGATATCCTGACAGACAACTGAATGGAAAACCAGTTTCTGACAAACTCCACGGTCACTGTGCCATCACAGCTTGTCATTGTCAGTCAGGAAGCCGAATGGTAACATGAACCGGGTGACTTTGATCCTGCAACATGCATCTATGTCATACATAAAAGGTAATTTTGCACATGTGTTGCTTGTACCGAGCAGACATTTACCATAGCAGTATAATCGACATACGTCAGCCTTGATTTTCTTTTATCATAATAATAATTGATGATATCATCGTAAAATAATGTCCTTTTATCAATAAATAAATGTATGTAAATATACCAAAACAAATACACATAAATATACAGGATACATATCCCGAATGTTTGTGTTTGTTTATCTATATATATGTATATATTTACAAAATACTATGTGAACCTCAGATGGGGAATATGATATCCACATTTTCTTATCAACTACATGGTGTAAAGAATACGAAGAGCATTTTACCCGTCTAACACTGTTTAATTGACGGTCGAGTGTACCACAGGGATGGATAGATAGATGGCCAGTATGTTGTCACATGGTCCCACAATGTTTGTAGTCTGGATGAAAAGCTGATCAGCGTTAACAAACATCATAGTGGACGCTAATCCCTTCATTCAGTAAGGGATCAAGTCCAGAGGTACAAACCTACATATCCTCTCTGGTCCACAAATGACAAATGGTCATTGGGTTGCGTGACAAACATATGCATCATGTAAGTATGCTTCGAGCTTGTGTCACATGGCCGATGGCTATTAAGGAGCAAGAACTGTAAAATGAATCTTAGTTGATACCAATGAATTATGTAGCATTGTAGAACAAAAATGAATACAGATTGGTATCACAGATCTGCCTTCATCTTGATATCATATGTATGTTTCCTATCTCCCATTTTAAAAATAGGACGTACAACATGAAACAGGAATGTATAGAGGATTGAGCAGCTATCCTGCTGGCATGATATTGGCAGGAACGTTGAAAACCTCGAGAGTGCAGCAGCCAAACCTTCCCTAATCAACAGGTTATAATTTTCCCAAACTCTTAACAGTCTTAAAGTAAAATGTCACAACTGTTTTCTTTCACTAGTTCTAAAAGTACTGCCGTGAACTGATATCTCACTTCATAGTTGATGAAACACAACTAAGCATGTCTGTCTCAGGCAGCCGTCTGCATCAGGACCATCATACTAGGAACATGCTCTCCTGTGAAGCCCCTTACTCACCTGTGCTGTACTGCAGGCTTCCTCGCTTCCTGAAGGGGGACAGGGGCTTGCTTTTTGCCCCTGAGGTGGGCACAGGGTGATTGGAAGAGGACATGATTCCAGGTCTCACGGTTCAGCTTCAGTATGTTAGTGGAAAGGAGGAGTGTGTGAGTCAGAGCTGCGGCGATGATCTACAGTGTGAGAGAGGAGAAGAAGAAGAACAACAACAAAAAGAAGAAGGAGGAGGAAGAGGAAGAGGAGGAGGAAGAGGAGAGATATGGAAAGGAAAAAATTGGCACAAATCAGTCAGCCTCAGTGTGTGTTTGTGCGTGTGAGTGTGCATATATTTGCTATGTGCCTGTAATCAGGGATTTCCAGACAGGTTGCCAGAGCATGGGGCTGCAGCACATCTCTGCAGTGAAACCAGACCCGCCCCCAAAAAGGCTTCAATGCTGGAGCTGCAGAAGTGGCAATGGCCGGGGGTGTGATAGAGGGATGGGCTTCCCCACTGCCATCCACAAACATAGAGAGAATACAAAAGACACACGCACGCGTGCACACATGCACGCGCACGGGGGGTATAAAGCATACAGCAGTGCACAGCTTGAGCCTGCTCTGTTACCATGACAACAGCAGTTCATGGGTGGACAAATCAATTGGGAGGAAAGTTGTAAATTTGATAAAGTTCAAGAGACAGTTGCAAACACAATTCACATGTCTTTAATATGAAATATGTTTATATCATGCTTAAGGTTGCATTTAATATTTACATATTCATTATTTGTGTCTATCTGATTCTACACATATATATATTTAAATACATGTGTTATATATATGACCTGCATTGAAAACCGAAATACAAGGTTTTTATTATTTGATAAGATAATGTCTTTAAAAAAAAGCAAACAATCGCTTTTTAGAACTTTGCAGCTGTAACCTTCTAAACAACAGCAGTAAGATAATGATGAAACATTCTGGCAAAATTTCAAGCATGCATGTAGCTAGCGCCCTCTTGTGGTAATTTATGGAACTGTTCAGTAAACCACAAAGAACTCTTGGTCTTAGACCCTCCAAATCCCACAAAATATCATCAAGAATATAAAATGTATCTATACATAAGGTAAATACTGTAACCTCACATAGCCATTGAAATAGAGATTCTTCAGCGCTCCTTTTATAGTGAAAATTCAACAGACGACTGAGGAGAAGATCACCTAAATCTTTAAAGGAAGAAGTTACCGTGCTTGAAAATGTGAGTGGTCATGCCATAGTATAGAGGAAAAGGACATAAAAATGCTTCAGAAACATTGTGAAAACTGACATGCAAATGTTTTGAAATACGACTAAATTATTTACTCTGAGAAAAATAAACCAAGATAGAAAGCACTGGGAAAAATAAACCAAGATAGAAAGCACTGTGACTTCACAAGACAAACAAATGTGTTCTGTTGATACTATGCGCTGGAGAATTAGTGTTTGTGAAGTACGTAGTAGGATCAACATGAGTTACTGTAAACAAACAAGGGACAAGGGAAACTACAGAATCAAATGAAGCGATAAAGATGATTGGATACTTGTGAGATGAAAGTATTTGTCTAAATCTAAAGACAAGTTGGCAGAAGATCGACGTGCGGATTTATTAATTTCCATGACGGGGACTTTGGGCTGCTGCAGACAGTCTAATTTAACTTCTTTTCACTTGTTGCTGCTAATCTGTCTGCGGTTAAACCCCGTTCAGCTGCAGAAGACACATCTTGACCTTAGACATACAGCTTCCTCCAGTTTCACTGACACTGCTATCCCAGAATGCACTTTGGTCCCAAGAGTCACCAGAGTTTCACAGGAAACATAATGATGCATTTTGAACTGAGATGATTTTACGAAACAAAATCTGAGGTCGCGGAGCGGATATTAATACACAATACAATGATGCACAATATATCTGTTTTGTTTTCAGTGAAATCTGATTAAAAAAAATCAGATGTATCAATTAAATTTTCATTCATTTGTAATTTTAATTCATACTTTCATTTTTCATACATTTTTTTTTCAAATCTAAATTTTATCTGCAGTGTCCCATTGATATTGTCTCTCTTTTTTTCTACTGCTTTATTCTTTTAATAAAGGCTACAAACACACTTCCATGTTATTTTACAGCTAACTGACAATAGATGTTGGAATGTGCACAAAATACAAAAAACAAACAAACAACAACTAACACAGTAACAATAACCTTTAACATTCAACGGAGCAGGAATCGCAGGGTGATAAAATCACAATTTTGATTACTAACATTTCCTTGCTGAAAAATGGGGACCTTCAATAAGAAATGGAAAGAAAAATGAGGAAAAAAAACAATGTGCCACAGATTATTACAAACAAATGGATTGCTTCTAGCAATGAATGTTAGCTTTCATATGAAGTAAACAATTTAATGTTGTATAACACAAAACAATGTATTCTAACACCTTAGTGATTAAGACTTTCCCACATAATATATGCACTCCTGTATATTGATGTTAATTGGATGATGGAGGTTTAAATGCTGATTATTACCACTACCAGGGTGTAAGTGCTGCTGCGCAGACATGCGTCATCGGAGGGAGTGCACCTATTTATTTTGCAGACTTAGAGATTAACCAGAAGAAAAGCTACATGAGCTCATCAACGGATGGAAACTGTCGCACAGGAGAAGCTATGCAGTTCAACTCCACTGAGACCTCCATGTGCAGAAACTGCTCTGGCCTCACACGGCAGGTGGACGAGCAATTGCGACATCCATGAAGCATCGGTGATACTATCGGTTGACCGACTTTGAGCCTCGCAGGTGTGCCGATCGGTCGTTCCTGCACCGTTCAAAATGGCTCGCTGCATGCTCCCTGCTCTCCATCGCGCACCGACGACTGCAAGGATACCATGATGCACTTGCCTTTTGCTCCTTGGGGTTGATCTGAGGCTCTGCAGATAATCTTGTCAACAGATCAGAGAGGCAGGGACTGAGTACAAAGTGGGGCTGTGCCATCTACAGCTTAATGGGATTGGTTGCCATCACTAGATGTGCTCGTGCGATTAGCCTGCTTTGAGGCTGCCCCGTGCAATTAGTACTACATGCTGTGTGACACCAGCACAATGCTCAGCGTCTCTAGCCAGAACCTGGCTCTGACAGGGAGCAGAGGGCAGGCGGCCCGGGGAGGAAAGTGATCCCGGTTTCATGATGGCCCGACTGCACATTTTATCTCCTGCGAGACACATTTGAATCTATATTTTTTATTATCCTCCAGAACAATTGGGTCCACTTGCTGGGTAGATTTTAACACGTATTGTATTATTTCAAAGGCGAGATTTTTTTCGCTTTCAGAACTCGGGCAGGGACATTGCATTGACGTTCTTTGACTTTTATCACTGAAAAAAATCTTGGAATTTTGATGTTACTTTCATAATCCCTTTGGTGTCACACTTTATTTTTTTCTTTCAAGACCCAGTGTCTGGATTCCTTATATTCCCGTTGAGCCTATTTGACTATGACGTCACTAAACAGGATCTTGGACTGTCTGGCTGGCTGAAGAGCAGACTCTGGTCCAGTGAAAATGCTCCACCTTAATAAAGACATGAAGGACCTTTTTTAATGCCTTTCTAATATTAACGCTGTTATATGCTGTTAATAGCTGAGTGGATTGAATATGACAGACACACATGTTGTGACAGGAGTTCAAAATAACTAGTTCCTGATCTGTTCGATATATTAGGTGATTTTTACATTTCCTCTTGAAACATAACACAGGTTCAAATTTAAATTACCCCCTATGTTCTGGAGCAATCAAACTTTAGAGGAATGAATAAATAAATAAACCACTCGTATCAGTGAGCCGATTTACACATACTGTGGTAAAAAATAATGATCCACAGGTGTAGGGAGCCGCAGGGAAATTCAGATCCGCTTCATTAGCCTTCATCAGTCTGTGGCTAAATTGGAATAGTTTAGAGAGACAGGTTCAAATTGGAGCAGATGCCCTCAACCTCTCCTGAGGAGTGTAATTGCCGTCTGCTGAGCAAACATCTGCAGCAACACGTTACCCTTAGCTGTAAAACCGCTTGCGATCTTTTGGTCATTCTATAGTCATTCCTCCGTGAGATACTGCTCAGGTTACCAGTTATTCCTTTAATTTATGCAACTGAGTAATTGAAAGTTATTGCAGTTGATTTTCAACTCAGTTTGACATGTCAATCAAATTCAGATTCTTTTTTAATGAGTTTTTCTGCAATATTAGTGAAAGATATAATTATAAAGTTATTTGCATGTGGACATGTGCCTATTCCTGTTTGTGTGCATAGCAGATAAAAGATCTGCTCATAAATTTCATTGACGTCAACGAATAACATAGTAGTAGAGGGCTCATCTTAAATTGAAGATTTTACCATAGTGATGCCAGATGCCTTGAGTTCAAAGTAGCAAACAGAAGAACAAAATGCGATTAATGACTCCCTTCCTGTCAATTTATAATCAATAAAAATCCAAATGTCACTGCAAAGTAAGAATTTCATGTACAGGGAAACATGTTTCAACACTATGAAACTGGCAATGAACATTTTGAATCTAGAATCTTGAATCTCTTCAAATCAAAAGTCACCTGTTCAAACTTGCTTACTCACCTTATTTGCCACTGCACTGGCTTTCATTTTTCTATGGTATGTCAATATTATCCCTTGCTGTTTGAACTGTTGGCGTTTTTTACATGCATTTCTCTTTTGTAAAGTATCCTTCACTTTAAAAAAAAAGGCACTAAAATGAATTATTATTATAATGAAAAAAAAATAATAATTTTGTCTCTTAACATGGATTGCACAACAACCAAAAGTGGATCAATCATGTAATTTGCTTTCTCCTAAAAGCTCCGTGTTCAAATAGCCTTTTCGATTTCAATACTGAAGGCATTCTAACTATAAAGGCAGTATGTAAATAGCGGGGGCTTTGGATGCAACCAGTTTCCGAACACACACGTTGGGATCGGTGTCTTTTGACCGATTTCCAATATGTAGCAGGGGGAGGGAGGGGGAGCGGTGGAAGATGAGGCCCTCTGACTCGCACCCGCCCCTTCGGATCAGCCGCACCGCTCATACAACAACATGAAGCGTCACACCCCGGCTCTCTGAATGACGTACCACACAAAGGAATTTTTTTTAGACAGGTGAATTTGACTGATCTCTCACCAATTATGTAACATGGGAAGCACATTAAGGTCGCGTTACTTGTTACACCCAAGTGAAGGCCGAAGAGGAGTGACAGTTGCTTTATTTAGCAGGAACCACAGCACCTAGGATTTAAAAGTCTTAACCATAAGAAGGTTATGAGTCCTTAATGCTTCCTTCCAAGCTTGTCCACGTGACTGACACTGAAATCAAGAGTCCCCCAAACAGATAGTGGGGACAAATGGAAGAAAGGAAATATTCCTGTTCGCACATTTTTTCAACTATTACGTCCCATCTCCTCGAAGAGCATGAAAAACTGAACCCAACACTTTTTGTTGGCCAAACTATATCATGCTTTCAGAAGGCTCATTGGTTTTGATGGGTTTATTTTCTTTATTTCTTTTCATTTGAGATACTGCCTTGCATTATACTGCCTATTTTTAATAGGATGGCCAAAATATTAGAAGCACCTCTACATATTACCTCAATAATAATAGCATGGTTACATTAATCAACAGCATTGTTTTATGTTAAATCACATTAGATTCAAGTGAGCATCTACAAGCATGACTGTCACTGGCATCAAGTATTCAGTACAGTTTACCTCCACACACCCCCCCACCCCACCCCATTCGCTACATCATAGTCATATCGCCCTTGTTAAACTAATTGGATTGATTGGCCAATCAGGAAGAGGCATCTCTGAGGTCGGGGTTTAAGAAGAGGGAATTAAAGAGTGGAGCTCTGCTTGCCAGAGCTGGTGAATTGATTTGATCCCTGAGAGGGTCCCATCTGATCATCTATTCGCAAGGAGCAAACGAAGCCAGGAAGGCTCAAGCACCTCCCTCCCAATCCCCTTCCGCTCGGAAATCGCCTTTCAGCACGATTAGTGCTGCATCCAGATTCTCTGCAGCTGCTCACAGACGACCGTCAAAATTTCCATCCTTGAGGATCTTGAGTTCTTGGAGGAAGAAAGCATGGGTGCAGGAGCAAGCGCCGAGGACAAAAAGTCCAAGGAGTTGGAAAAACAACTCCAGGAAGATGCC
Organism: Fistularia tabacaria; assembly: GCA_901007705.1. Lineage (NCBI taxonomy): Eukaryota > Metazoa > Chordata > Actinopteri > Syngnathiformes > Fistulariidae > Fistularia > Fistularia tabacaria. Next base: position 95,227 of record CAAKHD010013941.1, read on the forward strand.
GATAAGGATTCTAAAACAGTCAAGTTATTACTGCTTGGTAAGTGGACTGATGAAGACTTTTCATCTTTTTTTTGTCTTTTTTTTTTTATCCAAAAGACATAGTGATGCACAGGTGCTGCTGCAAGGTGCACATGCATGCCCTCAAAAATTCTGCAGCTTCATTTGTACAAATCAAATTTAAATTCCATGTAGGAACGAAACCTTTGCTGATATTAAATTCTGCAGGGAAGAACAAACATTTCAAGGACAGATGGAGTTAAAGGGTAAAAAAAAAAAAATCCCCTCAGTTTGAACAAAATACTTTGGTCAATTATATTGAACTGCAAGTTTCAGGAGTTCATGATCAACAGTAGAATATGCTCTAATTGTGGAATAATCGGGTAATGAGTGAAGTATGGCACATTTGATGCAGATTCCCCATTGGTATGACTTTAATTTCCCATATCTTTTCAATCTTGGATGGGAGACAGCTTGCTCGGAGGATTTCTTTCTGGGTAACTGCTGGCATGAGTTTGCCGGAAATAAAGGAGGATGGTAAGCAGGTGCACGGAAGAGAGGGAGTTAGAGATGCAGCAGCAAGAAAGAGCTGAAAGTTAAACGAGCATCTCTGAGAATTTGGACATTTTGTCCTATTTTAGTAAATAAGATTTTATTATACACGCAAAAGTTTTGGATATATTAAAAGATTTAATTGAAAATCAGAGTATTGACTTGTTCTCCAGTGTTGGGAGTTTTTAATTTTATGCTATGAGTTCAAACGAAAAATGATTGCACGCCGACCCGGCTCCGTCTTAAAAATAACAATGACTTTTCAGTTCTTACAGAAGGACGTTGGTGCTTAAAAGATCACAGCCTTTGGGTCTAAACGAATCACAGTACAGTAGCGATACGTCAATCCGATTAGCTAAATGGTTTAGTGCAGATCTACTTGCCGAGGTCTTCTCTGACCCTGAACATCGCCACAATAACCGTTATCATATCACTGATGAATATTTATCAACTAAAACACATGTTAAACAAAAGGATAGGATTGGAGGATTTAATATATGCGTTAACTTAAGTTAAAAACAAACAAACAGGTTTTTAATGCATCCAATGCTCTACCTCTATAAAAAAAAACGATTAAGATATGTAATTTCCTAAGTGAAATGAAATGTTGAAAATTTATCTAAAAGAAAGCATGGGTAAAAGATAAAACCTCTTACTTAGTGGAGATACCTCACCCGTAATAACCAGAATCAGACACAGGACAGTCAGACTAGAATCTGTCAAGAGAACTCAAATCTACGAAAGCGGCAAAAGTGCAAGATTTCCCCCGAAAAGTCTCTAAAATCCATTTCTCCTACTGTTTGGCAACATTTAGTTCAGACATTGTGGCGTCTGTAAAGTTCCGTCCTCTATAAGTTTCGGTTAATACAGAGTTCTTTAAGTTTCCTTATTTAACACAAAACAGCTTGACGAATTCTCGTCCTCTCAGCTAAGACATCATCGATGCTGTGTGGATATAACCCTTCGGTGAGACAGTGTGCAGCAAGACGTGGGCCGACCCATCACATGCAGAACTTCTTTATCCGAATGCTTTTGATCGCGAACTTTGAGTGATTGATTAACGGTGCAAAATAAAGCTGTTGCCGTATCCTAAGCAGTGACGGTTTCTGCCGGAGGGGTTGAGTTAAAGCTACAAGAGTGAAAGTCTGAAGTTCCTCAAACAATCTGTTCTGCTGGACAGGCAGATTGGGCTGAACTAAGTCATTCTTCCTTTATATGTGCCATCAGATTTTCCCTCTTTATGTGCCTGCATTTATAATGCATATATACACGTATAATAAATGCACTGATTTTTGTTTAGGCGGCGTGTTTTTCTTAGATGCAGAAATGTATATTCTTTTGGAATGAGATCTTCAATTCAGGTGTTTTGATGGCTTGTTGACATTTCTGACATTCCCTCAGTCACTTTAGTTTGATGAGGAGGACCTCGATATATGAGATGTGCTAAAAAGTCCATAAACAAGAGGATCAAATTAGACTGAAATCCTGAGGTTTCACTTGATATGTGTTGACGATAAAATAGCACAAACTGTGGTCCTTGAAAAAAAATACACATTTCTCATTATAAATCGGTCGTATTCACCGCCACAGACCACGCCATCCTTCTTCGGTGTCTTTCCTGACTGAGGCTGCTAAACCTCTGCAGGATTTCAACCATTTCCTTTCCTTTTAATGACCATTAAGTGTTTGTGTTGACATGCAAGTGGTAAAAGAAAAACAGTTTCTACTTGAAAAGAACGGAGGTGAATTCGGAATATTCCAACATGAGTTACACACAAGTTGGTTTGAAAAAAAAAAAAGATTCTCCTAATTTTTGGACTTCACTTTTAACCATTTTACATAATTAAAGCAGAGGTACTGATGCTGGGCCTTGTCCTCTCTCCCCAGGTGCTGGCGAGTCAGGGAAAAGCACCATCGTAAAGCAAATGAAGTAAGTCGGCATTTGGGAAACGTGTCAAAGGTGGTCAATTATTCAAAAATCTGCTTTCAGTTAGAGCAAGGAAATACACCACAGGGTGGCACTGTGTGTTAGCGATGATGGACATCTCGATTGTGTATTTTCTGAGAACCTAGACTGTTGTGTGTCACTGGAATGGGCTTTAAACTGGCTTATTAAAATGATCATATAAATGTATAATATAAATAAAATGACTGCCTGTCCAAGACTAGCATAGTTTTTTTGTTTTTTTTTCTTCACACCATTTCTGAAAAGTTAAAACACTTTCATTTAACCGCTTGTAGGATTCTCCATCAGGGCGGTTACACAAAAGAAGAGCAAATGGAGTTTAGAGCGATCATCTACGGGAACATCCTGCAGTCAGCCCTGGCCATCATCAGAGGGATGGAGATGCTGGGGATTGATTTTGGCTCATCCTCCGGACAGGTCTGCCGTCACCTGGCTTTCACACGTCACTGTCATATGGCCCCGGTGCTGATGCTGACAAGTTTGTTTTTTTTATTTTTCCTTGGCGTGAAACCACAGGAGGATGCACAGAAACTGCAGAATTTGTCAGATTCCATTGAGGAGGGTACGATGCCAGCTGAGCTGGCTGACGTAATCAAGAAGTTGTGGAAAGATTCTGGCGTGCAGGCTGGGTTCGATAGAGCTGCTGAGTACCAGCTGAACGACTCTGCTGGCTAGTGAGTCCATATTTATTACTTGGATCACTTGGATGCACATCTAAAAGGGGTGGGAAGGAGGACAGTTGCATTTGTGATATGTGCTGACTGGTTCATTTGTTTCTGCTTCAGCTACCTCAATGAAATGGAGAGAATTTGCAAACCGGAGTACCTCCCCACCGAGCAGGACGTGCTGCGATCTCGAGTCAAAACCACCGGTATCATCGAAGAACAGTTCTCCTGCAAAGAGTTGCACTTCAGGTGAGTGGAACGCAGCCTAGGCAACGTCCGGCCTCTGCTTTTCTCTCGAAATTGACTTTGCTTGATTCTCCGCGGGCGAAAAAAAAAAAGGATGTTCGATGTCGGCGGCCAGAGGTCAGAGAGGAAGAAATGGATCCATTGTTTTGAGGGCGTGACCTGCATCATCTTCTGCGGAGCCCTCAGCGCGTATGACATGGTGCTCGTAGAGGACGATGAAGTGGTGAGGGGAGATCTGTGACAATTTGAGGAGCGGCGTGTCAGCGAGCGGCTAACAATCCTTTTCTGTTTGACCCCCTCAGAACCGCATGCACGAGTCCCTCCATCTATTCAACAGTATCTGCAACCACAGATTCTTTGCACTGACCTCCATCGTGCTCTTCCTCAACAAGAAGGATCTCTTTGAGGAGAAGATCAAGAAAGTCCATCTGAGTATCTGCTTCCCAGATTATGATGGTAAAACCAACTGGCAGCTATTTTACCTTTGGACCGACTTTGTCATTAACGTTGAATTCCTTGCCTCCGAGCAACATTTGTCTATAAAAGCACATCAGCTGTCGAGGTCGAGAAAGAATTAAGCGTACTGTGAAATTGTAAATAAAGAAAAAAATTAACGGTTAGATCGGTTCAGATCAAATCTCTAGAATTTCGGGGAAACCTCTTGGGACTCTGTAATTCGCTTCCATCTTCAATCCTCTCTCAGGCCCGAACACATACGATGACGCCAGCAACTACATCAAGACCCAGTTCTTGGAACTCAACATGAAGAAGGGCGTGAAAGAAATCTACTCCCATTTGACCTGTGCCACAGACACAAAGAACGTTGAGATTGTGTTCAACGCAGTCACAGACATCATCATCAAAGAAAACCTTAAAGATTGCGGTCTTTTCTAAGCAGCTCTCCGCCGTGAAGAGAGGTAGGCGGTAATGGCACACTTGGACACTGGCGGGGATGATGATGGGGATCCAGATGAGGCCTTACTTACGCCATCTCGCTGTGACATGAATGCATGTTGCAAGCTTTAGGTCAGAAAGCTTATGTTGAATGAAGCTGATTTAATTTCTATTTTCTCTACGCTTTGCAGATATCCCTTCTCCTACCTTAACCCCTCACATATTGGCATCGGCTGGGAAATGTACTGATGGGAGTACTGAGGATCCTCGGTTTGTCAGGTTCACGCCATCGCTTCAATGCCAAGTCCCGGTTCCGAGACTCGATCCTTGCCCATCACCATCTCTCACTTCACTACCCCCGCAAAAACATTGATGTCTAGCTTGGATCGACGCAACGGTCAACTCGCGATATTTTCCGCCACGGATGCAGGGATGGTCCCAATTCTTCCATAGCAAGTACAATATTTGTATTGCGCCAGAAGCTGCTGATGGGAAGGTTTGAAGATGAAATAGTTGCCGGTTTTTATTCCAAATTGATCCCTCACTCACTGAGTAATAATTATTATTCAAACCGAATCCTGTAAAACTAAGAAAAAATAATAAATCTGGGAGAAAATGTTAATATTTTAAATAGCATCATTGCTTTCTCGTTTTGTTTTTTGAGTACAGTAGTCTCTGTGGTCTTGATATTTAAACTGTGCAAAGTCACTGAGCAAATATCGCAGATATTCTCAGTACTTGCGGTGTATCCAGATTACAAACCAAATTGTACATGTATCTAATTTGAATAGCGTTTATGTATCCGATTCACTTAACATTTTAATGTGATGAATAAATCTCTGAAGGTCGAGCACGGTAGAGGAACTTTGTACATAAGAGTAGACAATTCATTATATTTTGAAAGATAATTCATACATTGATATTGAATATATGAAAAAGAGGGAAAGACTATAGGGATTATGGTTTATTATGAAAAGGGAATGAAAAATTCTGAGTTTGTCCTTTCTTATGAAATGTAGAGGCATGAAATAAAGCTGCATTAACTTCACCTGTGACTCCGTGTGCTTGAATTAAAAAATCTGCCATAGAACAGCATGCAGGTAAACAATTGAAAGGTGGTTAATTAATTTTTTCAACCTTTTTTTCTTTATTGATCGTGAAGTTGAGTATACACAGATATAATGAAAATTGATAGAAAAGCGTAACGTTAATTGACCCACGGATGATTTGTGTGATGAAAAGCAAAGTTCAGGCTTTAAGAGAGAAACGGTCAAGATGGTAGGCGAAGCGTGATCCTGACAAATTCTGAATGATGGACAGATCTGTAGAGGCTCAACAAACAAGGAATCCCAACTAAAACACATCCTTTTATCCCCTGTGAAGAGGAGAGGCCTTCTAACAGCTTAACCGACATGCAGACATTTAAAGTGTTCTCAAGCTGCGTAAGTGTATTATTTAGGTTCCATAGTGTTACTTGATTGAGTCCCATCAGCTAAACAGCACCATGGTACATGAAGCTGTAACTCAATTTGTCATGCCTTTTTTTTCTTAACCCACTGTATTTTAAAAATGCATTGAAATTAAAGGGTTTCCACTTGGTTCTCAACTAAAAGAAAAATAATAGGGAAGAAAATGATTGGATATATTCAGATCTCCCTGTGATGTGGTCAAAGAACAAAATCTAAAGTTCTGCATAATGTGGTGCGGTTGAGTTAGTTAGTTAATGTAATAATAAACCCCTAACTACTTACACATATACTGCTCACAAAAAGACTCCTCTACAATAAAGTTATGACATTCTTACATTCAAAAGTTGAAAAACGATATATTTGCAGCTCATTTTAAAATGGAAAGTGACATATAGAGGTAAAAGCAATGTTGATAAAGACATTCACTAGAGGAAAAAAACCAAAAGTAACACTGAAAAATTGAAATGACAGTCTCTTTCAGTCTATTTGACATCAGGGGTCTTTACTTGCCAGCTGTAAAGTCTCAAATAGATCCAAACATAATTACAGTTGTTTCAATATTATCTTCCTCACCCTGAGGCTCACACCGTAAAAAAAAACCAACAAACAACAGAGACGAATGCAGTCAGATAGCAAGTCCTCGAAACAATGATCCCATAGGTCCTGTGGGAAGCACCGGTACAGCCCGAGTAATGCGTGCTTTTCAAAAATTCACCTGAAGACAATAACGTACCAGCCAAGAAGTCTCGACTTCACTCCCGATACCTGCAAGTAAAAGGAAAGCGACTGTAACACATCACTCCGATCCACAGATCCATTGATAAAACAAAACTGTGCACATCGTTGTGATGGAGTCAGTTGTAATGCTCTCTTCACACCAGAAAGTGTCACCATTGTACGAAACCTTGCTCTTTTGAGACTAAATGGGTGACAGATGAATAAAATATAGAATATTAAATACTGTAAGAACATGTTCTTTTCCTGCCATCATGTGTTATGACAGGCTTATAATGGTGAAGGCATCAAATGGACATGCGTTCATAAAATTACATGTCAAGAACCGTTCATTAAAAAACTTTTTGGATTCAACTTAATCTTTTCAACTTATTCTTTATAAAACTATATTCAAACATTCTTTTCTAGTAAAAAAGGCATTATGTGGTCTAATATACATGCTAATAGGGAACAATTCTTTACATGTTTTTGCCACTGTAGTGCATTGACAACTTTGTTTCTCGCCAGGTTAAAAGTCAGTTTTCGCCAAGCAAACGCGGGAGATTACCAAATGGCACACAAGTCGAAGGTACACAAATTCAGCGACGTTTCACGTCCTAGTTCACTTGCAGGGCACAGTAAAAGTTTACCGCGGAGCCAAGAGATTTGAGGAAATGCCCTAATCAGCAAGTTCCCTGTACGCCTCCCGGCTGCCCGGTTAATCTGCTGCATGTCATTCCCCTTCTGTCATTCCACACATTTCCTGTCTCTCTCCACTTTCACCATCAGATAAAGGCTTTAAACGCAGTGAGAGAGAGAGAAAGAGAGAGAAAGAAAGAAAATAAAAAAGACTCAAATGTAAACCAGTTGTGCACTCAATGTTTATTGCCACAGATCGGCCTTTAATATGTTAAAATACACCAGCATCATAGGACTAGAGCCGAATAAAAGTTTAATGTCAGTTTTCTTTTCAAAACTCTGGTAGGATCCTTATAATTCAATGGAAGTTCCCAAGCGCCCTGAATACAGTAGAACACTAACATGGGCCTGGTGTTAGTAAACACCCTTCACAGAGTGTATACATGAGAAGTGTATTTGACCCGCATTTTAGATTCTGAATACTAAATGAGAGTTTTAATTCATGAAACAGAATGTGAATGGCAACGGCAGGTCCGTCTGCGCCTGCCGTCCTGCTACCCTTACTCTCTTTCTGTTATTATCCTTTATGTACCAATTATCAGAGCGTTTTTGCCTGTTCTGTAACTATCAACCTGCATGTTCTTTTCTGCTCTGCTGACCTCATTTCTTTCCACCCATAACTTGTGGGTTATGGGTGGAAACGTGTGGGTGTGCGTGTGCGTGTGTGTGTGAGCAGGTTTAGTTTCTAGCATCAGTTGCCATGTTAATACTGAATATCCCAAAGTGAGCCAACGTTGTGATGCAGAAACGATGTGCAGTAAACTTGAAAATAAGTACACTTACACACCAATTCTGCTTTGTGACACAAGCATTTGTAACAACATAAACTGTCATGCTACTTTTATTGTAAATGATCAGATTTTATATATTTTGCCGTTTTATCTCCTATAGTGGTGACCAGGTCTGGTAAGCATACCATCTATGTATTACTAATGGACAGGTTGGTGATATGTTTTATTCAGAGTTTCATTTACACAGTGAATTCCTCTTTGAAACCGTTTCAAAAAACATAATTTTCACACCCTTCAAAAGCAAAACCCCCACTATATCCAAATATTTTCCGACACATTAGCACTGAACTGAAGAGAACGCATCATTAATCCCATGAAGTAAACCGCGGAGAAACTCAACAGTGACTAACAATTCAAACTGTTCGCTCTGGGAACAATGCCCATGCTGCCTCGGGAGGCTCGAGTCAGTGAACTGACCTGTAACTTTCAGTAGAGCCCGATTTCTGTCAGGTTACTCTTAATGATGACGTCCGTGACGGCGTCGAAGACGAACTGCACGTTTTTTGTGTCGGTGGCACAAGTGAAGTGGGTGTAGATTTCCTTGATGTCCTTCCGTTTGTTCAAGTCTTCAAACTGACAGCGAATATAAACGGACGTCTCCTCATATGAGCGCCCACCTGCAGTAAGATTGACAGTAACAGAAACTGCTGCCTGTGTGTTTTCTGCAACTGGTCGGAAGGTCTGTCAAGCATGCATTATATACATAAATGCAATGTATTTGAGATGCTGAGTTGCAGTAGATTTCCTCTGAACATAAGTTGAAGAAAAACAAAAGTAAGCTAATGTATAACTCATCAAAAAAAGGTAAAATCTTCCTTTTCATCGAAGTACACAACTGTTGCAACTGAAGATAAAAAAAAATAAAAAATTTTACATTGTCATGCAAAGTATTTTTTTTCGTTTTCAACATTGCAGGCCTTGATCAAGTGTGTTCAATAAGCGTGTTATGGACTCACCCGCGTATCCAGGGTAGCAGATGGTGATCGGACTGCGGGTGATTTTCTCCTCAAACAAATCCTTCTTGTTGAGGAAGAGGATGATGGCGGTGTTTCTGAACCACTTGTTGTTGCAAATGGAGTCAAAAAGTTTCATGCTCTCATGCATCCGGTTCTGAGGCAAATGTCAGGGTGTAAGCTCATGGCCTTAAACACCTTCTAGCCTTACAGACGTGGTTATGAATACGACGATATGACTTACCATCTCCTCATCCTCAGCCAATACGAGATCATAATCACTGAGCGCTACGCAGAAGATGATGGCCGTCACCTCCTCAAAACAGTGAATCCACTTCTTCCTCTCGGACCGCTGACCTCCGACGTCAAACAGTCTGGACACACAGAAACAGTGGCTGAATGATTTCATTCTAGAGATTTATCACAATGGTAATTTTTTTAAAGGTCAAATCAAACTCAATCTTACACACAGATACAAATACATATCAACACGATGACAGCATGCAAGTTTGGGCTGAACGCCAGTTTGCATTATTTTTTTTATTCCAGGAGGTGAGACAATTAATACTTCCATATGTAGTTTGCCAAATCAACAATCATCTGAACACCACCTAATACACAAAATGGCAGTTAGAGTAACAATGAGCATTTATCAGTCAACTTTATTTGAAATAAAAACATCTTCGTATCATCCCTGTGAATTTTATGTGGGACCCCCATACATTCAGGTTCAAACTTTAAAGTGAATAGATAAAGGTACTGCTGAATTTACAAGGGTGACATGATTTCAGGATATAAAATTAAAAAGATAATAATTCCAGTGTATTCTTTATAAAGTCAATAAATTTGGTGCATTCTGAATGTATGGTACAATGTTAAAAATTTGGAGATCACAGCTTATGTACTAGTCATTGCAGTGGCTCATAAATATAGATAGATACATACAGTACATATGTATGTATACACACACATATACAGTATATATACAAACACGTATGTAAATATACATATATAAACACATGTACATATATACACACATGCACACACACATTTATACACACACACACATATATATATACATACATATATATGTGTGCGTATATACATAAACATACGTATACACACATAGGTACTGTATGTATCTATCTATATCTATGAGCCATTGCAATGACTAGTACACAAGCTGTGATCTCCAAATTTGTTATATTGTACCATACAATTCAGAATGCACCAAATTTATTGACTTTATAAAGAATACACTGGAATTATAATCTTTATAATTTGACATACAATATATATATATATATGTGTGTGTGTGTGTGTGTGTGTGTGTGTGTGTGTTTGTGTGTGTGTGTGTGTGTGTGTGTGTGTGTGTGTGTTTTTTTGTTTTTTTTTTTTTTTTTTTTTTTTTATAGTGTGATTTATAGTTTTTTTCTTTTTTTTTTTTTTTTTT
>CAAKHD010013941.1:110506-127939 GCA_901007705.1 Fistularia tabacaria
ATGTGGAGACAGATGAATCCCACCACTGGCTAGTTGATCTTTGAGGATTAACATGGGGCTGCAGCTTGCTGGTGAAACACTACAACGCTGCAGAGAGCGGAAACTTTCATCTTCAAAGATCAACTAGCCAGTGGTGGGATTCATCTGTCTCCACATTGAACTGTTCAAACAACCACGTCTATATGACTTCATGTGATATCTATTTAAAGTTTTACTTTTGTTCTCACACTCAAGAGCTCAGCAACCCACAATAGATTGTCCTCCTAACGACAATGACACCATGATCTATGAACAGTGCAGTGGAAGTGGCCTGATACGCATCGCCGTTCAGTTGGTGGCACCGGTCGCTCTGATATGGTAGAAAATTTAAACATCACACTATAAGAAAAGTAAACTTACTCAAGTAAGTACAAGTAAAGATAAAGATGAGAAATAAACAAAACACAAATGTGATTCGGAACCCAAACACGGAGGTTATTAAGCTAGACACAAAGTTAAGGATCCCATCGACTTGCGATTGGAAACTCGATTGATTTTACTGACTCGAATCTATAGGAGTCACACACAAAACAGAGTAGGGTTTTTGAGTCATCTGAGTCAGTGAGTCAGTCACAAGTTTTCTGAGTATGGAGGATTCTGAGTGATTTGTTTGTTGAGGTAATGAGTGAGTCACTCATTTTATGAGTGGGGAGGGCTACTGTGAGCGGCTCATAGCATGGAGGGAAAGCGAGACATGAGTTGAAACAAGAAACCAGAGTTGTTCTTTTTCCCACAGGACTGATACAGTGATTAAATGGATACTGCATATCTATTCACTTGAAGTTAGGATGCCAGTCGTACAATTGTGAGATGTTGTCTAGTCTCTTTTTTGCAGTTAGCTAGCTAGCAGTAGCAGGAAACAGTAGGGGATCAAGTTAATAGACGGGGAATCATGACTCATGAGTCACCAAAAAGACTCGGGTTGTGAACGATTCGTTCACGACTCGCACATCACTCCCATCGACACATGTATCTTGAATTATACATAAACATAGTAGTCAAACATAACAGCCAAATTTAAATTCTTTGGAGGCCACCTACTTCCATACTCCTTCATTTAATACAAGAATAAAATCTGAATACATTTATATGCAAATGTGTTCATTTCAATAAAAAATCTACCTTCTGCATCACTAAAAGCTTCTTCCTCCGTGTTTGCAGCCTGGAGGCTTTGGTTACGGGTTACACATTAAGCTTGTACGAACTAGAATGGATCAAAATGTAACATGCTCCTCGGTCCCCTTCTTAAAATATGATCTCCAGCGAACATGCGTTGAAATGTTCATACTTTTATCGATTAAGGGTCAAAACCAAACTGACAATACCTTGTAATTGTTGGAGACTCGCTTGTGTTGTCTGTAAGATTCAACATGGCGGATTCTTTCAATAACATGAGCCTGAGGGCACTAAACACTGTGTCTTGTGGAGATTTTCCATGTAAGCCACAAGGAGTAGCATTATTTGTCCCCAAATCAATATCATGTCCTTCATGAATGAATGTACTGATGATATTCTGCTGCGGTTGAATTAAGTTGAGGTCTTTGTGGATACCACTCGGTGTCCTTTAGGTTATGCTACTCCCTGTTATGTGTGAATACCAGTAACAGCAATTTTGTTTTCAGTTTTTCTTTTTTTTCCTCCATGACCATCAAATTGAAAAGAGAAACCTCTGACACCTACAGCAGCATGGATGAAAATAAAGGAGAACTTTTTTAAATGGGGAAATTTGTCACATTATGGCAGCTGTGAATTGATAAATCATTCTGTAGTCCAGCAGATATTGAGCTGTTGGCATCACCATGGCACCTTAAAGTGCAGCTGAAGCCTCTCAGGTGACTTAAATGAGTTTGACGATGAATTTTTCCGATATTTTTGTCAAACTTCTCATCACGTGTTTGTTTTACCAGTTAATTAGTCATTCCTCTCATCTTCATCTGTGATGTTCATGAAAACACAGCTACTGCTTCTCATTTAGAACACAACCCAAATTTCGGGGTCTGGATATGTGAATTTTGTATAAAAATAATAAGGATCCATTAAAATTCCCTTGGATATTTTCATTCTTTTTTTTCTGAATGCAAACCCAATAACCTGGCAGATCACGGCGTAGAACATTTCTGCCCAGAGTGAAGTTCCTGCTAATGCGGTGAGTGAGAGATGTTGGCCGCTGGACTCAGGGCATCAAATCCTCTTGGCATGCCTGCCTGGTCAATACACAAGAGTGTCAGTGAAATATAATATAATGTGCGAGCAGCGTTTACACAGCGGTCAGTGGTCAGTGTTGGAATGAGAGAGGGGCCGGGGGGGCTGTTGGGGGTTTGCACTGAGGGCACTTCAAACTCAGAAACCTATTACTGTCTCTCATCTGATCCAAACTTCATTCGGTGAGACTAAACCGTGTGTGATTAACTGTAATACCACAAACCCTAACACATTTGGGGCAAAATGACCAGAATACTAATCGCTGCGGCTTAAAAACCCTTTTCAAGATCACTGGAGCAGAAACCGTTGGTTGATTACGCTGACCTACAAAAGCATAGCACCGGCAGTTTATTTTCACTTTTCATTTTAATATAATCCCAACATCACTCAGTCTGTCTTCTGGTGTTACAAAATAGTTTCCTTCTCCATTTTTTGTTTGAAATGCAGAATCATGCTGGTACTGACCTGTACAGTGTAAAAAGACAAATTCCCATGCAGTATATGTGATCCATAGCTACACGACAAAGTTTTGCCTCTATTTTAGAAAAATTAATCAATGTCTTCTGGTGTTACAAAATAGTTGACATCTTATTTTTTTGTTTAAAATGCAAACTCACACTGGTACAGACCTGTACAGTGTAAAAAGACAAATTCCCATGCAGTATATGTGATCCATAGCTACATGACAAAGTTCTGCCTCTATTTTAGAAAAATTAATCAGACCTTATTGTATTTTCTTGAATTCAGAAAATAGGTATCTGAGCAGCATCGACTTTGCAGCATGTAAACCCTCCGCTAAAGATGCCCTCACACCTTCACATCTGTCACCAACGCATCGATCAGGGACCTGGAGAAGTTCCAGGTTCTAAAAGTAGCGTCCCTACCGAGCAGAAGAAGCTTGACCTCCCTGGAGGACTTCTCTCTGTCCTCCCGCAGGTTCCTGTCAATCATCTTACTCCTCTCCACCGCCGCTTTGTCCTCGGCGCTGATCGTGCAGCCCATCTCTGATTTCCGACGCCCCTGGAACGCCGCGCGGTTCCGCCGCTCCCGAGGCGCAGTTACCCGGACGCCGGCCGGGAGGAGAGCGCTGGAGGGGGGATTGAGGGAGGGAGGGAGGAGGGGGCACCGGGGCGTGGTTGTTCGCCTGTCCCGCGAAGGCCTGATGCTAAACTCACACTCGATCACTTTAAACGCCCCAGCGGATTCTTTAAAGCTAAATACGTGGCTGGAGTATGGCTTTTTTACACACTTTCCGAAAAGAAAAAAAAAATCAATGAAAATTAAAAAAAAAAAAAATCGAAATGTGAGCTCCTGTGATGACATCAGTTTGCAACAGCAACCCCAGCACCATCACCCCCCGCCCCTTCTCCCGAGAGACACGCTGCTGCCGGTCAGTCACCTCCGTCCAGCGGATCCAGCTGCGCTTCTTTCTTCTCGACTTTGGACTTGCGGACATCGTGATTTCAGTCGAACAAAGAATACAGAAAAAAAAAAAATTGTTGGCCCCCTCCCATAGGCCACCGTGATTCGTGATGAGTTAAAAAGTTTAAAAAGGGTGGGATGCTTCTCTCCACAGTCTTTGAGTTACCCGTGGTTTTCTGTGCTGTGGCGACCTGCAGTGGACTGACGACACAACTGCAGCTTCAAACTGCTCAATTCCTTTCCCAGGAGGTCAGCTTTTCTCCTATTTTGCTCGGTTTCAGCGCACTTCTGCTTAAGATTAGAAACTAGAATTTGTTTCTGATTTATTGCGTGTACATGACAGTTGAAAAAATTGTCTTTTTTCCAAAGAGACTTCCGAAAGATTCATTTGAAATTGATTATTTTACTTGCATTGAAGCAGAGTTAATTTATTTTCTTGATCATACTTAAGCCATTTCTTATCTCTCTCTTGCCTTTCCTTTTTCTATATTCTATCCCAAGAGGGCATTGCATACCTTTTGAATTTTTCATTCTGTATATGCTTCAGATCAATGAAAAAACTATGCGCACACTTCAACAATGTGCACTGATAGTGTGGAGGCACAATACTGAGGGTGTAAGACCAGCCTGACAACTGGTTTTAACGTCACGACTCCTCACTGATCCAAGTTGGTGTGGGCATGTTACACGTATAATTGATTTCCTTCTTTAGAAACATTGTCACTGTGCTGTGCTGTAATCAATGAGCAGGTATCATCTCAACAACACCTGTAAAACCACCACTGAGAGATTTTACATGTAATCCATTCCTCTAAGTTTTCCAGATAACATGGATACAATATATTTTTCCAATAAGCCAGTATTTTTCCAGACCAAGTAATGCTGAAAATCATGCTTGTTTTTTTTTTTTGTAAATAAATGTAATTCCATAAGTTGCAAGGTGACTAAAAAGTTTGTGAAGCATAGCAACATAATTTCCTTTGATAGTTTTACCGCTTTAACATGTCCCTGTCCCTTATTCATAATGTATCAGTTAAATTAGTCTGTAACAATTAGCAGGCAAAGATAATAAAAGTGTAAAAGTGTCCCAGAATATATTTGAGTCGCTCAGCAGGTGATGAATTGATAACATCTTATCAGGTTATTGCATCTTAAAAAGTGTGTCTCAAATTTGAGTTGAAAATAGGGTGCCTGCACTGTTCTCTTGTGATCGCAGGCTCATGTATGGGAGGTCAAAGAAGCGTGGGATGTTTACACATAGCTTTGATAAGGGTTTGGGGGGGTGGGGGGGGGGTTCACAACCCGGACAAGGCACTTTTAGGAGAAAATGGTTAATAACTGGTTAATACGTCAAGGTTAAATTTAGTGTTATGTCGTGCTTTGATAGGTTAGCAAATTCAGCTGGTTGTTAAAAATCTTGTGGCTGATAATGAGCCATATTTCTTATCAATGCAAAACTTTACAGAGTCACAGGTTAAACGCAGCACTAACCCAGCCTTGAAAAATGATCTTTCTAAATCAACAAATCTCATTCACAGACACAAAAACTTCACATCATTCTTATTCTTCTGGCCCGGTGACATTGATGGCTTCTGACCGATCATTGAAAAGTCTTTCAGCCTGAGGAGGGAGAGTCACAGCGACCAGCCCTCTCTGATGTTAGACATGCAGCTGTTTCTCCCATGTTTTTCAGCTGCTGTTAAATTGCAAAAAAACAGTATAACTAAGTTTATATATTAAATATCAATGTTTATATATTAAATTTCAATGATGATGTGCTGCTGCTATCCCCAAAATATTGGCAGATGGTGCCATAGTTTCATCTCTTCACCAGTGAAGGTCACGTTCACTTAGCTGCATCACAAGGTGCCTGCCGTGCAACACAAGAACACACCATGCCCTTTTATATCACCTTCCCGCTCAGACAAAACAATGGCAGCCCCCCGTGTAGAGTAGCTCATTTTCCTTCCCTAGAACTGAACCTGAAACATGGCTAAACTAAGCTGATCAAAAGGTTTGATTTTCAGTATGTGTGGTAAAGCAGTAGACTCCCTGTTGGAGAACAGGTATGGTGTGCAAGTTGCAGCTAAAATCCCATTACTGACACGCTGGTTCCTTCATTTTCACAGGCTGACCTCGCAGAATCTCTGCCTCTTAACACTTCAGCTCCTGGCTGAGTACAAGTGAACAACAACTATTACAATTTCATTTCAGTCTGTCTTTTCGCCTCATGCAAATCAAAGGGAGAAGTTGAGGTTTTGTTGGGAAGCAGCTCTGGAGATGCACGAAAATGTATTCAGACACAGCCTCTTAAAAGCAATCATTGCATCTGCATGCTGTGTCACACGAAAAGAAACAGAGTCCTCATCTCAATCTGATGAGGCCACGTCAGTGATTGCAGTCATTTTCAAACACACGTCATGACCGTCATAGGAATTATTTAAATTATTTTAGGAAACGCATAGTTGATTATGGCATCTCCGTCTGTCGATTTGCATAGAACCATCCATCAGTCGGTGAGCGGGACTCGGAGTGTTTTTCAGACTTTGGCTACTTGGAAGACATCAACCCTGAGACAAATGAGACCAAATCACAGAATCTCCAGGTCAAACTGCTACCAGAGATTAGTCTTGACCAGTAATGACAGTATAATCGATTTCCGGGCGTCTTAGTCACTTGCGGTTAAAGAGGCAAACTTGAATTTGCTGACAGTAGGCAGCGACCAACTGACCAACATTGTTGGTAAAAATCAAACAATCCTCTATATACCAGACAGAGCTCTGTGACAGAACATATCAACGGCTTTTCTTTGTAGAAGGACACCTTCTTCATTTCGCATGTTCTGACGTTGGGACTGTGAGAACAAAAGGAAAGCATGTGAAATAAGGATACTGTCCAGCAGCCATGAAGACACTGAACTTTGCTTTGTTCAAAGTGCATCTTTCATCATAATAAAATGACTAATAGAGGCCTTTTTTTTCTTCGAATCAACATTTTCAGTTCATAACTGTGACTCAGAACAAAACACATAGAGCTATTCACTTGTATCTCACAATATGAATTATACAGCTGTCACTTTTTTGATTTATTAATATACTTATTATTAAAGACTTCCACCAAAATAACATTTCAATAAACATCAGCACCTGTAAGTTAGTGAATCAGAGCTGCTATAACAGAATAAGGCCAAATCCGAGTCACATGTAGCCATGATTCGGGACTCACAGAGAATTTAATTCAATTTCATATTTATACAATACAATATTAACAATCATTCCACATTTGGGGCCCTATATGATTTGATTCCTCTTAATAGAACATACCTGCAAGACTGTACTGTCTTGGTGTGGTAACTGCCAACTTGCCTGATACATTGCGCAATGGCAGAATTAGATTTAGTTATTTATATATGTATCAATTGATTTGTTTTTTGTTTGTTAATTTATTCCTTTTCAAAACTTGAAGGAAATTCTCTGTGCAAAAGGTTTCATCTCCGGTCCAAATGAAAATGCAACCATCTTGACTATCTTGTCAACAAAATTAATAGTTGTTTCTGTTAGTGTGTTCTGTAATCAAATTAAATAAACTAAAATGCTGTCACACGTGTGCATTTTCCCCCATGTCATTATTTATCTATACAGGACTTTTTTCTCCAAGTCTAGAGGGTAACTTTTTATCAGTAAATAAGACTTGATGAAAGCACTTATATTCAAGATGCTGATTCTTAAATTCTGGAAACACCATGCAAGATTACCATCTATAACTTTGTTCCTTTTGCCCAAATAGCTCCTCCTGTCAGCCAAACCTCTCAGCAATGTTACCAAGCACAGGTTGCCAAGGCAACAGCCTTGTCAGGTTTTCGAAGTAAGTGAGAAATTCATGTGATCGAGTTCATCTCCTAATCTATTGAGGGAGTTTGTTTTTTTTTTGTTTTTTTCCCTCCGCCTCCATGTTAACAGGAAAAAAATAAAAGTCCTCATACTTTTGGTGCCAGAGTAGCTTATGTGGGAGCCTGAAGTTTCCATCACCACTCTTGGTTTATAAAAAGTAACTGAAAATAAACAAAACAAAAAGAAAAAACAGCCACATCAAATGAATTATTTCGCCGGCCCTTTAGAGTAACATGATTGGTCCTTGAGCATCGTGTTCCTTGTGGCCCA
The DNA here is from genome assembly GCA_901007705.1 of Fistularia tabacaria. Classification (NCBI taxonomy): domain Eukaryota; kingdom Metazoa; phylum Chordata; class Actinopteri; order Syngnathiformes; family Fistulariidae; genus Fistularia; species Fistularia tabacaria. The sequence goes on from CAAKHD010013941.1 coordinate 118,330, forward strand.
TCACAAAGGTCAGGCTGTTTGAACTGCCTCTCTGCACCGCAGGAGGTGCCCTCCATCGCTCGACATGAAAGCTGTGAGTCATTGTGTCCAATGGGGAGCAGCACAGGAGAGGGTAAGAAAATTCAGAAACTCAGAAAAACGGAGGAACCTCCACAAGGATGTTTTGTTGAAAAACACTAAAACTGCACTTTAGAACTTAAAATACCCTTCGACCGTGATTGTAATGTAGATGTATAGAATATAAGATAGACTATGGAATAGCTATTGATAGTGATTTGCATTGCATTTAAAATTGAATCATCTGTAATGTACTAGTTTAATGATAAGTTCTACAGTATGTGACCGCTTGAGCTCATATGGTGGCTGTCTTTACTTAAATATTTGAAAAAACTTTGTGTTTTGTGCATCGGTTGAGTCTCACAATCTCTCTCTCTCTCTCTCTCTCTTTCTCTAACATACACACCCACCATTTATAAGCCTATGCAGCCTGCTTTCTTCAAAATGTCACTACTCTTTGATCCTGTTTTTAGTGCTTCATTTTACCTGTGACGTGCATACACACTCACTCACTCACTCACTCACTCACACACTCACATGCACAGGTACGCACACACACACACACACACAACACATGTACACACACATGGTCACACACAAACAAGAACAAGCAGAAATGATTGACAGGTCAATGTGACTTGATGAATAGGTAATGATGTACGTAGCGACAGCAAACATGAGAGTTTATCTTCTTGCTGAGTTTTTAATCGTTTCAATGGACGGGGAACTGATACACAGGGAATCCAGTCTAATAAAGAAGAACCTGAACAGTATTTGCTGATCAAAAAGAGATAGGGAGAGAAAAAAGGAGAATCTTGGTGATTTACAGTGAACAAAACTGCAGCAAATAAGGTCCATGAACATACATGACATTCACATTCAGAACAGCTTATTTCTTCTTCCATGCAATAAACAGATGGTGGAGGAAATTGAGCTTAAAGCATTTAATCAGATTGTTCAGGTCAATTTTGCTGCCACGGTAACAGAAATCCAGCTGACTGAATGGTGGTTTGATGTGCTCTCAAAATAGAGGTCTTTGTATTGACCCCAAACTTTGTGAAATGTCACAGAATTTTAAGGCAAGGGGAGATGATCAATTATCCCAAATGAGGAAGATATCAAATTGTGCTGGTGTAAGAAATAAAGGCAGTATTTTGTCATGTAAATTTGTATGGACGTAAGTCTTTTTAGTGCTATTGCTAGTTATACATGCAAACAGTAAGGGACTGCGGCAGTGATTTTGCACTGAGTTAGTAATCTGGACCTCCTTCATGCAAAACAACCATTTTAAATCTAGACGAGATGACAGAGTCAGTAACAAACTTCAAAAATTTCAAGACAATTAAGAACATTATGCCTCTCTCTAACAAAGGGACCTTTTTTGCTCTGACTTCCAGCAAATTCTGAACCATCCCCTGTTTGCCTTGTGTTTAGTGTCTTGTGATCATGCCAGCAGTCCAGTCCAAAATAGATGAAGGCAGCAAGGAAGAGCAAGTATAAAAAAGAAGCAAAAACCTGTTTAGTTAGATATTTGTGCCAGCAATTTTTTTTTCTTTGGAACATTTGTCATCGTGTGACTTGTGCAAACTATTTTCCACCTGAGATCAGAAGGGGTATCACCAGTCTCTTCCATTTGTTGATAAAAGAGGCCAAAGGCAAAGCTTGCCATGTGTAAGCATTGTCACACCTGTGTGCTGTGTAGCCACAACAAGCCTGATTGTTTATAGCACAAACACGAGCGCGCTCGCACCGTGCCTGTGTTTACTTGTCAACAGCGCAGATACCACAAGGGAAATGGCACCGGTCGCGATGTCCAAATCTATCTGCGTGGAGCATTATTTCGTCCCATTATAAAATTCACAACACTGTCACCATCATACTATTATACCAATCACAATGTTTGTCTTTGAGTGGAAGGGGGTGAAGTCACGAGTCGACCAATGTGAGATGATTTCGGCGAGGAGGTGATAATCACAAGACAGATAGAACAGATAAACATAATAATAATGTTCCTGCAAATATGTTAAAAATACACTGGTGTGTCGGCCTGTTTATTATAAATACCGCCAGCATTGCCAGCTGTGAAATGATCCATTCAATGCAGTGAATGTTTCAAACTGAGTTTTTTTTTTCTTTTTATCAGCTCTGAATTATGAGTCTTTCTGCCAAGGGAAACAACATTTCACAGACATATGAGGAGGTGTGTGTCACTGTCTGTGTGTGTGTGTGTGTGTGTGTGTGTGTGTGTGTGTGTGTGTGTGTGTGTGTGTAATAAATACACAGATCCTTGACCAAGTAAACAGCCAAATAATTGACGACCTTTACTTTTATCTCCTTTTATAGTTTTTATCTCATCTACAAAATATCACTTCAGCGGTATTAAACTCATACAACAACTCTCAGTGTTACCGTGTTGCTTTGAACATCCTGCTTTGTCATCAGGCCTCGTTAAGTTAAAAAAAATAGCGTACATTTACCCTGTTGACAAAAAAAAATACTGAATTTATGTTCGCAGGCAGACTGAGAAGACAGCAGAGTTTGTTTTGCACAAGGTTGAAGGAATACATCTCAAAATACTTCACTCGGATTTCACTCCCTCAGTCCTGACCTTTGATGGATTGTGAAATTATCAGACACTAGAAACATGTCTTTCTTTGATAGTTTTGTCACATTGTTGTGATTTATGTCGCTTCGCTGAAATGTGAGTGACACCGAAGGTTTAGTGTCCATCTGCCGTCATCAGTCAGAAAACAGTCTGTCACCGCGTGGCTCTCCTAAGTAGTAATGCTGAAACAGCATGAATGTAAGGGATATGAATGAGAAGATGCACACAATATATTCAATGTAGTTTGTCTTTTTTTTAAAAAAGCACGCTTGTAGAGTGAACCAGAAGTGTATTAATTCAACTTTTTCTTTATAAAATGTAAATAGAACTAAGTATATTAGATTATTAGATGAATCAAGAGGCAGTTCATTAAAGGCTGCTACAGCTCTGGGACTGTTTTGCAGCAGTTTTCTGAGACATGCAGCTCATTGTTCAGCTGTTGCCGCTGTATGAACTCTGAGGTTTCCTCAAGAATCTGCCCTGGGATGTGGAAGTCAGCTGGCGTGTTCTGCTGAACAGCTGATTCCTGAAGGCATTCAGTTTCTGGCTCTTCTGTGCCCACACGGCTGTGAGAGTTGCAGGGCTCCAGATTGCATCCAGTGCCCTGCAGGAACTGCAAAAAGTTCTCCTCGATCGAGGCCTCGCGGCTGGGCAGCTGCTCTCCTTCACCTGGCCCGGCCAGCTTGAATAAGCAAGCCAGGTGGCGACCCAGCTCCTCGCGAATCTGACGGTTCAGGCAGCCGTAGAAGAAAGGGTTGGAGGTGAAGCAGAAATATCCAATCCATGTGACTACATCCTCCACCTGGGCCAGTGAGGCAGGAGAGGTAGACACCAGGGCGGAGTAGAGGTGGAAGGAGAAGTACGGAAGCCAGCAGCAGAAGAACTGGCCTCCCACTGCCACCAAGACCACTGCAGCCTTCCCGCCACTGAAGGTCCTCTGAGGTGTGTTGCGGGCGCCGGTCTCACCGAGGCTGGCCGCCATGGTGGAGCGACTGCTGACAGACTCTGAGCGTTGTCGAGGGGTGTCCATCCAAGTAGGGTGGGGGCCGTGCTGCATGGCTGCTACTCTAGCCACCTTGAACATGTTGCAATAGACTACAAGAATGATCATCATGGGACACAGGAAATAGATGAACGTGAAGAAGACCATGAAAAGCAGGCGTGTGGTCCTGCCTCCTGTCCAGTGTAGGGAGCAGTGTCTTTGACCGGGAATCATGTCTAAGGGAGTCTCCACGACCTGGTCACCTTGGAGCAGCCACCCCAGAAGAGGCAGCAATGACATGACAACAGCTTTTACCCAGACTCCCACCAGCACCATCACCACAACCCCAACTGTCATCTTCACCTCATGACGCATGGGATGGATGATGTAGTAGTAGCGCTCGATATTGATGGCACATATGGTGAGTATGGCGGCACTCACTAAACACACACTCAAGCAGAGGTAGCTCCGACACAGGGCCTCGTCCACCAGGAATCTGTCTGACAGTATCCCCAGGGGCATCAACACCAGGGCCGCTAGCAGGTCCACCAGACACAAGTGAAACACGAAGGCAAACTTGCGAAGCTGCGGCGTTTTGGTTATGACAATCATAACGGCCAAGTTACCCACCACTGCCAGAATGTCCATGATGAGCATTGCACAAAGCGCTAAGGATTGGCTCAGGTCCAGCCCATGGTGGCTGCTGGTGATAGTCGGGCTCACGTTGGAAGCATTTGGGTGCAATGAGACCGGAAGTGACGAAAGTCCAGAGACGGGAGTGTTCCAGGAGGGGCTCGGCGTGACAGTGTGCTCCATGAGAGGATGGGACGAGGAGGAGGGAGTCCGTTGAATTTCACGGGCCCATCACCCATCCTCCCCTGTCATAGGGTGTCTCCGAGAAGCTCAGGTGGTGGTCTCTTTCATGGCGGCAGGAACATTAGATTTCACCCCGGAGCTCTGCACTCAACAAAACAAGGGATCAGTCTCCTGAAGATGTAATCTTTATCTTAGTGACCCTCCATTGTAACATTAATTTGGAAAAATCTGAAAGAAAGAAATATTATAGTTTAAAGGTTAGACAGGATAACAATGTACATGACCACAGAAAAGCCTTCATTTGAGCTTTATAAGATGCTTTTGATACTCATTGTATAGATATAAGTGTTCTGAACTGAATTTCATAGGACTCAGATTTCATTGCAAATTGACATTGTGGAATATGAAACCATCCATCCATCCATCCTCACAATGAAACCTTTTTTTGTCCTCAAACCAGAAAAGCCCTTTTAGGATAAGACAGCAGAAAAATGACAGGTCAACTTTCTCTCCCCACTTGAAAACGTATCATGACATTTCCTGTCAATGCATAATTATTCCAAAGCGCGATATTATTTCTGGCATTATTTCTGAATCGTGTTGAAGAAGGTCATTGAACCTATTGCGGTCTGTGCTTCGCTTCAGAATTAAGCACATATCGGACATCTGCATCCTCAGATGTGTGTTTTCAGGGCAGCCGGTACCGCGGGGAGCTAAAATGGACCATATGGTCCCCTCAAGACTGCGAAAGCAACTTGATAAGGAAATGAGACGCGTAGCCTAATGCTGCAAAAAAGAACAAAGTCTACCTACGTAGCTCATTGTTTTATCTTCACAGCAATTTAAAGTGAGAATTTTTTAGCATTTTTAAATTTCCCACTGAGTGAGTGCCACTTTAAATGATAAAAGCTTTATCTATGCCGCGCATCTCTTGACAGAGAGCACGAGTGTTTGTGTGAGCAGCGGAGCAATTAAGAGGCCCCGCACTGTGTTTACTGTCATAACCTCACCTGGACACAACCCCGTGCACTGTAAAAGTTGTGGAACGAGCACTCAGTCTTTGGTACATTTCCATATGCTGCTCACCAGCATGTGCAACTTTTCCATTTCATGACAGGCTCGATCCCCACAAGGCGTCCGTTCTGGTTTTCCTCCTGCCCACGCAGGGAGGCGCGAGATTACATTGGTGGCTTTTGTTGAATAAGTCAAAGGGTTACAATCACCTTCAGCCCAATCGAGTGACCCGTGGAAAAACAAAAAAAGTTTCAGCTATAATGTAGCACACTGTACGACAGCGTTGCTGAGATCTTTCACCCTTATCAGCTCTCATTGTTCGCTTGTTTGTTTGGATATTTTGCATGTTGTTTGCAACACACGCACAACAAATTGCCCGTGGTCGGTGTTGCAAAGCAAACACATTTCCATCGAATCAAGTGGCCACTCTCTCATTCCAAATTTAAACTTAATTTTGGCAAATATGCTTTAATATTGTGGATTTTGTAAAATCAAAGCCACAAACGCGAAGATAAATCCAAAAGTCACGCAGAAGATGTGAAAATTCTTTCAAAGCTAAAATGATTGCACCTGAATCTTTCAGGCTGCCAACTGGAAACAATATAATCCCATAATATGCGCAAGATGGTATTTACTGGGAGGAAAAACTGGCCTGTTGTTCTGCTTAAAAAGGACTGCTTAGGAAAAAAAAGTCCTCAGTGAGTTTGTGTTGAACGATGTGAAAGCGTCGACATTCAGATTTGAAGCAAAGAAAATGACCCACTGCTTTCCAGATGATTGTCTTTTCACGGACAGATATTGTGATGTGTAATATAATTATTTTTAAATTAAGACTGAGCCCTAGATCCTCCTCCCATCTCACCTTTTCATCCTAACTTCGCCATCAAAAAGCACAGATTTCCAAACATTTCTGTTTAGAGAGCAGAAGATGTGGTGATAAATCTGTCACTTACCTTAGTCTGGAGATGGCAGCTCAGTCCTGTGCAGGTTCACAGTCTGCTGAAGCAAAGCAGACCTGTTTCGCTCTCTCTCCCACACATATAGCAAAAACACATGCCGCACACACACACACACACACGCACACACACACACACACACACACACACACACACACACACACACACACACACACACACAGACACACACACACTCACAAACACACACGCACACGCCACGTCATACAGAAAAGGAGAGTAAGGGAAAAGAAGAGGGATGCTCCTGTGTCTCCTCACCTGGCCTCTTTCATCTTGTCATCACAATCCCACCCAACCGTCCTAGTTCTCAAACTGACCACCTCCTCCCCTTCTCATCCCATCACACACAAACGTGCATGCACAAACACACACGCACACACACACAAGCACACACACACATACACACACACATGTAAATCTTCTTCCTCTCTGCCCCGCCACAATTTAGGCTTTGCTCCAGGTGGGAGAGGCAGAAGGGAAGGATGGACCTAAAAAGACAAGGGAAAGGGTCTTGTCCTCCAGCCTGTGATACACACACACGCACATACACACACTCACACAGACACACAGACACACACACAGACACACAGACACACACAGACACACACACATACACACACGTGTGCACACACGCACTTCCACCTTACACAGTTTCATGCACACATCTCCGGCTTCAGCACGCGCCCAGGGCAACTGCAAAGCAGACAAGCAGGCGGCGGGTAGGCAGGCAGCTCCCAGCCTCAATGCTCTCCACTGGGTCTTAGTGCCACCACACCGGGGCTTCTCGCCCAACAGTGACTCCTCTTTTAACCCACCCGGTGTCTTCTCTTCACCGATCCTCCCACAAGGTTACCTCAGGTCCAACCTGATAGAGGTGGCCAACAATTAGGAGAGGAATTCACCTTTACCCTTGGGATCAGAATTTCTCTAATTCTCTGCTTCCTTAAATGAGCTCGCAAGATCTCCCTCGATGCACAATCCGACAAAAGCCGTCTCACGAGGCTGGATTATTGATTTGCAGAGGAAAAGAATCCCAGTGGTTAATGTTAATGAGCTGAGATTAACACTTACAAAAGCCCAGCCCACACAACATACATGTTACTAAGTAAAATATTTTCTGTTCAAAAGCGTTTCTTGGTATGTGAGGTGAAGGTTCCCATATATTGTTAACTTCCGATGATCAATAACTGTATTTGCTAATACTTTTCAAATTTTCAGCTCATGGTTGGCTCGGATTGAGATCAGTTTGTCCTTCCAGTCATGAGAGGCTGAGAACAAAAGACACCATACAACTCAGAATACTGGAGGGGAAACAGTAACATTGGAAGAATTGGATGAATATTTAGATTAAATTGTTTATTATAACATTTCAACTGACCGAGCACTTAAAATATTAAGCACTGGATTTCTTTCGAAGCTCTTGCAAATAAGTCAGACAAAATGAGGAGATAAAATGGTTCCAGAGTTATGTCACATACTGTTACAAAACAAAAGCGAACTGGTTTGAAATGTAATTTCAGAAAAAAAACACACGCACAAAAAAACAATGTTTGTATTATTGGATGCATTTCATGAATTCAATGATGACTTTTTGCACCAGCTATGTAGAAGATGATTATTGTAAAATATTTGCAATTAATAAACTTCACAAGCATTGATGTGACTGTTGAGTCTGTCTATTTGTTTCATTATACGGTGTTGGGCTTGTAATGTGTGGCCCTTTTGTTATTTATTTTTGGACCTTTTCATTTGAATTGATGCGTCCCTCCCTTAGGATTTGGTGGAATGGAGTGTCTCACACTTCAGCATGTGGTGTCCTTTTTTTCGTGCGATTGTACGATTTATTTCCTGAGGGATTCATTCATCAGCTCCTCAACATTCAAGCTCCACGAACCCTGATTACTTCATGAGTCGTTGCTTTTTACTGAAAAATCAATCGGTAAATTGAACACATGATCATTTATTGATCCATTTATTGTCTTACTGTAGAGAGGTTATCTCGAATAAGCCTGCATTGTCATGCATGTTATTGGGTGTTTGCAACTTGCAACGGGCTATAGCTGGATTCCTTGGGTGTTCTCTCTCTGTTGATGCAGTTTTGATGCACTTTTAGGATTAAATCATGTTAAAAGATGGAAGCAAACAATGGTCAGAGATGTAACACGGGGCGTCATTTTTGTTACTTCTCGGGGACCGTGTCTGGTATAAACACTTACCATGCTAGGTGAGTGGTCCTCATGGGATATCTGCAAGTCCTTATTTGGAAAAAATGTCATTTCCAAGGTCTTGATTTAAGTTTAGCTGAAAGGTAGGAGTTGAGGTTATGTTTACTTTTGGATGTCCCTAATGAATGGCTTCAGTGCAATGTCCTAATAAGGATAGCGGAGCAAAATTGTGTGTATGCATGCACGTGTATGTTTATGCCTATGTGTGTGTGTGTGTGTGTGTGTGTGTGTGTGTGTGTGTGTGTGTGTGTGTGTGTATGTGCGTGCGTACACCCGTGCATAGATTTGTTTAGAAAGTCACATTTTGAGGAAGAGCGCAATTTAACGTTAATACCACACACGGCTTGTACGCATTCCGATGTGTCGACTGGACCTTTACTTCATTTCTAGCATTAGCTGCTAGTCGCCGCCAGACTGGGAAAGAAAAATCAAATTGAAGTATGCAGGATGCAGGAAAGTATTACTTGGATTATATTGATAAAGTCTGCATTCAATATATGCAACATCATGTGGCATTGGATATTTTGGAGCACATGTGTATGGTCTATTTTAACTGTTTTTTCCCATTTTATATTTATTTTACACATTTAATTTGTGAAGTTCCCCTGCTGTTTGTCTAAAATGCTGAGCCACAGTGCCTTTAAGAGACCGCTGAGGGTCACGATTTTGTTTAAAAGGGGTTTAGGTTATGGTTGACGGTATGATGGATTCACATCAGGAGATTTGAGATCAATTTTGGGGTTAAAATTTATCTCAAAGATATGCTCCTACCAAGATAGCAATGGTTTGTTAAGTGTTTATACGTATGATCAGTGTGCGTGTATGTGTTTGTGTGTGTGTGTGTGTGTGTGTGTGTGTGTGTGTGTCTGTGTGTGTGTGTGTGTGTATCTGTGTGTGTGTGTGTGTGTGTGTGTGTGCATCTGTGTGTGTGTGTGTG
>CAAKHD010013941.1:131767-144278 GCA_901007705.1 Fistularia tabacaria
ACACACACACACACACACACACACACACACACACACACACACACACACACACACAGACAGTGACACACACCTCCTCATACGCACTGACACAAAAGCACAGACACACACACACAATGGGCCCAGGATACTGAGGGGTGATTTATCACATGGTCCACAGTACAGTAATAAAAAGGACAAACCTGCATAATCAAATCCTGTCGGACATTTTGGGTTTTGGTCCTTATACCAGGCAAAGTACTTTCTGTTGGACCAGATATTTTTTTAACGTCTCCTCACAAAAGCGACAGAAAGACGTCTTTGACAATGAGGGCGGAAATAGGTTTTCCCTGTCAACCCAACTGCTATTTTTTCTAATCGGTTATCATGTTGATCCCAGGGATGGGGCCAGGCGGTGCTGGGCATGATGGGAAAAAATGTGCCTTAGAGAAGTGGGACACATCACGAAGGCATCATCCCCTCCCTCCTCAGCACCAATTTCCTGGATTCTTGCATGTGTTTAGTAGAAAAGGCTCTAACTGTTAAATTCCTGAAAGTAGCTTGCTAAAAAAATCACCTTGAATTTCAAGGAAACTTGAAAATAAGACTACACTGTTGTACATTCTGTAGAAAGAAGAGTAAAGTTATAGATGTTTTATGACTCAGATGCTGTTGACTTAGGGTAAATGCTCACAACAATCAGACAAATCATAAGTACTGAAGATGTCATAGTGGAGCTTAAGGTCTTTAACCTTCTGTTTAAACATATTTCTTCTTCTCTTGTGGCCATGCAATACAGTATTACACTACAGAAGTGCCACTGCCGCCTATTACATTTGTGATAACAGTGCTTTCGGTGTCACACTGCCTGTTGTCCCAATCTGCAGCTCATGCAAAACTGAGAAACTCACTCATACTAATCATTTGAATGAACATTAGGTAACAGAGACAGTCACGGCATACATATTCATGAGCACCTTGAAAAATTCCAGACTTCCACAAAAAAGTGAAATACTGAAAAAACGACTCAGCATGCATTTAGTACAGTTTGTGAGCTTTTCAATCAGTCACATCAAATCGAATGAAGGCAGTCGCCTGAGACACAAAGTGCCGCTGGCGTTCTGTCAGACTTGAGCCAGCTCTCATAATATCAGGCCCAAGTGAGACGGAAATATAATGGAGTATACATAGAAGCTGCTTTACTCTCAGCACTCGTCCAAGTCTTCTCCCTACCCTGCAATCTTGCATATATTCTCTGTCCTCATTAGAGTCAGCCGGAGCCGAATCCCGCAGGCGAGAGAGGGGAAGAGGAGGAGGAGGAGGATGGGTAGTAGGAGGAGGATGGGGTGATGTTGTGAAATCCAGACAGATGCTGCACAGTTAATAATGCAACCCAGCTGTCACCATTTGCAAGGGTGAGAAGATTAAGTTGAGCCGCGGAAGCCTTCAAACTTGTCGGAAACTCGAAAAACAACACAAATGCCACGTCGTGACCTCCGGGAGAGGTGATGTTTGGGTGCGATACCGCCGACACTTACAGTAACTTGTTTTAGTACAGTGTGCTAGCGAAACATTGAATCATGGATATTCATGTGTACATACTGCAGTTCTGCAACATGTAGCGGAAACAGCTTGGAATTTGATTAAATAAACTGCATTCAAACCACTTTCTCGGAAGAGATCCACAGTATGTAAGGCAGCAGAGTTGCACGCAAGAGAAGCAGGATGTCAAAAAATCCCTTCAATTCGTTTGTTATAGTCACAGTAATACTCACTCCTCCACAGCATGAATGTCCCTCAACATATCTAGATGAGGGGAAATTCATACATAATGCAAAATGTCAAAGTCACCTCCTATAGCTTGTCACCTTGGGTAAAAGTGAGGAAAAACATGAAATATAATAACATGCTCAATGTTGTTATGTAAAGCTACAGATGATTCATTTGAAAAGATCAATATTCATTCTTTTTTTTAAAGGACTTTTTCATTCCTCTGCAGAAACAGGTTTCATAATCTGTCTTGTTATTTACAGTAGATCTTTTAGGGGGGGCAGTGTGAATCCAGAGGGGTTTTAGATGAGGATTAAAGGATAAAACTAGGAATTTGAGTTTAGCTATGCTGTCTTTGTCGCCGTACTGTGCGTGATATCAAGCTTTCAATGTATTTCTGTCTTGCTAGAGAGTCCTCAATAAGGTATTTGGAAAAGCAATTAAGGTTTGTGGGTTTAAAACTGAATTTTTAGGAAGAAAACAGAAACTGTCTAATCTGACATGATTTTAAAGGGAAATGAAGATTATGGAAGAATTGTAGGATCAGATGTGTGGAACTATTTAGGATAGCCTTAGTCTGAAAGGTGTTAGGGATTTGTTCCTCCAAAATACTGATGTTTACCTATTTCCGTCAATGTGCCTACCCCCTTTCAAAGTTGTGTTCCACCCAAAAAATACTTTCTCTCCAAGTACTAATCAAGTGACTACAAGGAAAACACAGATATATCTATCACAGGTTGTTTTTTTACATATGCAGCAAAGTCCTACCTTGTGACTGTGGGCATTGCACAAGTGACCGGTTGAATGTGGTTTATTTTGTCTGCCGCTACCTGATAATCACACTCGTAATTGAGCAGGGTCAACAAGACAACTCAACGAAATAAACAATGCACAAAGGATATCGCTGTTGTGGCATCAGCTGGGATGCCGGACTGTGTGACCGGCGTTGTGCTGAATACATTCTCTCCAGAACTCCTTCTGTAGTACCATAAAAGGTGACTCTGTCAGGCAAAGGCAGCATAACTGAAAAATAAATTCAAAATAAGGTTTCGCAACCGCCATACCTAATTCAATCTACTTGTGTTTTTGTTTTTGTTTGGGTTTTTTATTGCCAGGCCGGTATTTTTCGGTACACGTCATTCTGTGCAATGTGCATACACAAATAGACGACTGCTTAAAATCATGATAATGCATGTCAGATGTTTGAAAATAAAAAGGACCATGATAGGAAAGGTCATTTTTGAAGATTAAATTTGATTTGATGATTTGATATTCAGTCAAGGGAAGCATTTTTGATGCCTTGTCAAAGATTTGTGCAGTTCTCTCAGAACCAGAGTCTGATGATGCTCAGTCACTCAGTGACGGCTGAAACGAAAAAAATGTCGAAATTGCTTGCTTGGTACTTTAGAGTTCATGGAAGTACAACTATATTTCTGTCCTCTGGACTCATTACAGGTGGTACGAGGAGGACATTAGCCAAGTTGATGTCCATTATGGACAATCCTTCTCACCTTCTGCCTGACGCTGTGGGGGTTTTAAACAGCTCCCTGAGCGTGGATCCAGCAAACTGCTGCATTGGATCCACGCTTCTGCGGGTCTTTCATTCCATCTGTGCCACACTGCGAATATACAAACCAAACATTTCTTTGAATGCAGCTGTGTTGATGCTGCTAAGGGGCATAATGAAAATATTTCTCAACACTCTCATCTATACAGTATTTATATTTATATTTATATTTATATTTATATTTATATTTATATTTATATTTATATTTATATTTATATTTATATTTATATTTATATTTATATTTATATTTATATTTATATTCTCCAGGACACCTTATTTATCATCATTTCATTTTTACTCCACATATCTCCAACTGTACAGTCACTTTTTCTATAGCCATTCTAGCCATTCCCTGAACAAGGCATATCTTTTATTTCTTTTTATATTTTTACATTTTTGTATTCTATTGTATGTATTCTCGTTTTGGTTTATTTGTATTCATACCCTTTATTTGCATATTTTTATTTACAGACCCTGTAATGCTCCCCTAACAATAGAATTCCCCCATCGTGGGATCAATAGAGTCTATCTTATCTTATCTTATCTTATCTTATCTTATCTTATCTTATCTTATCTTATCTTATCTTATCTTATCTTATCTTATCTTATCTTATCTTATCTTATCTTATCTTATCTTATCTTATCTTATCTTATCTAATCCTCACATATGGTTTAGTCTTCTGAAGGGCAGCGTGCAGATGAATCTGAGGACATTTAACGTTGACTAAGCAGAAAGTGTACATTTCGCAAAATGTCGGCACAGATTCACACGCATCAAACAGAAAACAGAAGTGATCGCCCTCAGCTGTTTTTTTTTTACCTTCTCATTGTACTGTATTATTCATGCCATGAAGTTGAATAAATCAAGGCTCACAGTTCTTCAATGCAGTGCCATGATGTCTTGGAAAAGAAAAACGTACTTTCTGTTCACATCTTTCCACTTCGGCAGCCTCCCCCTTCACCTCCAATCAGTGAGCTCCTCTTTCAGCACAGCTGCTGTTATCTTCGTCTTCTTTTTTTTCACCGCTCTGCACAATCTTCGCTTTGGCAAATGTCAGCCCTCAAGGGATACAGCCACTTGCTTTTTTTATTTATCTATTTTTTTACAAACAACATGGTGATCATGTGAAGGTGAAGCAGATTTATTGTCTCAGGCTTATAACTAAAACCTTAGGGGTTCTGGGGAAGCTTTTTCTTCAATTTGCAAAAAAAATAATACATCATTTAATCTGTACAACATATATTAAATACACTGCACATTTGTTCTCAAGGTAAACAACATGACACCATGACCCTCTGCAGGAACTGCATTCTGTGGATCCAACTCAGCCCCATTGTACTCCTCCACTCCTGAATGCAATTTTTTTTTCAGTTGTTTTTTTCGCCCCCCTCTGGCGGACAATCATTGCCGTTCGACTGGAGAGTCGTAGAGAGGTTCTCTTCACCGAGGCTCAATGTGCCACTTGTGGTCACAGACCGAGCCACTGAGAACTGGAAAATTAGTTTTTAAAAAAGCAGCCTGCTCAGTAAACGAGCCCCAAAGGTCAGGGTTTTTTAAGCTGTCCACTCTTGCATGATGGACTCTCAGCGGAGATAACAAGGAACGGTGGGTTGTGCAGCCTTGATCATTTGCAAGAGACGGGAAGTTCTTTCTGCTGATGAGCGACCTCTCTGTAGATTGGTGTTGCTTTGCCCGTCACACCTCTGGGAAACACTGGCTCCAGAGCTGGGGGATGTGAGTGGAAATGGGTAGGGAACACAAAGTACTCGGGACTGAGGGCTCTGTGGGCTGAAACTGCAGCTGTACTGTCTATGCAATGGCACACACATTCTTATTATTTTTGACAATCTCAATTAAACTGTTAGACTGTTAGATTCCTGTGTGACACAGGGAGTCTAACAGTGTCAAGGCAATGAGTCACTGACTATTTAAAGCCTCCTCCTGCCCTCTCCATAAGACCCCATCTCACTGGCTGAATGCAGGGGCGAGGCCCTTACTTCAAATAGAGATTATCCCTGTTTTCCCACAGTTAATTAGCAAAGAATTGTTTGTTTCCCCTGGGAACAGCCAGCATGTATCAATTCCTTTATCCCAGCCCAGAGGAATGGATTATCAGGTATTAAAGAGAGGGAGAGAGAACGAGAGAGATGCTTTGTCTTTCTCTCTGTCATTGTTTCACAGTAAGCCAGTAAGAGTTATACAGCTTGATAGATATTCTATAATGTTCAGAATACTACGACTAAAAATAATAATAAATAATAATAATATCAATAATAATATTCATTATTATTAGTAGTAGTAGTAGTCGTAGTAGTAGTAGTAGTAGTAGTAGTAGTAGTAATAGTAGTAGTAGTAGTGGTAGTAGTAGTCGTAGTATTATTATTAGTATTATTATTATGATAACAGGGTGGCACGGTGGTGCAGTGGTTTGCGCTACCACCTCCCAGCAAGAAGGTCTCTGGTTCAATCTGACAGGGTACATTTCTGTGTGGAGTGTCTGCATACTGTCCCCACATGTTTGTGACTCTCCTTTGGGTTCTCCCATTTCCTCCCACAATGCAAAAACATGCAACAGGTTCAATGGAGATCCTAAATTGCCCAGGCGTGTGAATAGGAGAGTGAACGGTGTCCCTAATACCAGTACCAATACCAAAGCATGGATAATTGGTCGGTATCTGTAACAAACCCATGACAAAGTACAGATACTTTTCTTCCAACTCTCTTGACAAACGCCTATCGGTTTTAGAGGCTCCTGTCTAACAAAGCCATCACTATCCTCCCACAAAGGGCCTAATAAAAACACATTGCTGTTGGAAAATATTGCCTATCATTACACAAGCAACAAAACAAATTTAATTTTACTGTCTACTATAGAATGAATATTGTTGCATAATCCAATTCTCGGATCATATACCCTGTGAAGCTATTCAAAAGTTTACATTTTTAGCTGTCAAATATAATAGGACATCCAATCCATTTATAAGTTTGGAGTTGGAGAATTCGCCACTTAGCATAAATATTAAATCATGAGTATCAACTTCCATCCATCCATCGCCTCTTGGGGCGGGGCACACCCTGGACTGTTCGCCTGTCAATCACAGGGCCACATTTACAGACAAACAAGCGTTCACTCACTCACTCAAACAGGGCAATTTTCCCAATTTTTTGGAGTATCAACATGATCCAGTGAAATGGAGAAATAGATTTATCAAAAGAGCAAAGTTCTAAAAAAGAAATGAGATAACAGCTCCAGTAAATTAAATCAAACTATCTTTTATATATTGCTAAAGCACTGCATAACTTTTCAATATCCGGGGACTCAGTCAAAGGCTTCTCGGCAAAAAGCGCTTACTCAAAACGTCATTATTTCAGAAACATGTCACAAATCATTTTAAAATACAGAATTCATATTTCACAGAAATGAATGTAAAGAAGTCATCAGCAGAATCTCTAAGTCTCTACAATTTATGAAGCTTTTGGTGTCTTTTGAGAGTTTTCTTTCCTGTCTTTTAATCCCCTTGTTGCTTTTACAAAATCTCTTAGTTTACTGAGCTGAAATTCTACCTCTCTGCAACCACCTCTACAAGGTCAGCTGCAGTAATCCCACTTCCCGATCACTCAGATCTTCTGCAGACAGTCTTCATGGGGAAGAAGTTTTTTCTTTTCCCCTTTTCCCCCATCGGCCCCCTGGATGGGGAATGAATTATTCAAGAGAGCTTTCTCCGGTGGCGATGTTAGACCTTTCTATAATTTACTTGAAGGCTGCGGCAAAAAGGACAATTGCAATACTTTGAGACGATTGTAAATTTGTATACAAAACAAATCCTGACGGAAAAAATATCAGACGCATCATATTTAGAAACAATATCCATTGTCGTCTTCGATTTTCTTGTTACAGTATTTGGTTTTAAAGGTTATAAATGAATCAATGTTCAGTTTTCGCTCAATTGCTATCCGGCTGTCATGATTACTCACTTCCTAAAGCAACCTTTCAGACAAAAGAAACATTCAGTCCTGTGTTCTTCCTTCCTCCCACATTGTGTCCTTTAACCAACCCCGGGAATCTTTTCAAGCACTGGAGAAGCACCGATGATTTCTTAAGGTTTTTAAAACAAGTTGGAATTATATGACACATGGGACAACCTCGGAAAAAGATTGAATTCTTCCATTCTTTCTGGGTAGTAATTTTTTATCAATCAAAAAGTTGATTTAATCAGAATCAGAATCAAAATCTCTTTAATGGTCGAATGCATAATGTACACAGCAATTTGACATAGTATGTCAGTGCATTGTCGCAGGAAATTTGAAATGAGAGTTGAAAGTTAAGGAAAGAGAAGAAACACTGTGATGGAGAAGGTGAGGACACTCTGGATGGTGACCCTGTAGAACTGTTTGCAAACCTTGGAGGAGACACTTATCTTCGGAGAAGCTGCGGAGCAGCCTTGAAGAAGAACCCTCTGGTGCGCCTGCTAGATGACCTTTGAAGAGTGAGTCATCCATATCAAGTCGCTTGTGATGGTGTGGCCCAGAAACCTCACAGAGTCCACAACCGGTACCTCGGAGTTGTTAGTGAGGAGTGTGAGGTGAGAAGGTGCATATCAACGGATGTCCATGACCAACTCCACAGTTTTGCTGATGTTGAGCTCCACCGTGTGCCTTAAGCTGTCCCATCATTGTCCTTGATAAGGCCCAGGACCGTGATGTCATCTTCAAACTTCACCAGCTTGATGGAGGAGTGGCTGAAGGTGCAGTCATTGGTGCACAGAGAGAACAGGTAAGGGAAGAGGACTCAACCTTGCGGAGCTCTAGTATCAGGGGGCTGCCAGATGACTGCCAACCCGCTCTTGTTGCTTCCTGTCGGTGAGGGAGTCCGTAATCCACTCACAGATAGGATGGTGTAGCAGCTTGGTGTGCAGACGGCCAGGGAAGATAGTGTTGAAGGCCGAGCTATAATCTACAAACAAGGCCCTGACGTAGGAACTCAGCTGGTCGTGATATTGGAGTATCTGTTGGAGGCTTAGGTCGATGGCGTCATCCATTGAGCCGTTTGCTCTGTTGGCAAACTGTAAGGGGTCAGGGTGGGGGGCGGTGATTGGTTTGAGGAAGGGCAGGATCAGTCTCTCAAAACTCTTCATCATCACAGAAGTCAGAGTGACAGGTCACTGAGAAGATGAAGGTGGGGGACGGGGGGGAGGAGGGGAGATGGCAAAGCGAGTGAAATGAATGAAATTGAATGAAAAAGATAATGTTAAATATCTTCTTGTGATGTAACTTTCATTGTCATCATGCTGAAAAGCCTAATTTCTCATTCTGTAGTTGAAGCAGCAGTCAATCAATGACCCTAAATTCAGTTTTAATTGCAATGAAATTGTAACGATTGCATATACAAATTAATTCACAGCCATAAAATGTCTAAAATCAACCATGAAACCCTATGTATAACTGAAATGTGCCAAAATATCTACATCTATATAATAAGGCCTTTACATCACTTCATGTGATTTACGAAGAGAGAGACACAAAGCAGCAAGTACAAATTACAACGCAATTTCAGCAGTCGATCCATAAAACCTCAGCCTTTTAATCAATGTGCAGTGTATCTCAGAATATCCCGGGATGCACGTAGTATTTTATTTTTAAACGCAGGCATTTATAATGACATTTTTATAGCCTTATCCGGCTCATTTCACACCTTTGGATCTGCGCCACCACCACTGCTGCTGCCACCTGCTCCGTCATCCAAAAGCGGAACCTTGGCCAGCTTGACATTGTCCTGAGGGCAGGGCTTTGGTCAACATCATCCAAGATCTAACCCTAGGAGCATTATGTTGTCTATTTTTGCTTTTTAATTGTTCATCGAAATGAAAAAAAATCAATATCTGCTTTCACAATGTGTTTTGATTGCAGATTGCTGAGTAGCTCTCTCAGCTTGACCATTTCACACCTGAGAGGCAATTTTAAAAAACACTTTAAGGTGCATTGCAAAGGTGCAAACGTGTGTGTGTCATGTATCTTGATTCCTTCCTTTGTTAAACGCTCACAGTGCGTCACAGTAGGCTGACATCACTACGGTCTTGTCATTTCAGTCGAGTATTGCTAAGCAATGAGGGAACAACATATGCAGCAGTTACAAAAGTGTATTCTTGAAGCTGTATTCAAATATTTGCTTCGCCATGGAAACCGGGCCCAGTCCAGATGCAAGGTGAATAAATAACACATTTTGATTTCTTTTTCTGCAGTGCATTTTCTCTCATCTTGCATTAACTCGCCGTTTTTCTTCACTTGAATGGAAGCAACTGCAAGAATGGTACCTTGGCTGTGATGTTGCTTAATTTCCTGTTTACCCCCTGCTGACTATATCTGATTTGATACATCTTTAATGGTGACACTGATGCAAGCTGTGGATCAGGTTTCTTTTATTTGAACAATTGAGGGCTATGAGGGCTCCCTTTTGTTGAGAGAAAGAAAAAATTTGTAACAAAATGAATACTAATTTTTGTAACAGCTGTAATTGACATCATGGAATATTTACCAGAGAATCAGTATTTCAAAGATGTCGTGACAAATGAATAAAGGAAAAAAAACCCAAGTATAAATTTAAAAATTTAGATATTAATGTTTGAATGCTGTTTCTTGACCCTTGATGTTTTCTTGTTTTTCTTAAGATTTCATGTTTTAATTAATGTTGCGTAAACCAGACAGTTCGGAGACAAAAGTGTCCGGTAGAGTGCCGAAAGCAATGCTGTATGTAAACATGACTTACATAACCATTATCAGCCTTCTCAAATGAAAAGACCTTATTGAAAGGTGGACATCTGTAACATAAATCAGCTTATCATGTCATTTCAGTTGAGGAAATAGCTTCAATTGAAAGTTTACATGAAGAGCAGTGTGTCAGATACATACTCAGAGAATCATGTCAGATTATTTTGTAGAGTCATGCAGAAAATGTATTACTTTTTAACATGTGCTTACAAATTTACCAAACTTAGGTTGGGTTGTATTAGACAGAATGTGACCTAGATTTGAGGGCAACACGCGCAGAACCGCTTGAGCAATCCCACCAGAGCAGGTGGGAACAAGATCAGACCAGGAGCGGGCAAGCCGGCCACCTCACATTTGCCACAGAGCCAAAACAGTCAACGAAAGGCCGCAGGCAGTTGCCAGGCAACACTGTCCCTATCGCAGCAGGAAGTAGAGTTGATCAGAGCATTAATCACTTTCGGTTCCACCTCGCAAAAAGGCACAGCGCAATAGTGCTCTGGTCTGATAAAGGTCTCACACTGTGTTTTATTCAAAACCAGTGAGACCATATACACCCCCCCGAAATTAAATCAGTTACGGACCACAACTTAGCATTGTCCCATCTAATTTCTCATCTAATCTAAAATCATCCTGGACCCAAAATAGGATTATTCAAAATGATACCTCCATATCCTTTTGTTTTTTGTTTTTTTTTAAACCTGGAGAAGACATGAATCTCTTTCACAGAATTTATTTGGCACTGGAAAAACAACTCATTTCGGAATCTGCCTGCAGTTCGATCTGTTTCATATCCTCTTCTTCCACCTGCCAAAGCAAACCCCATCCAAATTTTCAAGTCCAAAATAATTTTAAGGCACTGTAGTTTAATAAGATTTGAACATGAACTTGCAACAAAATTACATGAATTTGGAGAAGATGTCTTTCATTTTTATCCTATTTTATTTTGTTTTATTTTAGATTTAAAACATTTTTGGGATAGTGAATATATCGGTAAAAGGACGCTGAGGTTGGAATTGCCAGGCAGGAGGCCGAAAGGAAGAAATTTTACTTTATTTTATCTTATTCTATTTTATTTTTTAGAAGAAGGTCACACGCTTTTGTCACTCTGTATTCTGGTGAAAATTTATAAAATAATCCCAACATGCGATCAGATCTGTGGATTGAGGAAAACTATAAATAGAGACTCTGAAAAAAAAAGCTGCATGTGGGTGGATTCATGTGAGTAAAAAAAAATGACAAGGCTTCCCTACTCACATGGCATTCATAAACAAGACTCCATCAAATTCATCAACAGAGAGGAGAGATAAGGACATTATTGCAAGAAGTCTTTGCTGAGGTAAATGCGTGTCCTTATATCTCATTCGACACGTGAAAATGTTAAAATATGCATTTTAGTGAGTCAATCAAAGCTGAATCCCCAACTTATCATCTGGTTATCTGAGTCGATAAACTTAACAAGGACCATCCAGGGATGACAAAGCAGGTAGGCTATATGAGAGATTCCCCTGGGTCCACCATGATTTCCTTTATGGATATTTAAGCGATGATTGTATTATATCAGTTAGAACCATTTGACTCTTAGCGCAACTGTTATCATTAGTATGAAATCATTTGTGCCTGTTCCTCCCAACCCTCTCCTTCTACCCCTGCTGGTTGAGACAGAAGGCCACCCTCATTGAGCCTGGATATGAACGTTTCTGCCTGTGGCAAAAAGGCAGATTTTCCTCACTGCCGTCGCCAAGTGCTTGATGATGGGGGGAGAGGGGGAGTTGGGTGCCGGGTGTCTGTAAATCATTTTACAGAGTGTGGTCATGAGACAACTCCGTTGGGATTTGCCCGCATACATAAATACAATCTGACTTGACTTGACTTGACTTGACTTGACTTGACTTGACTTGACTTGACTTGACTTGAATGACTTGACTTGACTTGACTTGACTTGACTTGACTTGACTTGACTTGACTTGACTTGACTTGACTTGACTTGGCTGTGTGGAAAATCAAAGATAAAGATGTATAAATATAGGCCACGTGTTATTTCTGAAGAATTATATCTATCAATAGATAGATAGATAGATAGATAGATAGATAGATAGATAGATAGATAGATAGATAGATAGATAGATAGATAGATAGATAGATAGATAAAAACATAAACAGACATCCATCAGTAGCCCGGACCCTTCCGGCACAGACTCCTCACTATATCCCATGTGTCCATCCGCGTTTTATAGCCGCAGCGGCGCGGACACCTCCGCGAGGTCGCCTCCGGTGCCGAACAGCGCCTTCTGGCCCCGCGGGGTCTCCCTCCGCAGACACCACGTCAAACCCTCTACTGCTCTCATTTGGGGGGGGGTTATAATCCAAAGAGAAAACATTGGGCCGAGCAGGAGACGCACGGATGTATGTGCGTGTGCTCGTGACAGAGAGAG
>CAAKHD010013941.1:144298-170364 GCA_901007705.1 Fistularia tabacaria
AAAGAGAGAGGGGGGGGGGGGGAGGGGGGGCGGTGGGGGGGTGGGGGGGTGGGGGGGGGAGGGGGGGGGGGGGGGGGGGGGGGGGGGGGGGGGGGGGGGGGGGGGGGGGGGGTCAGATGTGATAAGGCAGGAACCCGGTGAAAATGCACCAATTATCCGCCTAAAGGCAAATCGAGGGTAGTTAAGGGAACGTCTTGGTTTCACATAACGGCGTTTATCTTTTTATTTGTCCCTTTTTCCTTGTTTTTCTTCCCTTCTACCGGGTACTGCATGCTTCGTGAATTAACATCGGCGAGGATCTCTCCGGCGCGCTCCCTCCTCCCGCATCCCTGCCGCCGCCGCAGGACGCAGCAGACCGGAGCATCTCCATGCAGCGGCGGCGCAAGCAAAACGCGGAACGGCGTACATGAGAGCCTACGACATCACCGCGTCCCGGCGGAAGGTAGGCGGGCGGCAACGGCGACTTCTCTCGGCTATCCGTCTCCTGCAACACGCGTCCGTTTTTTTTTGTTTTTTTTGTTGTTGCTGTTGTTTGTTTTTTGTTGGAAATGGCGCAGTGCGAACCCCCGTGTGCGCCTGCACGCTCGGACAAGTGCATTTCTGAATGAAGAATGGCGCCTATTCATATATTCTTTTTTTTCGCAAATATGACATTATGCCCGGGGAAAATGGCGAGGAAAAAAAGAGAGAGAGGAAGAAAATCAATGCAAGTCTCGAATGCACGTCAATAACTCGCGTGTGTGTGTGTGTGTGTGTGTGTGTGTGTGTGTGTGTAAGTGCGTGCGCTTGTTTATAGGTGGAAGGAAAAATAACAAGCGTTGTGTAAAGCGAAGTTTTTGCAGGCTGCAGGGTGACCTCGGTGTAAAGGTGCAGGTATATGACATTTTGTCCACGGAGAAAGCTAAAATGCACGACTTGAGTGTTGCACGCTCAATTCTTTTCTTCTCTTCTATTTGGGATTAATTAACATATTTGGAAATCATATTTTTTATTCTTATTGTTGCATGTTTGTTTGCATTGCACGACTTTAATTCATAGAAAGATAAAAACAAGAAAATGGAGTTGAGATTTATAGTGTTATAATTATTTAAGCATCTCAAGTGAACCAATTTACAATATTGACAGGCGTTTAATAATGTGAAAGATAAAGATATGAGCATAAAAAAAAATAAAAACATGAGGTCATATCTGTGGCCGGTATTGGCTCACTGGAGGAGTGCAAGTGCTGTGGCGTCCGTGCACACACGGCCAGGGAGACAGAAAGTTACTCGTACTGTGGAAATGTAAAAGTTATGGCTCTGTTTGCATTGACAGTCTCAGAGGAGCCTCTGCGGTCTGGTGTAATTTGAAAATCGGCACCAGTTCACATTTGGATTACACACTGTGACCTGTAGATGTGACTTTGAATTTCATTAGAGGTGAAAAACAGAGGAAAATGAAGACAGCATTTCCTTTAGAATTTCAGTCTAACTACAAAACTGTGACAGATCTAATCATTCAAGTCAGTTCCAAAGATGATACAAAACTCACCATTCTTTTTGAAGGAAGAGGGCAAGGCCCGTTTTACACATGCGCATTTTCTGTGTCTGGTTGCACAGAAAAAATGTCTTTTAACCGACCAGCTCTCAGATTTTAAGACTGGGTAATTAAAAAAAAAGCCCTCTATTTTTGTCACATTCATTTTTACCTCCAGCAAAATTTGACGACTGCATTTAACCTATCGTGGATGATCCATGAGGAGCTGGCAGTAGCTTGGCCGGATCCAGGGCTTCAGTGCCTTGCTCAACCGCGCAGGCGAGGAGGAGCTCAGGAATCAAACCCGGAACGCCCGGTTCTAAGATAACCCTTGTTATAACCTGAGCCACAACTCAATTCGCATGCAGTACAGGAACACAAAGTAACGTCCAAGTTTTTACCATTTTGTTCTTCCTTATTCAGTAAAACTGTATTCTGTATTCATATGTAAATCTTTTTGTTGTTTCTCCTTTTGAGACAGCAGCTCCATCAACACAACATAATCCCACAGCAACCTCACTGCACTTAAAGTTAGTAGACTATATTGATGTTTGTAAGATTCTGGAGATACGAATCACATGTCATGCTCTGAGGTTTCGCTTTCACTCCCACCCGAGACAAATGACCTTGCTACTATAATGCGGCAAATCAACTCATGATTGGGTATTCAGTAAAAGAGGTGTAGATCAAGCCCATCTCTGTGTTATATGTAAAAGGGATTCTGTAAATTCTGTTAATTGTCTTTCTTTTTTCCCTTTTTTCCAGCCCTCTAGCAGCAATGTCCGGCAAGCCTCCGGCTGCTCCTCTGCGCCATTTCCAGAGATTGTGGTAACCCTCCCTAGAATGTTGCAGCCGTCCACCGGGACAGGCGACAGCCTGTTGGAAACATCATGTCCTTGGAGTAAGCAGTCGTGGCAGGCCCTGTTCCTCGCCCTCTGCATGACCCTCCTCTGGCTCCCCGGGACAACGGGATCCACCTTAAACTGCCATAAAACTTGTATCTGTGCCTCGAACATAGTGAGCTGCTCCAAGATGAATCTGACCGTTGTCCCGACCGGAATCCCCCAGTACACGGCCGTGCTGGATCTCAGTTACAATGAGATTGCGCGACTGCGGTCAGAGTGGACCCCGGTGAAACTTCTCAAGCTCCATAACCTCTTGCTCAGCCACAATGGTCTCCACTTTCTGTCCGCGGAAGCGTTCATCTACGTGAAGCAGCTGCGCTACTTGGACCTGTCGTCCAACAGTTTGCGGCAGCTGGACGAGTTCATCTTTGAGCCTTTGGTCAACCTCAAGGTTCTGTTACTGTACCATAATCATATTTCCCAGATTGATCGCACAGCCTTTATTAGCATGATCAACCTTCAGAAGCTCTACCTTAGCCAGAACCAAATATCCCGCTTCCCTGCGGAGCTAGTCAAAGAAAAGTCCCGTCTGGAGAAACTCAGCCTCCTGGATGTGTCCTCCAACAAGATCAAAATATTGCCTATCGATGAGCTCCGAGTCTTACCTGCGTGGATTAAAAACGGCCTCTACTTCCACAATAATCCCCTTCTGTGTCACTGTGATCTCTATACACTCTTAGCCCACTGGTACATCCGGAAACTCAACTCTGCCGTGGACTTCAAGGACAACTTCACGTGCGTTCTACCCGGCCCGCAGAAGACACAGGTCGATGTGTTCGATCTCAGCGGCGACAGCATGAACTGCAGCACATTTAAGGAGGCGGACGAAGAGGCCTTCCTCGAGCAAACACTCACCCTCAGCTGCGACACCAAAAACAGGGGCATGGTAAAGACCTGGATGTTGCCCGGAAATTTGTTGGTCACAGCTGGGAGCAACCAGACTGCCAAAGTCCTGCCAGACGGTAGTCTCCAGATCAGCCCAGTAAGATCCGAGGACTCGGGAACCTACACTTGCCTCGCGATGAGCGAGGCCGTCAACGAGACCATCTATGTTGTTCTCAAGGTTCACAACTTCACCATGCATGGGGGCGGGGAAACTCTTAACACGGCGTACACCACATTGGTAGGCTGCCTGGCCAGTGTCGTGCTCGTGCTCATGTACCTTTACCTGACGCCGTGTCGTTGCTTCTGCTGCCCCAACAAGGGTAAGACCCGGGGAGAGGACAGCATCCACTCCTCTATGCTCAGCGTCACACCGACCCACGCGGATCCTGCGCTCAAGGGGGAGCTCAACAGGCACGTGGCTTTCATTGACTCCAAGGATCTGCAAGGCCAGAACGGCAAGCTGAACCCCAACGGAGATAGGGATGAAGACGATGAGGACGATGATCTAGACGCTGAGGCTGGATCTCTCATGAAGGGAAAGAGGAAGAAGTCGGTAGCAGAGTCGATCAGCTCCGTTTTCTCGGACACTCCGATGGTGGTCTGAGAGGAGAAGCCACGCGCCTGAGCCCTGTCGGGGTCACTGTTAACCATGACACTGCAGGAGAAACACAGACAAAGGATGTTTGTTGTCCTAGGCGAAATGGAAATAATAATACAAAATAACCGTTTTTGCCGTTGACAAGAACAATACCAGAACTTTTTCCAGCATTCTAATCTGTAGCACTTAATATACATACTGTGAAGGCTCAGCGGTGTTCAAGTTGGAAAATACTGAAGTCTTACTAGAATTTACTGTTGATGATGTCAGTATGAGCACTCAGGATGTGACGATAAAACGCATAAATGACAACGGCGTGACAAATTCACACGATGCTCACACTGAAAGTTTGTTGACACAATAGATGTCATAACTACATTTATTACAAAGGGATAGAATGCATTGCATCTGTTAATGACATAAACATGGTAGCATAGGTACATTAAGCCCTCCTCCAACTACACAGGGATCCGACAGATACATCTGTCATTAGTCTTTTCAAGAGGCGGCATGCCACAATCTTGCATGATACGGTATCCCCGAGCCCTCTGCGAGTGGATTTAAGCCAATATAGATCAATTGTACGTTTAGTCATGTAATGGAGAAACCCCTTTTTTGAATATACATTATTAGGAGGCCATTAAGGTCATTTCTATCCCCACTTACTTCACTCAGAGGCAGATAATCAGGCTAGTAGTTATGCATCTTCACCACAATGCGCAGTAATATAGAAGATAGATATATTTTCCCAATATGTTGAAGAATCAGCTTACAATTATATGGTATCACATAGACATCTAGCTTGCAGGAGATGGCCATGTATAACCGTACCAAGATATGAGCTCTTGGGCCATTTTCATCTGCATTTTAGGTATTAACATGCAGGGAATCCTTCTGACTCTACAAACGACTACTACTACTGCTACTTTTGCCACAAAGTGGTTTACGGAAATATCTCACATGTACTTCTGTTTTATGTGAAAACCCAGAGTACAATTCAGATTTCAGGCCAAATCACTACATTCATTTCTCTCAATTACACACTCAAAGTTTTATCCCTTGGTAGTGCAGTTTAATTACTCCTTTTTAATATATTAATGTGCAGTCTGGAAAGAAACGTGATTTTTAAGCTGAAAAAATTAAGAGAATATTTCACTTTCATATGCTGCATATGTAAGATTTAAATTCCTTACATTTCTCAGTGAGTTGTAAATGTAGCCGTTCGATGGAGAGAATCAATTTAGTTCTCATATATTTTATCTTATTTTTCTCACAAGAAACAAGTATTACAATTTTCAGATAGTTTAATTTTTCAAAACGCAAAAGCTAAAGTTGAAATGTAAGGCATTTTCAACTTCGGGGTTGTGCATTAGATGAACTCTGTTCGAGAAAACGGTTTCATTTTCTCCATTGATATTTTTATTCTGAGATCAGGGGTAGTCCTTTTCCATATATTGCAAATATTTGCCCTAATTATATTATCTCCGGCTGTGTTGCAACTTTGCTTCAACTTAATTATCCTCATTCTTAACAAATGATAAACCCTTTAGTAGCTCTCGAGATAATCGAGACCTATTCTTCACCCGTTTTCCATTTCAATTATATAAATTAAAAAATCTTTCTATTGACAATTTTTCATGAAACAAATTAGATGTTCAATAACAGTTAAGTGATTTAGGATGTGTATCTGACTCAGTTAAGCAGTGAATCGTTGATTTGTTTGGGCTACCCGGATCACTCGAACCCTAACAGGTTAGGCTGAAGGTTGCGGCAGTCAAGGCAAATGTCACGACTCACTGCTCAGTGACTGTACAAATTCAGGACCATTTGTCATAAATTTTCCAAGTTAATTAGGTACAAAGTGAAAATGAAGTCAATCCTTTGACCATGACATATAAATACAATACAATACAATACAATACAATACAATACAATACAATACAATACAATACAATACAATACAATACAATACAATACAATAGTTTTTGTAATTCAAGAAAGAAAAGTAACAATTTTTTTTAATGGACATTTTTTGATAGGAAAGTCAAATGAACGACTGCTGGTCAAATGAAGCTGTGCCATTTCTCAACAGGTACAAGTTTGTGGCTGCTGGAAGAAAACCTTTTATCAAGCAGACAACGCACGATCTTAAACCATGAATATATTGACTTGGACTCACCATGCATGCAGGTTCACATAAAAAAGGAGGCGTGATTTTGTTAAACTGTTACCAATCTGAGTCGTGATACCACAGGTGTTAACCGACATACAGTGAAATAGTAATTTCACCTTTCATTAGGGGGCGAAGTGTCCCCTACAAACTGTATTGTACTCTTTGGGAGATGGAGGAGAAAGGTGTGTTATCGCGAGTCACGGGAACACGAAGCCATTGTCTCCGGCTGCCAGTACATGGACAGTCTTACTTCAGTCCGGACGTTGACGTACCCCCCGTCTTTGCAAGGCTTCCTCAACTGAATTCAAAAGCAATCGCTCATCTAGACCATGAATGTAGTCCTGTTTCACGAGTCAGTGGTTGGTGCAAGGGAAATCTGTCATTGAATGTCTGTGGATGGGAGAAGTGTGATCCAAGAACTCAATGCCTGGTGTTTTTTAAGTTTTCTAGCTCATCAAGTTTGTTTTAGAACTTAATCAGAGGCAGTTCAACTGAGGTTCAAGAGCGGCTGCAGTGGGTCTTTATGCGAAATTGGCAGAATCGGCGGAATATTCGCAGTTGCTGTGCGCGCCACAGCATCTCCTATGTGGGTGAGAAAAGGAAGTCACACTTATCGGAGAGGTGGTGTATGAATCATTCCACACTCTCACATAGAAACGCCAGGTTGGGAAACGGGGAGCAGCGAAAAATACCACTGGAAGCACTTAAATACAGCCACATTTAGCATAAGTCGGCAAAGAAAATCCATGCAGTAAAGAAGACAGGCCAGGTCTTTTTTTGTCATTGCGGAATCAGTGTACGCCACTCTGGTGTCTCAAGACGGCATGTCAAGCTGTACATTTTATTAAAATATTAAAATTGAAAAACAAATTATACACACGGGTAAAACACGCAGTGTCTAGCGGGTAAACCCCCCCCGTAAAGCCGAGTCTGTCATGGAGAAGCCTTCTCCGACGTGTCTCAAAAGTTGTAGTTCTGTGCCCAAGTGCTTTCGCAAAGGTCTAAAGTTAGAGGAGACAAATGGCTTTGTACCGTCCAAAGCAGATCTGCCTTCCTATGTATGTCTATATAAGTAAATATAAATGTATTAAGATTCACTTTCCTGTGTTTAGTATTGCTTAGTTGTACTGCAATGTTCTATCAGTGTGCTGACTGTATTCTTGCGTAAATCTTGTTAATCATTTTGCATCGTCTGCCACTGCACCACGTTTGTTGTTCCAGCATTCAAGTCTTGACATAAACATTTATTTTTTAAAAAAGGGTTGGGATTTATTTATTTGATTAGTATTATTTTTTAATTGAAAAATGGTGTATTTTGCAATTGGCTCTGCTGAAGAGTGTTATGAAATGTTAAAAAGTATGTGAACATGTATAAAATAAAAGGCATCAGGAATTTTGTGAAGTCACTGAAAAAAGACACACACCAATAATCAGTGATTATGTAGCCGCAAATATTTTCAGTCTGGATTTCATTTAGCTCATGAAGCCATAGGAAGAAATTTTAAGCAGTGGATTGGTTGTAAAGTCAGTGGATGGCTGATGACTCACTGGTGGTTCTGAAGATGAGACGGCTAAGGTTTTCCAAAAGACACCGCCAGTTAACGGGGAATGAAAGCAAAGATATATCTGTCTTAATAGAACACGTCTTCTCGGAATGATGGGATTTTAAATTTTGAAATGTCACAAATTTTGAGAACAGAGCTGCAATTTAGATCCTTATTGCAGTGAAGCTCACTCACCCTTTGCTATTTAAAAAAAGTCAGATCACAGATCAAGGAAGATATTGATATCTCCTTGACCGACGTGATTGCAGCACAAGCAAAAGGTGCTTCTGC
This sequence comes from Fistularia tabacaria, assembly GCA_901007705.1. NCBI lineage: Eukaryota > Metazoa > Chordata > Actinopteri > Syngnathiformes > Fistulariidae > Fistularia > Fistularia tabacaria. The sequence continues at coordinate 152,210 of CAAKHD010013941.1, forward strand.
AGCGCAGACAAAGAATTTTCATACACACACACACACACACACGCGCGCGCGCACACACCAGCTTTATTGACCATCGTTGCAAAGATGAGCTGGGTGGTTCCATCCCTGGAGACAAAAAGACATCAGCTGACGTGGAAAGGCTTTTCATGGAGCGTATTCAAGGTTCTCGGACTGCAGGACTAACGCTTCTTATTTGCAACTAAAGCTATTTGAAGTTAAATTGATTGATTGATTGATTGTTACAATAAAAGATCCAGACTGATACATTGTGTTGCCTCCATTATTGACTGTCTCTTCAAGGCGTCCGTCCTTTCGGGAGGTTGGCGGTCTGGTTCCCGTGCTGAGCGTGCCCTCAGGCAAGAAACTGATTGAAACGCTAGTTGCTCCTGATGGTCTGATCTGCATCTTGCATGGCAGTTCTGCCACCACCAGTGTGTGTGTGTGTGTGTGTGATTGGGTGAGTGTAATCCTGTGTAAAGCGCTTTGGAAACACAAGATAATGCAATATAAGTGGAGACCACATATACATTTTTTTGAGTGTTACAGGAGCACGGTCTTCGCCTATGGTTCCGCAGTGTATGTGTAGATAATCACATTATATAAATGGCAATCCCATGCCATCTATGGTGAAAGATCACAGAAAACTGCTTCTAATTTTATATTGATCAGCCTCATATTTCATTTTGAAGTGTTAACATGCACTGAGTTCGTGTGACCTGGAAATGGCTGAGGCTCCATGATGCTGTTTTTTTTGTCGTTGGTTTGATGCCATCTAGTGGCAAAAATTAAGTACCGAACATTCTGTCTTGCAAGCTTCCTTTATTGAAGAGTTGTAACATTCTGATATTTAAACATTTAAAAAAATATCTTGCCTAGATTATTTACAAATGAATAGCATCAAACATAAAATTAGGACTTTTCATTTTTTAAACAAAATACCTATATAAATAGACTATAGAAGAAATGACATTGGAAATGTAAGCATAGAAAATATCAGTTGAAAGTATTTTCGAACTACTGATTACCTGAGTTCTTTGCATATGTGAGGGCAGGACACATTAGCATAAAATAAAACAGAAATCAAATTTTTCATCTTTGAAAAGGTGTAGTTATTACACTTATTAAGTGGTCCACTATTTCCCAGCATTTTGCGATACGTATGGAATTATAATGCATGCATTTAAATGGGACCAAAGCAATTTATTCCAACTTCCCGGTCATGGAATGTGATTTTACAAAAGTGGGTGGTGTCATGATGATTTTTTCACACCCTGACAATGACCACAAATAACAATTAGAAAGAACCTTCCTGAGCGAGAAAAATGATCAAAATTTCTATTTCACTATCTTAAACTATTTAAATACAACATGCATGGTAAGTGACACGTCACATGGGATTCTGACACACACCGTTTTCATTTTGTGTGGACTCCGTCTTTCCGCTAACGGTCAAAAAAGAGTGCTATGAATCAGCATTTTGTTTTGCCAATAAATTACGTTTCTTTAAATCGGATAGATGTGTAGCTTGAGGTATTCTCATATTCTTATGCAATGAACGGAGACCTTTAAGCATGTGGAAAAATTCCATATTTGTCAATAACATAAACATGTATCACTATACTAACTGTCGTTCTTGATCAAAAAAGGAAGGAAACAGATAAATGCGGACGTGAAAGAAAAACAAAACGCTCATACAGATGCACAAACCCACACGATGTTGGTTGCAAACCTTGACCACTTCCTCAAATTGTAATGTTCAATTCTGGCATTCATGCCTGCTATTAAAAATAAAAGTGAAAAAGCACATCATTCAAGATCAAAGAAATGTTCAAAGAACAAAAGAAAATTGTGATCGGTTACCGATCAGGAATATGTGCCAAGATATTCATGTCTGTCTTGGGTTGAATGAGAAGATTTGCATCTTTTAAAATGCACTGATGATATGACATCTAATGTATATCATGCAAACGCTTGCTACCCTATGTTCTCTCTAGGGGTCAGATTTTTTTTCAGAGCCCAAAGACACCACATCATTGATGCTCTTTCTCTTCCAGGAGAGTAAACTTGAACAGGGAGGGGAGGACAAACGCTGACACTTGAAGGTTCTGGACAGCGAGGGGCTGAGGGGCTGGGATCCGCTGCTGACTTTCCTCTTCTGCCCTGCCTTGTGGTCGTAGCCCGACACCTTTTTCTGAATTCCTGGGGGCCTCGATATACAATGGGGGGAGCTGTGGGAGGTTTGGTGAGAAACAGATAGCACGGATCGCTTCTCTGGACTTGATAAATGTCTCTCTGAAGGCTGTAGTGGCTTTTTTCCCTGTGAGAAAATACCATTGACTGGCCTGTGAGAGGACGTCATTTTTGGCTGGGATTTCTCAAGGAGGAGGGGGTCCTTGATGCTTCTAGAGGATTTGCTATACCCGCTGTTTGAGAACTTGGCAGCTTTATGTTTTGCACTTGCATCTCGCAACGTGTCCTCCTGTTTGCTGGATGTCTGGGCAACAGGGTGGTGCTGCTGGCCAAGTCGAAGGCTCTTAGTGGTGCAGGAAGAGGTTGTGTTCGTACTGTGAGTGAGCAGGCTGCTTTTGGTGTCTGGGTGTCCCGGTGAGGTAGATTCAAGGCTGCTGGACTCCAAAATATTGGAGCATCTAGTCCCAGTCCTGACAGGTGGCCTGAGACCAGATGACACTTCAGGCATTGTCCTGTAAGTTTATGGAAAAACACAAAACTGATCACTTTCCTGCAGCTGGTTGAAAAGAATGCAGAGCCACTATTCTAAAAAAGTTCTAGCAGTAAATCTGCTGTGTACAAATATTATTACATGATGCATCATCTGTTGTCTGGAACTCCAAGATGGCCCCTAAGATCCCTGAAATTGAATTTGAAAAACAGTCCTTGCGGGCATTCTGAAAAGTATATTCAAATTGTTAAAAATTATATGCGCTCAGCTGAATTCAAGTTCAATTGAAAATAAATCTGGTTGCTTAAGTCCCCTAAAATAAATCCTTAACAGCAGTAATCAATCAGAATAAAATTATCCATGCTGCCAATTTACATTCTGGCAGTCAAGTGATCCAAGTGGCTGCATTTTAGTTTCCTGTCAAACCTACTGAAGTCTCGAAATGTGACTGCATATTTTAAACCTCTCAAAAAAGTTTTAAACACTTAAAGCTGAATTATAGCCAGTATTACACTGGCCAAGGAAAAATGATGCAAATAAGTGGTTGACATTTAGATATAGTTAGTCTTATGATTCCTTTTTTTGCTGCTTACAGATTCATATAATTTGTAAATATTTTACTTTCTGTTATCTTTTGAGGAAATTAGATAAGCTAAGGAAGGGGAGGCCAGATAAGCTGTTTCCGTTCTGCTGTAGCCGACTTCTATCCATGTAGCATTACAAGCTGCCTACTCTTATGTTAACATGTCTCTGTGTATCTGTCAGTCTTCGTACCCCTATGGGGAACTCTGTATCTCTATCTCATCCGGTTTTGACTGAAACTCACTTCCACAGGTGTGTGCTGACATGGTGCTCCAGCATGGCACTGAGAGCAACCCGCAGGTGGTGCAAACGCCGGTCGAATGTGAAGATACTGCAGCCCAGTGTGCGACACCCAAATGTGCATAGCTACAGACAAAAATACACTCAGTTTCACTCCCAAGGTTTTGAACTGTGACAGTCATCAAATCCGGTGCCCTCTTCCACATTTAAAATATAATAGGCCAAGCATTTTTCCAGACTATCATCAAAAAAGAGTTGATTTTAAACATGAATCGATTGCGTTAACGAAAGTAAAAACCCAATCAACTGGCTGCTACTTCGCCTCGGTGCGTTTGCACACTCACACCAAGAGGTTTCGGGTGCCAAGGTGTGGCGGGCAGGTCTGTTGCCTCCTCCGGCTCGTCACTCTCACTCTCCCCACTAGATGGCAAGTTCTGGTTGAAGGGGTATGGGGGTTGAACCTCCACCTTCAAAGTGCTGTCACGGTCCTCATCTGAAGAGCTTTCTAATGGACCCCTGGACCTGCTTTGGAGACAAAAGAACGACAATAAATACACCAAATGATTTTTTCTTCGATTTGATCGATACAATATCGCGACATTAAGACAATTTTTGAGTAAAATCTAGATTTTTTTAAGCAATGACATCTAGTATTTGTCCAGATGTTTGCTACTCCTACAGCAAAATGTATATGAAGCAAAAAAACTGTTTTTGGAGGTCTTGTCTTCCTAGTTCTATATCTAGAATCTATACCTGAGAATGTGGCAGTTGCTGTTGAAGTTGTATTTCCGGCACGAACTTATAATTTTCTCCTCGAGAGCTTTCGAATGCTGCTTCCTCTCTTTTGATTTCACGGCCTTCTCTACGTCTCCACCTGCGGTTCTCTGCTCCACTACTAACTGATCCAAACCCTGGGGAGCACCCGACACTCTCTGTTGCTGGCGGATGTCATCATTCTGGATCAGAATAAGAACACAGAGAAAAGCTTTTAAATGTGTACAACATAAAAATGGTTTCTCTTTTTAGCTCTGTGTTGAAAGTGACAGATATAATATGGACTCGTAATTCCACATAGGAATATAGTCAGGGCCGTGTCACAAGAGATTACATTGCAGGCAAGCTTGCAGCTCCAAAGCTTCTTCCTTTCTCGATCAACCCCAAAGCAGTGTTTGTTCAGGTCACATTCTTTCTCTATTGGGGGGGGAAGCAAACAGAGGTCAGACAACAACAGTGGTGCATAGCAGCATATTCAGTGTTTTCATTCAAATTTTTTCCACATTGGAACCAGTTTTACAATTAAAATAGATTTTTTTTAATCATACTTCACAGGAATGGATGAAATTATAACAGAATTATAATGTCAATCTTTGATGATGTGAAACAGGCACACATCTGCAATGTCCATCCATGACGGTCCTTTCATATCGTGCAACATTTAGACACTCATATTTTTACAGGTGGTTTCAAGGCCACACTGTATCATGCTACTTGCAGTGTTGCTGTAGTTACACTTGATTGCCTTTACTGTGCCTGCACAGCCAAGGGAAGAAGAGGTGGGGGTGGTACCCCCCCAGTAATAACCAAATTAAAAGAAAATGTGTTTCCATTTCAAAAGTGGTCTTAAAATATAAATGCACGTTAAGTATTACTGCCAACCAATATCTATACCTAAATAAATACAGGCAAGTCTAAATTAAAAGGTATTTAGCAGAGAAGCAACACACTCGTGGATGTACTGATGACTCACCCTTCTTCACCTGTACCTCGACTGCCCCTGCAGCAGGCTTACTGCCAATGTTCTTGTAAATTCGGCTGTAGGTTCTCATTCCTCGCAGAGGACTGGGTGACTGATTCAGCAGGCCAGCTATCGGTTTCTGTACATGGGGCTTCTCTGAAGAAGAGAGGCCAGAGGGCAGGGGCCCTGAGTGTAAATTGGGAACCCTGGGGAGAGACGTGGAGGTGGACTTGTGTGGGATCTGGCTCTCCTGAGGATATTTCTCCGCTGAAGGTAAACTGTAAGTAGAGCTAGAGTTAATTCATCAAGATCATTCACTCCTTCCATGACGGTTTGAGCAGTTTGAGAGACACTAACAGAGCAACAAAAAAAATTAAGATTCAGGACAAGTATTTGACATGATGTGTGTACTGTTTTTAAAAGAGCAAACTTAAGTGGTACCTGACAGCCAGTTTCTGGGCCTTGGGGGGCCTGTGCTGGTAAACTGATAACTCTGCTGACAGGGGAGTGCCAGTTTCATAACCTTGGCTATCCTTCTCCCTCTCACAAGAAGAAGAAATATTTATAGGTTGGCCGGGGCGGGGGCGCTGCTGAGGAACCACAGTACAAGACTGGCTGCACATCTTCGTGAGAGGACTGTGACGCCTCTCACAGTGCTTCTCAAAGGCTTGGGGTTTCACCAGCTGGTCACAGTGGCTGCACACCACCAGCAAGACATCATCATGTGCGGGGCACAGACCATATATGTGCATATCTGTAGAGCAGAATATGAAATTTAATTTCAGTAAGGTTTGTCTAAACAGCAGCTTAATGTGACACTGAACATTGCTGGTATGATCAAGTTCCATTGTTTTTTTACCTTCTTTCCTGAGAGTCATGGTCTCACAGTGGTTCCTTGCATACTTGATGCTGTCTTCAGCACTGGTCTCAGCTAGACATGAAACAGAACAGTGAATACATTGTATGCGACATAGCGTTTTCTGTGGCCTGAGAGGCTAATACTCGTAACTTTTTGAATAAAAAACCACAACATGTTAATTTGATTGTTATTAAGATATCTTTTAAAATGAAAGGCCCCTTCTATCATATGTTGAGTGGTTCCATATATGTAGACTGGTGGCATTATTCTTGCATAGGTTCATTTAGCATCTCGAGATTTAATTATAGTCACACATAGCTCATTAGTCCTGCTGATTTGATAGTTATTTAGGGAATGACAGATTGGTATCTAAGAATATTGTATGGTCTCACAGAAGTCGTCCGCTTTCACTTCCATTCAACATCTATACCATCCTTCATTCCGTCTTCAAACTACTTGTTTTATCTGTAAAATGTTTTTGTCTTCCCAAATCGATATCCTAAGCCTGGGTGATATTTTGTGTAGGCGAGTTGCTAGGTTTGAAAGACACATAAAATCTGGTTCCATTTGAAAATCCTCCTGGGCTACTCAGAGATCCTGACCATGAAGAGAAAAGCAATTTTCTTTTTTGTTATTCCTTACTCTTATCTCTTCCTCTGCCAACAGGTTTATAGGGTATTTCTTGATGTTTGTAGGCAATCTCTAAGCCCGTGTGGCTGGTTTTGGTGGCAGTTAACCTACGTTTAAGTATACACATCTATTCATGTGTTGACTGGTTTTGGAAGGCTTGAACTTCTGATTTTGGGACTGTGAATTTCACCCACATGCCTAACATGCAACTGAATCTGTAATATATATGTTCCATCAAAATAAATTCATCAGTTTAGGCTCCTTTATTTTCCAGAGCCACCATGAAATACACAGTTGAATCCGTTTTCTGCCTTTAAAACAAGTGGCTTCTAAGCAGAGATCACATGTTTAGCTCAGGTAGAGGTCAGTGATCTTTTATTGAGACAAATGATTTTATCGAGTAGTAGCATTTTCAGTGATGGATTTGGTGTAGGTCAGCTATGACCATGACAAAAACCACTGGGAATATGGGAGTCCTTCCTACTCCTCTAAAAGGTAGGTTCCCCAAGATAGAGGCAATAGGTAAAGATTTAAATGAATACCAAATGTTAAATGGATCATTCCCTCAGTGGGATAGGAAATGAAGAGGAATTTAGGAATGAAAGTTGGATTGCTTTCAAGACTATAACGATATTGCTGTTTACGTATCTCATCTTGATATCATTTGACCTGTTACAATCCATCAAACATTTATTATCAGCAGTTTCCTTATTGGTCTCTTTATATCGAGGATTCAATTTTTGGTGCTAGCAAGGTAGAGCTAGCTTAACAAATCCCTCTTAAGTAGTATGGCTGTGTTTTGTTTTGAAAGTGAGCTGTGGGCAAACCAATCTTCGGGTACGCCCACCGATATCGTAAACGTTTCTCGCCAATGTGACTTTAAAAGACTATTTAAAGACATTCCAAAAAGAAAACTTCATGTGTTTTTGTTTCAAAAGAAAAAGCCAAAGCCGCACGGCACTAGGACCCGGTGGGTCTTTTGTTTGGGTTGCGCTTAATATCGCTCCGGCGGGTCAGGAACAAAAATAAATCACGGTTAACCGAGAATTCTGACACAGTGATGGAAAGGGGTTCGCGGCAAGAGTGCGACTCACCGTCAGGCGTTAAAACATTCACCCTATCTACCCAACAACTCCAATTTAATCCAACAAAATCGTCGAGATTAGGAATTCGGCGATCGAGGGCGGCCATTGCTGCTTTTGCGCGTTCACGAGATGACGCTCTGTTCACGCGCATGTCCATGACATCATGGGCAGCGGCGGGTTTCCTCCCCAGTGAAACGACAGGTGATGTGAGAACAGGTTTGGCACATTTCCACGGATATTATGAAATCACACTCAATGGATCACAAACAAGAATATCAAGAAACGTTAAGAAAACACAATTTATCAAATTGACGGACAGTTACAGCCAGGGCATGTGATATATTTCATCTGCAGTCACACTTCATAAACATACAACAGGTTGCCTCCAGTCTTAATCGTTTCAAGATAAATATTGCTACATATGCATCACGAAGAGGACATCTAATGACATTTTTGTTGGTCAATATGCATGTAATAGTGCCTATTCACTATGTGGTAAAAGTAAATCCTTTTGCTCACTGCTGACCGACGTGATGAACATTTGCCTTGTAATTAAGATAAATGTGGCACATCCAAATGTCTCAAACCCCTGCAAAATTAAAATGAACAAATCAACACGTCAAATCAACAAATGTTTTTTTTTTTTTTTTTAAACAAATCATTTCTTGTTGCTGCGTTATTAGTCTGCCTTCAAATACAAACACAGGTTGCAAACCATTCCATTAAACCGTGCCTAAAACCGATACACAGCAAATAGAATTAATGAGTATCATGGCTATTTCACCAATAATTCAAAAAAACATCAAACAGTTTATAGTGTAATCTGGTTTATGATAGAAGTTTTCCCTGTTCTGCCAGAAGTGTCTGCATCAGTGGATTACAAGTTAGAATTCACAGACTGACTGAACCATTGTGTTGCACAGTTCAGTCCCTTTTCTATGCTTAATAAGGGTCAGAAGGTTCATTTCAAGAAGGCCAATTTATTGATGTCAAAAGCTGAGGCAACATCTGCCATCTGGTGAGTGTAAAATTGCATGGCATGATGCCCCTAAAACCCTGGAAAAAATGTTTAAATTTTTTTTCCCCTCAATTTCAGGAGCAGGAAGGGGACTGTAATAAAGGGAGTCCATTTCACAATCTCAATGCTTACTTTGCAAGCTTCCTATTAAACATAATGTCAGTGTGCATCTGGTATTGAAAAAAAAAAAAGTCAACCCAAGAACAATTCCACTTGTCATTTTAACAAATCACACATTTTAATCTCCATAACGGATTTCCAGTTTGCAGTTTGCTTCATTAAACCAGCAGAGTGTTGGATTGAGGTCACAGCCTTGTGTCAAACAATGCATTATAAAAAATATTAAATGAAGGAATGAGAAGGATGGTAAAATAAAGAGGCACCAGCTCACCTTCCCTTATGATAAAGTGGAGGTAGAGGCCAAGACAAAGCTAAATAATAAAATATACAATTTGTTAGTAACAAACTTGTTATTAGTTTGAAAAAAGTAGATAAAAAAAAATGATATTTTAACATTTAAATACTGGAGGACCTTGCCAAGCAATGTTTTTAGACCTACATTCATTCAAACATAATAAACATGCAAACTGTGGGGAAGAAAAACATCTCCTTAAAAGAAATATAGTTAAACTTAACCAAATAATTGTCATCAAAAAAGGATAAATTTGTGAAGACAGATAGATGAACAGATAATTTTAGTTATTTTGGGAAATTATTTATCCTTTAATCCAAATAAAGATTTGCCTGTCATCGTGAGATGATGCTATGCAATACGAAGGAGAACAAAAACATTTTTTTTCACATTATAAACAATCTAAAACTACCCATTGAGTATTGTTTCCAAACCAAATACTTCGTTAAAAAGATAAATTGTAAGAAGACTGATTCGTACCCATGTTTTTAGAATAAGCTGAAATGTAATACCCTCCACAGTAGCGTAAATATTAGAAATGCTTTACACATTATACACAGACACACGACTATTTTCAAATCTGTAAACTCTGCTCTGAGGTTGTTTTTTTTCCTGAGGCTGTTGATGGCAGGAAAGAATGGCACAGAAGTGATGGCACTTAACAGATTAGGTAAAGCAATACTGCTCCAAAAGTTACCAAACAATGAGCAGCGCAGTAATAAAGGTAAGAGAACACTGTGTTTTCAGATACCCGTGCTTACAAATGTTTCTTTAAAGGATACAATCTGAGCATCAAGAGCAAGAAATTGTTTGAATGCTCTAATTATTTAAAAATGAAAAAGTATGAGTAAACTTTGACATGTATTCAAGGTAATACAGTGCAAAATATCAAAAAAGAATACTGTGGAAAAACAAGCAGTCAAATTTTGAAAACAAACTGGTTCACTTCAACTATATATGAACATTTCGTACCTAAATGTCTCATGTACTAATAAAATACGTAGAGCTGTAGAGTTAGGATGGCCTCACTCCATCTTCTGTATCTGCAGGCTGGTTCTCGGATTTGTGGAGAGGTGTTTCCTTGTAAATGAACCAGCAGTTACCACCCCAGAGGATGACATTAAGAAAACCGAAGATCTGCCAAAAATTGAAAGTAGGGGATGAGAGTAGAACAAAAGTATGCTAAAATTATATGTATATATGTATATATATATATGTGTGTGTGTGTGTGTGTTGTGTGTGTGTGTAACATATGTAACCTGCTACATATATATACGTATAACATATAAAACGCACACATATAGATGTGTATAGATATATCCACACACATACATATATATACATATATATATATACATACATACATACATACATACATACATACATACATACATACATACATACATACATACATACATACATACACACAGCTAAAAGTAGTCATTAGCATTGCATTTATCTTACCACAGAGGCATTTAGACGGCCCATGTGAGGCATGGCACCAGTGGTGCACTTGTTGAGGACATCCTTGCAAACACGAATCAGCTTAAGAAGGGTTGATGGACTGGTCGCTTTCTTCACATCAGACAGGCCCTTAGCCCACGCGGAGGATGATGCCAGCCATAGAAAAGTTATGGCTGCTGTCACCATTAGGTCCTTAAGATATTGAAGCGTACAGAAATATCAGTATGAGCAGCAGGCGAAATCTTTGCTGAGCAGTGAGTAAGTTCCTCGGGAGCCACACCCTATCATTTACACATTTCTGTGAAACAAACTGCCTTTGACCTCCTGCTGGACGGGGGCTGAAATTTTATAAACAACATCCCTCCACTGAAAATCTTTTTGCTTTCCACCCTGCGCCTCAAGTGCAGTTTGGAAATTCGGTCCTTTTAATGTAGTCATGCTTTTGCATCGTACTATCTAAAAGCTGGGGGAAGCAAGTGGCGAGAGGCATGTTTTATTTCAAAACAACTCAGGAATATCAGTACAAACGTACCAAAGTGGGGCCACGGCTGGATTCGATGTACAAGTGCTGGTAGGCCAAATAGACGACAAGAGTGGCAGTGCTGTACAGAAATGCAAACACCCCGATGCAGACATAAAACTGTGCAGATGATGCATGGTCTCCTGTCAGGTAGTACTCTATACTGCTCACTGATGGTTTGCAGTCAGGAACCTCATAGGGATGATCCATCAACCTGCATGGACACAAAGAAACTCGTGCACAATGCAAAAAACAGACTTGGGGTTGCTCCTCGCTGTAAACACACACCTGAAGGGATACGAGAAGTTTGCGTGTATCTCCTGACTGCTGCCCCCTTGGCACTGAATGATGACACTGGTCGTGCCACTGTACCCCCCAGTTGTGGCAAAGGCAAATATCGAAAACACCTGCACAGACGGGAGAGGAAATGAGAGGAGAGAAGACAAAATGGTAAAATAAAAAGAGAACAAGATCAGGACATGATGAAGAAACACTCACTACTTTAACTTCCCTTTACTCCTGGCAGTTAACTATCAACAGGATGTCCCGCTATTCGTCACATACTTAAGGTTTGGTTACAGTTTTTAATCACTAAAAAGTGACAAGACTGATGATCCCCTTGAAACATATTGAAGGCACCAAAATATAGAAGCGGCTTTATTTGGCTCAATTTGGAGGGTTGGGGGTTGGATTTGCATGACGAGGAGATGACATTTCCAGGCGACGATCGGACAAATTTGAAGCAGGTACAGACAGGCGGAGCTGATCTCCATTCCACTTTCGAAACGCTTCTGCGGCTGCAGAAGCCGCGGCGTGCAGCGGGTCACAAGATCGAGACCAAATCAATTTGCATTTCTGCAACCCATGAGCAACTCTGGTGGGGAAAGAAAAAAACTTGGCCCCTGCTAATGGCCGCATGAAGACAACCATTTTGTTTAAAAAGATAATAAATGTAAATATATTTGGGGATAAAACACAACATACCCATTCTAGCAGACGGATAAACGCCAGAGGTTCTTTTAGTGGTCCGAAGTCAAGGCTGAATCCCGAAGTTAGCACTCTCTGGAGGGGAGGAGGGGCGAGGATGCAAAGGGGAAATCGAAAAAAAACGTCAACTTCTACGGGGAGCCACGCACAAACGGGCAGGATTTTCCTCGCGTGACACTCCTCCCTTTTACCTGAGCGACGGACTCCATTGTTTCGGTGTAAGAGTAAAAAAAAAACAAAAATAAAATAAACAAAAATAGTGCCGCCCGTGAGTTGTTCTGGTCCCTCCGCGGTGCTTTGGATGTTCTCGGGTCTTGTCAACTCTTTGACAACTTCGGCGAATCGCGCCGGTGGCAGCGGGGACACGTGATCAGTGACGTCACGACGTCACTCCCCGCGCCACTTTTTGGAAAACTATAAAAATCTCCGATTAGTGCCAGTTTAATGCACATGTTGCATATTCTTAGCGATATCTACGTGGCTCCCCTGCTATTTTATTCAATGCAATTCCGTCGGCAGCTACAGATAACGCTTCAATCAGGATTCAAGACTTTTATGGTTGTTACACAGAGTACAACGAAGTTTAGAAATAGTCGCTCTCAGGTTCAGAGTAATCAGAAAAGACACAAACAACCTTAAAAGGCAGGACACAACACATCTCTGCATTAGAGATACAAGACAAAAAATATTATCAACATCCAGAAGAATAAATAGATAAATATTTAGAAAGAAAAAAGTAGAAAAGTGGAAGAAATTGTATGTAAGGTCCAAGTGTTCAGGGTTGTGCCGAATTCAGTCCGATGACCTCTCTGGGGTAGAAATTGTTTTTTAATCTGTTTGTTTTTGCATTGATTGTCCTAAACTGCCTCCTTGATGGCAAAAGTTGGAGTAGGTGGTGGCCGGGGTAGGATGGATCTGTGAGGATGCTGTGGTCTCTCCTGAGGCAGCAAGTGTTATAGATGTCCTCAAGTGATGGTACAGGTTGACAAATATTTTTTGGGCCGGGGTTTATGGTCCTCTGCAGTGCCTTCCTTTCTGCTACCGTGCAGCTGGTGAACCCCAGTGAGATTCCGCAGCTCAGGACAGACTCCACAGTGTAGCAATTAAAGGACATTAGCAACTCCAGGAGGGAAGAATTCACAACCAAGAATGCGTATTTAAGTGTAAGAATAAACATAAATAATGAGGAAAAGCGCAAGGCAGGGGAGTGGTGCAGTTTGTAAGTACTTCGTAAAGACTTTTTTTTTTTATTCAACTTAATATGCTTTTCCTGATGAAAACTAATTTGACTAATAATTGAAACCATTGAACATTAGAGGTTTTCGTAGCTAATTGCTGAGTTGTGGAAAGCCTTTCAATCACGCTTCAATCCTGACTTGCCACATTTTGTAATTTTTGCAAGAACCTGTCATCAATAGCTGATAAAGATGATAGGCAGGAATCTTCTTAGATCTGTATTTTGTCTGTATGTCTATGTCTGTACTCTGTCCTTGAGTGTCGAGTAAGGTGCCTTGAATAAAATATATTATTATTATTATGAAATGCTAAACCCTGCAAGAAAATATGTTTTAATCAACTCAATGTTATTTCTATGATTTGAAAGAAAAAAATCAAGTTGGTGGCACAGTGGTGCGGGGGTTTCCGCCTAACTGCAAGAAGGGTCCCTGGTTTGATGTGACAGTGGTCCTTTCTTTTTGGACTTTGCATCTTCTCCCTAAGTCCGCGCCGGTTTCCTCCCACAGTCCAAATACATGCATTGGGTCCATTGGAGACCCAGACATGGGAACGAGAAATTGAATGGCTTTATGTCTCCATATGTGGCCTTGTGATCAACTGGTGACCTGTCCAGGGTGAGCCCCGCCTCTAGTTCAATGACAACTGTGTTATGTTAGGCTCCGGTACCCCCCTGTGGCCTTGAATGCGCAGATAATGAATGAAAAAGTCAAAAGTGATTGGTTCTGATTTTTCTTTTGGAGACTTTAATTTATTTATTATTCTATTTATTCAGCCAGACATCTGAAAAGAAACAAAACAAACCCAAGATTTCAAAGCGATTCATCAAGTTATCCAATCATTGGGAGCTGCGGGAGAAAAAAAACATGTCATGAACATATTCCAGCGTAATTTATTTGATTTTAATGTCAACTTAGAGGATATGCAGTTTGTTATTCTGCGTTCTGCTCTAAACATCTTAATTAAAAAAAAGAACAAACAAAATACTTTGGAGCTATAATCAGGCTACTTTTTCAGCACAGATGGATGGACCTCTTTATTCAGATGAGATAAATAGCTATTATTCTTTTTATTCCTGTACGTATAACACTGGCTTGTGCCCTTGCACTTGCAATGTACACACAAAGAACAATCTAGTAGGTAAATAGGATATTTGTTGTTCAATCATCGTCATCTTTCTTGACGATATTGAGATACACTGAGAACTGATGCCAACTCTTTGTAAAGTATGTTTGAACAAACTTGATTTCCCAGATTTTGTCTGATTTTCAGGCATCAAGCCTAATTTTATTATATCTTGTCCGTGCTCAGACCATGACATTATACTGGTAGCAGTATGGAGGAAGCAAGAGACAAGTCACCCAAAGGGGAGGAAATGTTTCATTCAAGACCAAACATGTCATTTATTTTAAGTGTATCGGCATTTGACATTGTTGCATAAAACAGATGATCTAAGTCATAAGCATATGCCATAACAATCCAGGTGTACAAAAAGCAGCCAAGGATTAATATATATGTATTTCATATTTGAATTTATAAGTAACAGAGTATTGGCAGTTTAAGTCACTTTTCACTAGAGGTAGCCATTTCCACATCTAAATACTCACACATATGACACCACTGCCCTTCAGCCTAGGTAACTCAGAATAATATTCTGTATTTTCTGGGAATTAGCAAGCAGGCAAATCTTGTCGATTCCTTCATTTGACTTCCTAATTTAGCAAAAGAAGGAGGAAGAAGAAGGAAGAAGAAAATGAGGTCTTGGTTGAGTTTGAAACGCCCTGCTGTTATCCAAGAATATCCCAAAGGCATAAGATTTGCTCTTGACTTGTATTTCTGGAAATTCAAGAAATGATGTGGACATTTGGAAAGGCCCCAGATTCAGTCAGGCAAGCAATTTAGAAAACACACAAAAGTCATCCCCAGCTTTAAAACACATTCAATTATGGAGAAGTATGACAATCATCTTCAAAGTTTCCTCGATTCTGAGAGCACAAAAAATGCATGAAACTTGTTTGGCGGGTTTTGTTGGGCTGAAATATGATAACCCTTTTTATTTTGTTTCACATTTGCTTAACATGTCTGACTGGTTTCACTGAGCCACAAGACATCAACCAAATCTTTTGTTTTTCCCCATGATCTGCCCCACCTTTTTCCTTTTTATTATACTTACTTCTTGCACATCATTGTGAAAAAGACACCCTGGCAAACTAACAACTAATACTGGACATTAAGTTACTTTCATCAGTTTTAGGTTTGTAAATTGCATTTCCTCTGTCAGATCCATGCTGGCCACTGACACAGGGATATGTTTTTCCTGCACCACATGACCAACAGTCATGGGTTTGGAATGACCCACTGTTCCATCACATGGACAAATTCAATAGAGAGTGCAATATAACTGGTCAGTTGGTAGAGTAGGCGTCCCTCCAATTGGGATGTTGGCGGTTTGATTTCCGGCTCCTCCCGTCTGCATGCTGAAGGGTCCTTGGGCAAGACATTGACCCTGAATTGCTCCCAATGGTCTAATTAATGCCTTGCATGCCAGCTCTGTCGCCATTGGCGTGTGAGTGTGTGTGAGAATGGGTGAATGTAATCCAGTGTAAAGCACTTTGAAACTGCAAGGTGATGAAAGCGCTACTGGGCTAAGCGCTACCCTTTATGATTCTTCAAATATGGTGAAATGCCACATTATAGTTTATTAATACAGAGTTACAGTTTAGTCTATACAAGATAGAATTATTGTAATTTGTGTTGTGAATTAAAAAATGAAGAGTAATTTATGGCATTTCAGAGGAAGTGGGTCCAGATATACCCAAATAAGGTGTGGTCATATATGCAATTTTTATTGTATCAATGACGTTTGACAGAATATACATATGTATTTAATGCTAATAAAAAAAGCAATAATTATTAACTACTCTCCAGTAGCTGTAGTTTTAGTGTGGTTTTTTTTTTACAAACAAAACAAAGGACAAGTCGCAAATCAAACACAGCAAATCAATATCAATTAGAATTCAGTTCCTTGATTTGTGGAGAGCTTATTCAAATTTAGTGGTATTTAATGTGTGGGTTGAGCATTTAACATCACAGCACAACCAGCTGTTTAATCTCCAACAAAATAAAATGGGACAAAGCATGCTGCAATGGCTATAATTATAAGTACTTTTTTTCCAGTAAATTGTTGCAAAATTTCTTGAATATATAGATGGGTTGATCAGCATTCCGCACAAGTGTATAAATCACAGAAAACTATGCATACTATCTGCCGGGAAATACAAAGTTATCGTCAGGTCTTATTGTATTCCGTTTATTCATTTACAATAATATAATACTTTATTGATCCCCATAAGGGAAATTCGTGAAATTTAAGGCCATCCTCAGACTTATGGAACACAGCAAACCTATTATTAGGCATCATCTTAATTTATTTTTAACTTAATTTTTTTAACTTCTTGTTGATCATTAGAGGCTGGATTAAAATGAAAGTATTGCTCAACCTATCACGAAAGCCCATAAAAACCTCAGTGTATCTCACGCTTGGTACCGCCTTTTCGGTGTTCGACCAATCAAAAGAGCACATAGGAGGACCTGGGGATACGACAAACCAATCACATCACATCATCTCTTTATAGAGCGCATCGACCCACAGGCACTAATTGAGTGGTTGTACGGCGTATCATGTTGGCTAGGAGTTGGCTAGGAACGCGTACACTTGGCTTTGAAAGCACACACCGAATTTACTAAATGTATTATTTTTTTTTCTTTACGGTAGATTTCCCCCCCACCGCTCTGTAGTCTTGAATCCGTTTGAGCTTCGAAAGCGCCCTGTTGGTTCAGAGACCGAAACTGTGGCTTTCGGTAGGACTCCTGTTTTGTTGATGTCATCCGCGGCATAGCCGTAGCGACCTTCAGTTTCCAATTGAGTATAAACAAAGACTCGTTTGTGGATATTTCCCCCCCTTGATAATTTAGGTTTTTACTTCGTATTCGTGTGCCGGTGACATTGGCGACGAGGATGGGACTTTCGCTGCGGTGCTGCCTGCTGTTATCTTTCGTAACTTTCACGACCGGTGTGGATTTCCAGCCGGTATCCCGAGCCTCCGGACAGCCTGTGTTCGCGAGGAATTCAAACACGGCGGCGCAGAGAGCTGCGAGAATCATCAAGAGATCCCTGCCTGCATGGCTGTCCGCAGCGCCGAGCCACAAGATACAACGGAGGAGCGTCGATTCGGGCGAATCCTGCAAGACACTCCAAGAATACGACTCCAAGTTACGCGGCAACACCCATCAGGTAAATCACCCGAGCGCGATCGAGGGTACACGGAGCGGGTCGGTCGGCGAAAACGAGCCTAGGTGAGATGCTGAACAGGTGCTAGCCAGGTGGACGGAGAGGCCTAGTCAGCTGTGTCCACAAACCTGCAGTACCTTGTGTTTGCCTTCAACTGGAAGCCCGGACTTACAGCCTGGTCTTTCTGGACCGTCACCTTTTCGTGTTTTTCCTTTGACTACCCCTTTGCAGGGAAACATTACAGGAAAGACACAACACCCTGGAACACTCAATACTGCCCACTTTATTTTATATTTCTCATGGTAGATGCTGCTGAACTTCATTTTGTTTATTGAAAAAAAAAAAAAAAAAAAAAAAAGAATCCTACTTTTTACTTTGGGTTATTCTTTTAAATAATTGAGGAGGAATTGTGTGAAGGG
>CAAKHD010013941.1:170384-183957 GCA_901007705.1 Fistularia tabacaria
AACAAAAATTTTAGAAATTTACAAAAAATTATTATTCTTCACAACAATTTTAAACAATCAAAAAAAAAAAATATTTTTTTAAAAAAAAAAAAAAAAAAAAAAAAAAAAAAATTATTTTTTTTTTAAAAAAAAAAAAAAAAAAAAAAAAAAAGAATCCTACTTTTCACTGACGGTGACTCTTCCAGATCAGTGAGGAGTAATTGGTTCAAGAGGATCCTTGTGACTGGCCGTGTGGTAGTTATTTTGTAATTAAAAGCTGTAATTGTGCGTTCGAGAGAGCAGTAGGGCTGGGATTCAAGCTGAATTTGCTTTCGCTTTCTTAGTCACAAATTCAAGAATTATTGCAGGAACAGGAAACCGTCACTACTGAATAATAGAACCAGCAGTGCTATTCACCAGTCCTATTTTCTTTTTGCTCATTATTGCCTTGTGATCACATTTTGCATGACAGTCCTCGTATATGTGACCCCATTAAATTAAAGTTGACAACTTCCTGGAGGGTTTGAATTGTCAATCCCTCAGGGGCCGTTGCTTTTGTCCCATTGGTAATAAAGCTGAAGGAGTGGGAACACTTTGGGAATTAACACATACGTAGTATTTCACTGCATGCAGTGTATGACTTGATAAATGAAAGTAAATGTGTGTCTCCATAGATAGTTGGCTGAACTAAAATGCTCAATGTGCCAAATGGCTTTATGTACATACACTGAAAATTGAAGTTCTTTGTCATTTAAAAAAAAAAATAGCATTCAATTGCTGTATTTTAAAGTGTGTTAATGTTTTACATGAAGTTTCAGTGGTGTTGAAATAGGAACTGTAACCTTGTGAATATTGAAACACCGTGGGGGTGGGGTTACTGAAAACCATAAATATAACCTGGAGATTGATTTTAGATTTTGTGAACAAACATTTCCAATCTCCATGTGGTTTTATTCTGACGTACATTAGGATATGTCCCTCAGCTGCTGTTGGTGTTAGTTATAAGAATATATGAACGTGTTGAATTTGTTCTGTTTTCTTGTAGTATATGTTCAATGACCTGAGTGGGTCTGTGTCCCTGGCCTGGGTTGGAGATGCGACAGGGGTGAGTGTGTTGATTTCTTTGTAATACATCCAAGTACATAGGTACCTTATCCCTGTCTTTGTCTCATTTACATTTGAAAATTATGATTGAAACTTTTCTCAACAGGTCATC
Organism: Fistularia tabacaria; assembly: GCA_901007705.1. Classification (NCBI taxonomy): domain Eukaryota; kingdom Metazoa; phylum Chordata; class Actinopteri; order Syngnathiformes; family Fistulariidae; genus Fistularia; species Fistularia tabacaria. The sequence continues at coordinate 171,580 of CAAKHD010013941.1, forward strand.
CTGGCTTTGACAACTTTTCAGGTTCCCTTTTTCATGCTCAGACTTGGGCAGTCTAACCTCTATCGAAGGCAAGTTTTAATTATTCTTACCCCAGCTGTTTAAAAGCAGAGAAATGTTTTGCGTCCTATTTGCATTTCATTTGGCTGTTTCTTCTCGTCCACCAGTGAAGACTATGGGAAATCATTTGATGATGTCACCAAACTTATCAACAACACCTTCATCCGATCCGAGTTAGGCATTGCTATTGGCCCTGAGAACTCTGGGAAAGTATGTGAAGTCCAGAGCACGTCTTCTGTTTCTACATATTTAAAAAAAAAAAAAATTCTGCAATGTTATTTGCGTCTTATCAGTTCCAGTTTAGTCACTCAGATCTTTGGCCTGATGTAGGTGATTCTGACAGCGGAAGTGTCGGGAGGCTATGGATCTCGCATATTTGTGTCTGATGATTTCGGAAAGAGTTTCAGAAACTACGACCTGCCCTTCAACCCCATGATGCAGATCACATACAACCCTGAGAATTCTAATGTCCTGCTGGCCCTCAGCAACAGTGTAAGGTTTTCTTTTATGTCTTTGCCTTAAGCCCCTTTATGAACATTTGTTAACTTGTTGGGCAAGTCTTGTGACACAAGTTCTGTTATTCTTGTGTAAACAGGGGTAGCATGGCAGTCATCTTGTGTAGCTCTTTAAGATACCTTATTCTAATGTCCTCAGAATGAACTGTGGCTGTCTGAAGATTTCGGCATTAACTGGAATAAGATCCATGACATGGTCTGCCTGGTAAAATGGTAAGTGACCAGAAAAACTGAAGGTATTTGTACCTTTGGTAGGCTCTGCTTAACTAAGCATTAGTGCTATTCAAAATTCCCCAGCGTGTCTGGGTCTCAAGGAGATACTTGTTTTCTATGAGATAACAAAAGAGCGGAATAACTATGGTATTTTGTTAGGCATGTAGCAAAGATTTCAGCAAGATGATAAGCTATTTATCAGTATTCCTCCTTTTAGCTGTTTGTTGTAACAGCCTATTTTTTTCTGGCTCTTAATTGTGTGTTATAAGTGACTAAATCTTTGAGTGGAAATGTTTTCCCATTTTTGGCATATTCTGAGTTTTGCACTATTGCCCTTGATGGCTAGCAATTGAGGGATTTCCATTACTGAAACTTAACTGGAGACCAACACGCGTGATATCTCACAGTACTTTTATTATTGCTGCACCTTGACAGTAAACCTGCTCTGCATTGTGTTTGCTGTGACCAAGCCCTCAGAGCACTCCTGCTGTTTTCAAGGCACTTCCTTGTATGCATTCTGCAGTAACCTTGGCAAGTCTAACAGCGTCCTCAGTTTTGGATTTTAGGATACTGTTCTGTAACAATTACTGGCAGTCCTGCGCACACATAATGGAGTTTCACTATCTTTTATTATCAAACAGTAAGCCACTGACCTGAACTGCCTGCAAATAAAGTAGGTCAGTGTTCACAATAAAGCACATACCTAAGGAGGGCATGGGTTTATGACTTTGTTTTTTTAAGCTTAAAAACTCAAGCTTATGGAAAATGGGCTTCAAAAAAAAAACAGACACAAGTTCATTTTTCACATGGAGATATTTCATTGGATCTTGACCTGATAGCAGACTGAGAACTGTCGCTTCCTTATTTACAAAATGATTATCATGTATTTCCATGTCATGCTCTCAGCCTTGTGTACCTCTCACTGAAGTTCTTCACTTTCACTTTAGGGGAAGGAAAAATACAATTTTCTTTACAACCAACATCAATGGATCCTGCAGTAAGTGCCTTCATATGTCATCCTATTTTAATATGCACATTCTGCAACTTCAGGACATATCTGCATTGAGTAGTTTTCTTAGATTATGAATTGAGAAATTGGAAGTATGGTGCTTTACCTTTTAAGAATATTTAAGTCAAAACACCTATGGTAAAATTCTGAATTAACTGAATTTCTTGTAGGAATGGAGATCAAATGATAAATATTTCACTTTAACCCTTATTGCTGTTATTTAAACATAAATTCCACATGTGCTTTATTTTTGTAGTTCACAATTGAAAATTTGTGTAGGATGTTGAACCACCTTGTTATCTCTGGATGTCGTTTTTTCAGATGACCGGGGAATGCTCCAGCTTAAGAGAACCACAGACTTTGGAAAAACCATCAAGATGGTGGCTAGCAAGATTTACTCCTTTGGCTTAGGGGGACGCTTTCTTTTCGCCTCTGTTATGACAGGAACGGTCAGTACACAGTCACTCCACAGCAAAACAGAAACATGATCAGTCATCAGCATACAATGCAGTGAGAATATGTAGGCCTTTTGTTTGGATTAAAAACATTTCAATCTACTGTCTTCACAGTAAAAGGTTGCTTTGGGCAACATGTGTTACAATGTACTTACAAAAATGTTCTTACTTTACAAAGAATATCTTTAACATTTTTTTTAATGGTTTATTTTGAAGAGTTTCGGATTTTCACAACTAGTAATGGTTACAGGGAGCATTAATCGGGCTGCTCAGTTTTAGTAAAACTAAGTAGTTCTATTAAGTTACAAGTTGCAGTATGATTTGTGAGTTATTTTTTTAGAGCGGGAGATTTTTTACGTTTTCTTTTTTTTTTCTTTTTTCCCCAAATTGATAAACCGTGAACAAAGTGTGAATTTTATATGAATAAGGGCAGACAGATATCTTTTTATTGTAGAATATGAGGTGTTAGCAGAATGACTCTTCAGCACAACTATGTATTCATATAAAGTGCTCTTTTAAAACGTCTTGCCACCCTCATTTTCAAAATATCAAGAGGTTAGACTGAGATTTCAATTCAATGTATTTAATTGTGCACCCTAGATGAGGGTGCTGCACATTTTTCTTTCTTTGTATTTACTTGGAATGCCCATGTGGTAGTAATAGCCTGAAATGTAATGGCATCGTATCCTGCTACACTTGAATAATTTAGCACACAAGGAATCTATAGTTTGCTTTGAATACATTTTTGTAGTTGCTTGCTCTCTGTACCCCATATATTGTCTTTCTCTTCAGGAGCCTCTTAGAATGATCCACGTTTCAGTGGACCAGGGTGAGACCTGGAACATTGCTCAGTTGCCACCCGTTGGTCACGAGCAGTTCTACTCCATCTTGGCTGCAAGCGATGAAATGGTCTTTATGCATGTCGATGAGCCAGGAGGTCAGTTCAAAAATGTGTGTGTTTTTCATGTTGTGTTACAGTTTGTGTGTAAACTAAAAACAAAAACTAAAATAAGTTAATGCAGACACAGACATGGATTACTTTAGGCTGTTAGTTCCTTATATTGTTTCCTGAAAACTGTAACCTTCACATTTTCAAAAGAATGGAGTCACTATTGTTTGTTATTATGTAGGGCATTCAAAAGCAAGGACATTACTAGAAGTCTGTGCTGCAGAGATGGCAGTGTTTTATTTTCAGCATTTGGATTTGAAGTTCCCATATCTAGTTTCTCCAGTTAGATATATTTAGCATCTCTTGTATGAATGCTGTTTCTCCTGCAGAGGATGTTTTTAATTTACTCTAGGCGCCTGTCAAACACACTCAGTTTGAATGCCTTGGAAAAAGCCCTGTTGTGAGCTGATGAGCAGTAATGTGGACCTTGCTCTGGAGAGCTGGCGAGTTTAAGAGAGTTGGTTGTCTGATTTGATTTACCAGCATTGGTTTTCAGATGTACAGCCTGTCAGGTTAAAGTCTGAGTGACTTCACCTTTGCAGTACATGCATGAAAGGGGCTCAGGGTATACCCTCATGAAAGGGTATTTGAAGCCCACTTGAAAAGATGCCCTTCACACAATGCTTATGGTGGCTGCTTAGTTCTGGGCCATATGCACATAACATCTGAACTTCCTGCACAGGCTCATACTGCAACAAGAAGTGTGAGATCCGTCTCTGAAGACCTGGGAGCATCCTCTTGCTTACTGAGTGTGAACCTGTGCATGAGCAAGATGAATTGACACTTCTGCTAAATACATTGTGAAACATGTTCAAGAATACATTTTATAAGTCTTGGGAGCATGTCAGAGAGACACTGCCTTCAGTTGTTTTCAAATGTTTGAAACTTCGTGACCAATTATTGAAGTTTTTTTTAAAGGACGCAATGTTGAAATGTTTTGATTTGTGAACTAAAAACTCAACCTGGCCAAGCAGGTTGCAGCTGAGTTGATAATGACATCAGTCACATAAGTCATTTGGCTCTCAAGTCATTTGATTGAGCCTGTCCTTTTTATTCTTAAACTGCTCATCCCATCTCTCTGCAATTACATATATATATTTTTTTTTTTAGACTTATAAGGCAAAATAAAGGGAGGGAAACTGTGCCCTTCATATCCAGCCTAATCATCCCAACTTGATTTTGTACTTGACTTATTTTACAATAGGTGAGACCATGTGAGGGAAGGTGTCTGTTACATTTTTTTGTCATTAAAATATTTATTTATTTTTCAACAAATTATACAAATAACATAAAGACAACAAATAAAAACACAAAATGGCAGTCAAGACTAAACTAAAAGGACAGCACCCCCCTCTACAACTGTATAGTTCATGATTATATCAAGCATGAAGTGTTTCAACATATGCTTGATGCTTAATGTATTAACCCCTTTAAATATGTAGAAAGAAATAGTCCCAGATTCGATGAGTTTCCCTTTAACATTTTTCTTCCTGGCAAGATATGTGTAAGATACAGCCTCGGTTATTGCTGTTTAATATGAGGAAGTTTGTGGTGAGATTATCATTTATAATCTTTCATCACTGCAAGTTGTCCAGCCTGTGTGTCTTGACTTTGCATAATTCATACAGTTGTTAAGCTTGTGATGAGATCCTGCAAGATCAAAAGCCATGTGTACCTTTATGTTGGACAGAAGATGTATCTCTTCCAGCAATATTGCTGGTTGAATTTCCTTTTTTAAATCTTTAGTTCATGATGATCAAGTTTGTTTAATACACACTGCATATTTATTTCCTTTTTTTGTTACCACCTCTGAAACTTTTTTTTTTTAAAATTTATCTATTTTTTTTTTTAAGTTGTTTTCTTCACCTCAACTTCCTCTGACTTATTTCCCACTTGGTCTTTTTTTTCTTTTTTCATTTTTGGAGCGTTGCCCTGTCTTAATCACATCATTTTTGACTGCCATGTACAGCTGTTGTAGAGAGTATGTACATAATAGCTGATGTTTATAGATGCTAATGGATCCTTGCTGCTCAACAGGGTTCTATTTTTTTATAGAAGCAGTCTTCATGATTGTCACTGTATTATTTCAGGTTACCTACGCTGAGACCGTGTAACTGTGTTTCACTTTCAGTATTTATGATTTTTTTGTCTACAGATACAGGCTTTGGCACCATTTATGTATCAGATGACCGAGGAACTGTTTACTCCAAGTCCTTGGAGCGCCATCTTTACACCACCACAGGGGGTGACACTGACTTCACAAATGTCACCTCCCTGCGAGGTGTTTTCATCACCAGTGTCCTGGCTGAAGGTACCTCATTCATGTCCTCTGTTTAGAATTGCAACATACACCCTGACTCAAATTCAACCTGAAACAGACACGCACGACCATAACACGTCACACAAAAAGTCTCCATTACATGCTAGAGGGCATTTGTTAAATATTTATTAGCTGCAGCGTCAGATGTGCCGTCCATCTGAGCTGGCTCATGTACATGGCTAGCTAATGTTCAGCTCTTACCACTTTCAAATTTCACCACTTCTTTTCAAATCAATCAATTTGTCCACGAGACTATAGTTGCATTATTTTTTCCATGGCAGTATGATTTTTTTACCTTTTGCTTTGCACTCTCACAGTTGCAAATTTTGTAACTTTTTAAATGTTGTACCCATTCTTCCATGATGCATCATCAGATAAATGTTCAAGGCTGCTTTTTAAAAGCCTATGTGTTGTTGTTCCAGATTCCTCTGTTCAGTCTGTGGTGTCCTTTGATCAGGGAGGGGAATGGGTTCCACTGCGGAAACCTGCAAACACCAAGTGTGATGCCACAGCAAAAGACCCAGAAAAGGTAACAAGAAGAAGATTGTATGTGCAGATGAAAAATGAGAGAGAAGTTGCTTTTCTCCATGAAAACAATGCACATTTATAAGTGTTTAGCAATTCAGAAAATCTTATGTACATATCGCTTTTGAATTACAGTTTTGAATGGGCCATATTATATGTATTATGATGGGGCTAGTGATTTGTTATCCTCAGGCAGAGACCACAGGGTTGGTTCTCCAAGCAGACGGTACCAAATTTGTATTGTGTTTGTGTCTGCAGTGTACTCTCCACATCCATGCAGCTTACAGTATTGCAATGAGACTGAATGTCCCCATGCTGCCACTGACTGAACCAAATGCTGTTGGTCTCATCCTAGCCCATGGTAACACTTTTTATTTTATTCTGTTATATTTTTTCGAATGTCCAAGTTTTACAAGGCAACACCAAAATTAATTGGAGAAACAAATAATATTTTTCACGTGTCCGTCTCCTTAGGGAGTGTTGGAGATGCCATCTCAGTGATGAACCCTGATGTGTACGTGTCTGATGATGGCGGGTACACCTGGCTTAAGGCTCTTGATGGACCCCATCATTATGCTTTTCTGGACTCTGGAGGGTTGCTAGTGGCTGTAAAGCACCTTCCCAACCAGCCAGTTAATGAGATCAAGTGAGTAACAGGCGGAGATTTTGCGTTGGACCTGTACTGGCTGACGTATGGGTACATGGTCCTTCAAGTGTTTGCTTACATGTATTCAAATCTAGTAGAAATTTTCTTGAACATGAATTCTGTTTCAACAGTTTGAAAAAACAGTCCTAAATTAAAATGCGAAAGAGGCATAGATAAATGACCTGTCATCTTAGTGTCCAAAAAAAACTCAAGAGATTGTGACACAATATAAGGACAATGAACCTAAAACTGCTTAAAGGAATACTGTGGAGGTTCTCAGTCATTTAGGTCATGGGGAATTCTTGTCGAAATCTTCTTTTTCACTCCTCATCCGAGAGGCTTCTTCAGTTCTAGAACTGAGGCTTCTTCATTTTTAGAACTGAAGAAGCCTCTCGGATGAGGGGTGAAACTTCTTCAAGTGAAGAAATTTCAAGTCATGTGGTAGTGTCTCTGACAGTTGCTTTTTATTTGAATGTATTTGCTGATCTTTCTAAATACTTATATGCGCTGACAGATTTTCCACTGATGAAGGACAGTGCTGGAACACATACACCTTTACTAAAGAGCCCATCTTCTTTACTGGGTTGGCTTCGGAGCCAGGTGCCCGTTCCATGAATGTCAGCATCTGGGGATACAAAGACGCCATCGTCAGCCAGCGCTGGGTGTCTTTCACCATTGACTTTAAGGATCTCCTCACCAGAGAGTGTTAAGTGGAATTATATTGTTTTTGGGAAACCAAAATTGTTTACTGTAATTGTAGTGGAACATGAAACTAAAATTCTGAACATTGATGATTACAGGTGATAATATAGATTATGTTCCTTGGTTGGCCCACTCTGATGACATCAGCGACCCCAATGATGGTTGCATGCTGGGCTACAAAGAGAAATTCCTGCGTCTCAAGAAGGACTCCGTTTGTTTGAACGGACGAGACTTTATGGTCACCCCCCAGCCTACTACGTGCCCTTGCACCCTGGATGACTTTTTGTGGTAAGTCTTTTCAATCATACACACGTGGCGCAAATGCTGTACTGAAAATCTTCATATCAGAAGAAAATCCTCTAATATCTGTCTTTTCCAGTTTCAGTTTGGACTAATAACTTACGATAGTAGCTCATCATAAGGGGAAGAGAAAAAGATAGTTCTCAAAATTAAAAAAAAAAAAAGTGCAAGGTCATTGTGCTGCAATAATAAAAAACACCTCCTATTTTCATTTAAGAACTACCTTTTATTTCTCTTGAAAAAAAATTAAAGAAGCAGATTTTCCAAAATGCCAAATATTACCCTCTACACATAAGAAAGCAATGTAAAGAAAAGTCCAGATGAATATAATCACACATTGCTAATTGGACAAATAGGTCACTCTTGCATTTGTAAACAAAGGTACAGAATTTTCAGGACTATAAGTCGCACCAGCCTAAAAATGCATAATGAAGAAGAAAAAAACATTTATTTGTCGCACTGGACTATAAATCGCATTTTTGGGGGGAAATTTATTTTAGAGAATTAGAGACCAAGAAAAGACATTTCATATTGAAAGGCAAGTTATAGTAATAACAATAGAATAGAGAACAACAGGCTGAATAGGTGTCTGGTATGTTGACGTAATATATTAACAGTTATTCAGATAACTATAGCATAAACATCATAGCATAACAAGTTTACCAAACTCTCAATCTCACTCCAAATCACGAAATCCATTGACTCCTTCATCCTCTGTGTCAGTTTTCAGCAACTCCGCCAACTCCGGAGGTAGGCGGCGCACCGCTTCCTCTTGCGTGGCTGTGGTCAGACTCAGCATCAGTTCCTAGCTTCATCTTGATTTTTAGCCCGCGGTTAGCTTATTTTGTTTTCTTCATTCCAGTCAGAGTATCCTCCGCTTTTCACAAATTTCTCACTCAATCCAAATTTTCTTTCTGCTGCTTGATTACTGTTTTTGGCTGCATATTTAATTACTTACAGCTTGTAATCTGCAATATGTATCTGTGATATGATTTTCTTTTGGGGGGCATTTGTGTTCAGCCTTTCTCAGTTGTCATTGTAAGTTGATGTTTAAATTTAAAAAGATACTGGCACACAAGCCTAGAGTGTGAAAGAAGAAAGAAGAAGAAGAAGAAGAAAGAAGCCTATCAGTGTGAAAATAACAAACATGTGAAATTACCATATATATTTTAATATATAAGTTGCACCTGAGTCGCAGGACCAGCCAAACCATGAAAAAAAGTGTGACTTATTGTCTGAAAAATGCGGTATATATTTCAGCCTTCCTCCTGTTGTTTATCATCCTCGCATTGTTTGATAAATTTCAGTGACTTTGGCTATTACCGTAAAGAGAACAGCTCAGAGTGTGTGGAGCAGCCAGATCTGAAAGGCAAAGTGTTGGAGTTCTGTTTGCATGGGAAGGAAGAGCAGCTGCAGACCAGTGGGTAAGGATCTCTATATCCGTATTTGGTTTTTCATCTCATTTCATCTTCTAATAAATAAAATTGATGCTGTCCCATTGATAGGAAATGCTGATTTTCTCAGAAGTTGTAAGCTCTTTAATGTTCTTTTGACCACGTTATTACAAGTGTAGCAAAGGAATGCATTGCAATTGAATTTTTCCAATATATATTGCAATGAATTATTTATTTTTTCTATTGTTTAGATTCTTCGTAGAATAAAGGTGTAGTGTTTTAAAAAAAAGTTTCAAATCGATGACAATATAAGTTTTTTTTGGCAAGAGACTCTTGCTTCAGGAGTGGGAAATAATTAGTATGAGGAAGTTCGTGGTGAGCGGTTAGACTAACTGGTTGAAGAAGGAGGAGCCTTTTTCTTCTTAATCAGTAAGTGACTTGTTACCAGAGGTACAAAAAAAATCTTTGTAAATAGTTCTTTCACTTTAGTCATAATGTGGTCATAGAATGTATAAAATTTGTATCACGGAAAGTTGATAAAACGATGACATGCTTGACTGAGGTGTTCCTATTTATCCAGGCAGCTGTGGACGTCACTCACTGCGAAGTATCTTTTAAGGAAAAATAGGCCTCAAATGTTTCACTGTCACTGCGGCTTGAATCTGAATCTGCTAATCAAAGTCATGCCTCCGTCATGAAGTCACCACTGTGCTCCTGGTCTGCAGCTATCGGAAAATCCCTGGAGATAAATGTGAGGGAGGAGAAATGCCTGAGCGCAAAGAGATCGACCTCAGTCGGAGGTGTGTCAGTGACTTGCTGGGCCCTGAACTCCTGGTCAGTACTTTTGACTCCTGAGACGTTTGGAAATGTATCTGCTTTGTTTTTTAATCTCTGCTTGTCCGTTGTAATTTCAACAGACAGACAGCCGCTCCTCCAGTTCTGCACCCATTGTGATTACAGTCATCGCTATCATGCTTTTGAGCATTGCAGCGGGGGTGCTCTTTGTCAAGAAATATGTCTGCGGTGGCAGGTTAGATTACCTTTTAGTGACATTATTATATTCCACTTCACAAAACTAATTGACACCATTCCATGTCTGCGATAATATACTGCATATTTACCGATTTGGTCACCAATTTTGCACTCAGTATTTAAATGTGCTCGACAGGTTCCTTGTTCACAGGTACTCTGTGCTTCAGCAACATGTGGAGGACAATGCTGCCGATGGCGGGGATGACCCACTGGACACCAGCCACACTCAAAATGGCAAGATAGAGTTTCATGATGACTCAGATGAGGTACAGCGGATACTTATATGCGCGCGCGCGCGCGCACACACGCACACACGCACACACACACACTTAAGATTGAAACCAGCAGGTTTCAGCAGGCTTTTCTGGAATTTCAGATAACATATCTCAAGTGTGAAAATCCCTACATTAGTAGATAATGTTAGATTTAACAATAATTAATAATTTAAGTGAAACAAAGATTCCTCAATCTCGAATGTCTTACTTTCCTGAGCAGTAAGCAAAATTCTGGGTTTCATAAAAGAAGAGAAGATAGTCAGTCACTAATACTGGAAAATATAGATTGTGTTTAGTACATATAAGAAAAATAAACATCAGCAAAAAACTACACACACAATGACCTCGATTTCTCAGACTTTTTAGCCAATATATGAATTCTTGGGCGCTGGGTTCCAGCCACGCCTTTGACTGATCCAACCATATTTGTTTGATAAACATAACGACCCAATTGGATTGGTATTTCATTGTGTGAAGAAGAAGAATGCATCGTTGGCCTTTATTGAATCATTGCAAACTTGATAAAATGTAATTAAGCGCATCAATTTAGACTATCAAATGTAAACCGTTCCAAACTGGTTGATTCAGTATTATATTTTTAGCATAAAAACAACTTGCTTAAAAAAAAAATAGAGTAATTTGCAATGAGCAAAAATAAATCCTAAAATAAGCATACTTTGATTTGAACAAAAAACATAAATGTATACAGTAGCCTCATATTTAGCATCTGACTGATTGCAATGACTAAGTCCAATTCTTTCGACTTGGGATTGAAGACACTGTGCTCTTCATTCGTCTGCTGCTGTGTACAAAATGAAGTAAGCCACTGACTGCCATTACGCTGTCAGCTGAATTCGTTCTGTTCTTTCCTAACAGGACTTGTTGGAATAGTAGACGTGACCTGTAATGCAGCTCAACAAGTCTACAGGCCACCCAGCTGGCCGGTCACTCCTCCTGTCATCTCGCACTGCTTCTTGCTTTCACTGTCTCTTACGGACTTCGGGCTCGGCTACTGGACAAAGGATCTGTGTCACTTTGCTTTTACCTATGAGCTATAATGATTGTATAGAGGCAGCATGGGAATGACGCTACAGCTGAGAAGTGTGATGAAGGTTTTGTTGTATTTCATTTATAGATTCTTTTGATTGACTCCAAGTCCCCTTCTCATTTATGTCGGAGAGCCTTGGAACCAAGTCAGTAATCTAAGCGGTACACGGAGTCTGATTAAGGCGGGTTTTCAAGTAAATCTACTTGTGTAACTAAGCCACCTTTTATTGGCCCTGCCTCTCATATCGCTCGGTGAATGCTCCTGCTGAAGAGATGTCTCTCTTTCTTCATGCACTTGTACATAGTTTGTCTTTGCCATTTTTGTAGTTGTGGTGTCAATTTGGCAGGTGTTAAAGATGTCTGTTTAATCACCATCCCAGACCACTTAATTTTAAATTCTTCTTTTTAAATGAGTTTTTGTTTGTCAGTACACCTCACTGTATCAGTTCTCCCCACCTGACCAGGAATAGGACTTCATCCTCCTGGTCTGCGGCATAGAGGCCACTGATCTGATCATGTCCCTGTTGTAGTATACACCTTAGATACAAGTTTGCGTACTGTCGCTACGGCGTGGCATCGAGGGCCGCGGCTGCAGTTATAAGATGCAATAGGAATCTGCCATTCGGTTAATAGCAATAAAAGGTTTAGATTAGCTTTTATTGTCCGTGCACATTAAATACTCCTCCCGGCACAATATTTCCGATGTCTCCAGTAGCTCCATTTGATGATAAATGAAGGTATTTGTGAAACACATGATCTATCAATAGAAGAGGCGGTATGGTGTCTGTTTCAAGACAAGATTTTGTGAAATAACTGTCTGCAGTTGTAACTGCTTAAAGCACAAGGTCCTTCGTATGCGTCCCCCCCCCCCCCCCCCAATAACCCCAAAAAAAAATTTTAAAAAATTTTCGGTGTGGTATTTTTTTTTTTTTGTTTTTT
>CAAKHD010013941.1:183977-198187 GCA_901007705.1 Fistularia tabacaria
AATTTTTTTGAAAAAACTTCCGCCAGTTTTAACTCCTTAAAGCAAAAGGCCCTTCTTTTGGGCCCCCCCCCCCCCCCAAATGTGACCTAATAAGCATTACTGTAAGACTTACTGGTTGTGTTTGTAATTATTTGAGTAGTTTTTGTACTAACTAAACTTTTGAACTTGTGTAATTAATGACAACTTGCCATGTGGTGCAAAGAAATAACTAGCGTAGTAGTAAGTATTTATAATCAATTTTTACACAATCCGAGAATCTCAGTGCATCGATTTAAAATTGGGGACAGAAGCACACAAGTGAAAAAGCAATTAAATCGTGTATATATTGTAGAGCAAGAGGTGACGTTCTTTCCCTTTTTAATTTCAATTTTAGCTTTTGCAGATTCTGAAGAACTGTCAGGGTCATTTTAAGTTTGTTGTCTGGGTATTTAATCATCCTGATACATTGGAATAGAAATCAAACAGGTCAATGTGCAACCCTGTTTTTTCTAAGGTTCTTTTTTTTTTTTAGTCTTTCAAGCATTTGCACAATTTGTCTTATGTTGAATACACTGCTTTCATACAGGTTTTACTTCTTTGTAACAAGCAGGTACAGAGTGCAGTAAATATGATTTTAGTTTGATATGGCTATACAAGTGCCTGCTGTGAGGCCATCAAGTGACACCTAGCCGATGTGTGGCCCACATCTGTTTAGAGCTGTCAGGTAAAGTGTAACCTGTTTCATCCTGTATGTCAATTGCACTGGTTATCTGTGAGCAGTAACGTCCATAGAAGCTCCCATTGAACTGCATGTTAGCCCGTCAATCTATCCATCCAAAAAAAAAAAGCTATGTAAACAAAGTATCCGACTATTACTGTAATTTTCTTTGCGTGATACAATTCTGACAGACTTTGACAAGGTAACTCCAAAATTGAAGAGTCAAGGGGATTATATAGCTGCTATCCACTGGAAGAAATGAGTTATTTAACAATATGATTGCATTAAGAAAGGGTTACACATTTTTCTTACGGTTTGAAAATGCTGTATAATTTAAGACATTGCAGTGGCTCTGTAAATATACAAGGTTACATCTTTGTATCTGCTGTGTTTCTGTTCTGTGTATTTCATGCAATTTTCTTTGGGTTTGCCAATAAATTCCTATGTTCCTTTATGTCCCAAGATTCCTAATTTTAAGTGATAGGAAAGTACAGACAGCAGTCTTTGAAGCCAAGGCTTAAGCAGGAGAAGAAAATGTGATTTTTAAACAATTTTTGTTTTTTTTGACATTTTCCAATTGCTATTAAAATTAAACTTCACCAACGTTCAGGTTTTGAATCGCAGATTAAGACAAATACCGAGGATGGAAATGGACATGTCTTAAGTGTTTAAGCCATTTTAAATATACCTTTGTTTTATTAAACACCTTGAAATAAAAGCACAAGTCAGCACTTCAGACGTTTCATTTCAAGAGTATTGTTGTGAGTATTGTAGTCGGCAGCAATAGTATGTCCAACTAATCATGGTCCTGACTGTAAGAATAGACTATTTATACCAAATTACAATGCTGAGAATAAGGAACAAGCCCTGATTTCACTGGTAGTAGTAACTTAATGCTTACAATAACTTTTGACCATATTGGTGCTTTGTGATGAGCATTGAGGCAAATAACTCAATTTTCTTTATCTTGTACAACAGAGTGATAAGCTCAAGTTATTAAAATTTCACCCTTATGTGTAAACTTGTACATTAATTACATAAAGTTCAGGATTCATTAGGCAGATAATCTAAAATGTTTAAAATGTTATTTAGTCAATTGTAAAGATGAGTGTTCTGTCAATCTAAAGACACAAAAAAAACAGTATTTCTTAAAGGGGTAACATTTATTCTTTGCCAGCAAAGTAAAATGTTACCCGAATCTTGCAAATTGTAATGTCGGACTGACACTTTTTTTTAGTTTTAAATACACAGCATCCTCAGATTCTGTACAAAAAGGTGCCCTTTGAATCAAAGAATTCCTTCCCAATCTGCACAGGAGGGGGAGGCGTTTCCATTTCCATAAACTCCTCAAGGTCCTCTTCTGATAACACCTGACCATCCCAGCTCTCTTCATCCTCTCTGGTCTCTGTTGGATTTGTGTTGGTGGCTTTCTCCTCTGTTGATCTTACTGTCACTGAGTTACCATTGCTAGCAAGGGCAGCCAGGGCAGCAACAGGGGCACTACGTCTGGCCAAAGATGCTGAGTTGGGGCCTGCGATGATTGAAGTCTGGTGTGCCACAGGGACCAAAGCATCCTCTCCAATTCCAGAGCCAAGTAAAGTTGAATGATTTCCAGGCCCCTTTAGCCTCCGCTGGCCTGGCGCCCCAACCGCAGGAAGCACCTGCTCATGAATTATAGCCATTACTCTGGCATCCTGCTTGGCTTTTCTCTCAGGAGCAGGGATAAACTTGCTCCTGAGGACTCTCAAGATGACATCAGGGGAAACGGAGAAACCCTCGGCGAGGCGCTCGACTGTCCACTCGTCCGGTTGCTCTTGTTTCAGATATCTGACGAAAAAGGGAAAGAATTAGCATCATATGTTTATTTATTCATTTTGTGAGAAAGGGGGTGTAAATGACTGAACTGATAAGAGTATTCTAAAAGGAAAGGACAGTGCAACAGAAGCAAATAAGTGATCAGCAACATAACTCAATAGAGGGCCAAAGTTAGACATTAAGTAATATACAGTCAGCAATTGGTCAAACATAGAATCATTAAGATGAAATGGAAACTTCAAGTGGCTAAATTAGATGAAGAATATGAGCACACTTGTTTATCGGACAAACATTTGGTTCCCTACCTAATCTGTTCAATGGCCTCCCAGGTTAGTTTCCTCCCTGGAGCCCCAGGTGGCGTCAATTTCCTCCTCAGGATGTGGTACTTCACTGTACGATGACTCTTTCTCACCTTACTAAAACACACGCAAATAATAATATAATAATAACATCCAGAAATTGGGGGATAGCAAAGAAAATATACACACAAATAGTGATGCGAATAACACTAATAAAATCCAGAAATTCTGAGGATAGCAAGGAAAATATACATGTGCGTATATGTGGATAACACAAACATTGATATCAGAATCAGAGAAAAAGGTTTTGTCTCTGAGGGGCAATTGGAGAGCACATGTGGTAGCACAGCATCCTATTGCAGATCCAAACTTCTATAAAAAAATAAAATAAAGGTATAAATAATGGCCGATAAAAATAGAATAAAAATAATGAAAATAAAGTGGCATAAACTCCACCTGGAAATAAACTAAATTTGTGTAAATGTCTGTACATCTGCACAAATGGCTGTACATCAATAAGTAACTATAAAACTGTACAAATGTCAGAAGAAAACTGTACATACGATTGGCGAGCAAACAAACAATTTGTTTAAAGCGGTTAATTATAAAATAAAAACTAGTAAAGTTTCAATAGTCATCTTACTCCACTACGGTCTGGAGGTTGTCTTCCACGTCTTCCAAATCATGGTCCTCGTCATTGGCCTGGTGTTGTTGTCCTGGATGGCTCGTCCAAACCCGGCTTGCGAACTGGCGGCTGTGACCGGATACCGGGAGCGGAAGTGACCGAGCGCCGAGCGGGGAGCAAGCCAGAAGGGTCCGGACGACAGCGGAGGACCATCGGTTGGGAGAAGCTGACAACGTGAGCCAGCAGCTCAGCGGGAACATCTCCTCTAACTCCCGAGACCGAGACGACCTTCCGTCCCCTGCTGGTCGTCACGGATGTAACTCTGTGGCGACCTGAGCGGCGCGTCGACTCGTGTTGAGGGAGGGACTCTTTGTGGGAAGGAGTGGACCGCTACGTCACTTCCGTTTATATCAAGGACCAGTAGAGATGTGACGTTAAAGCTTTTATGGATATTCTATATAAATATAATGCCGATCATATTTCATACATCTCAAAACACAACGTTTAAATGGATTGTATGCATGACATTTTAAGGGATTGTAAGGAATCAACTTGTATACACCACTTAATAGCAAAGGAACTTTGACTGTAATACGTGAAATGACTATTGCTATTTTAGCATGAATTCTGATCATGGAACGAGTCGCTTTATTCCTCTTTATTGTTTAAAAGAATTGTACAAATGTCTCATTGTGGGTTATTTGTATGAGACAAATGAATTTAGACCACCAGGGATATTCACTTAATAGCAAAGGAACTTAGATACCATTTGACTCTAATGCATGAAATGTCTATTACTATTCTAGCATTAATTCACCTTCAACTTACAATTTTGTGAGAGTCGCACAAATGTCTCATTATTGGTTATTTGCACTGAGCATCAATTTTACATCGGGCGCTTCTCTCTGAAATACGCATGGAAACGCATTATCGCCATCTACTTAATTCAACGGAGCACGACACTTTCGGTTTGTGCATGTGCGTGTGAGTGTACGTGTGTTTGTTTCCCCACACATTACATCCTTCCGGCAGATAACGGCAGAGCCCTTGAATAGAACCTGCGGATGTAGCACAATCGGACATGTGTCTCACAGCTTAAAAAACATGGGTTTCCTATCATCGGAGGACAAGACAGCAAATAACTACTACATTTTTTATATATATTTTCATTTAATACTTGATAATCTGATACATATCGGCCATTGAATTGGGAGGAATTGTTTACGCCAGATTAGTCACTATGGCGAAATGGCGACACCTGTCGGCTATCGCGAGATCCAGTAGCTGCGTCTAAATCCACAATACTTCCCGCAGCTGCGCACCTCCTCCCAGGCGTCGTTGTTTCATTTGCGCCATTTTGTCCGCTCACTTTGTTGATTGGGCTTTAGCGGGCTGATCTAGAGCCAATCAGAGGGAAACCGGACAGCGAATATACGGTAAGGGAGACCCGATTGAAGGCGTTGGTAGTTGTCAGCACGGATTGGTTTGTCATGGACCAACCAAATTACTAACCCTGTTTAATGCAAAAAATCGAATGACGGCTCGCTTTTGACCGTTGCGTTTACGGGGCAGTTTGGCAGCTAATAACTTAACGTTCCCTGTGTCGCCTCAGATGATGAAACATGATCTATGGTGGTCGACGAGCCTAGGCTAACGTTAGCTAACAAACCGAACGCTGAACAAAGGGTTGGTTTGTAAACGCTAACATTAGCCAACTCGAGTCAACGTGGTCCGGTGAAAATTGTCCATAAAAACAAAAAAACATCGCATAGTCACTATTTTAATTTGTCTACCGACACGTCAAGTTCCATGTGTTTTCCACAATTTTAGCCAATAAGCAAACCCCTGCTAGCTATGTTAGCATGCATGAAAGTATCCCGGTAACTCTTAAGCAACCTAGATGCTGACCTAATTTACTTTGAGCGGGCTCACTTGGAGGTTATCCCCTTTACATTCCTCAATTGATATATCATACAATTGTATAATTCACCGTCTAGCCTACGAACATGAATGATAAAATAAGCGCCAAGTGTCCATATTCATTTAACGGCACTGGGGTACGTTTTCAAATACCTTCGATATATCTTCAAGTTGAATACGTTTTGAAAGAAAAACAAAACATTCTGTATGTGCCGTGGTTAAACTAAAAAAAAAAGATTGTCTAAAATTTTTTATCTATCTATATATAGCTAATGGTGTATGTCTCCTTTGTCTCAAGAGGTGGAGTGTAACAAAAACAAGCTATGGAGCAGTACACCACTGCCACCACTACCACCGGAGAGCAGATAGTCGTGCAGACTGCCAATGGCCAGATCCAACAACAGGTGAGTTTATTTATTTATTGTAAGTATGGTTTGAGATTGCTCATGGATTGTGTTTTTCCTTATACTTTTGAGTCAGCTTTATTTCAGAAATGCACTTTCATTTAACCCCCTACCTTCTGTAAGATCACAGGTACGAGCAGTTAGTGGATACGAGAGCCACTATCGCCATTAATTATATTTCTGAGACTGTATTATCCTACCTTGCCTGCAGACACAGGGCACAGTGACGGCTGTGCAGCTGCAAACAGAGGCGCCCGTGGTGACGGCCTCAGGCCAGCAGGTGCAGACACTCCAGGTAGTGGTGTCTTTGCCGCCCTGTGTTAGTGTCATGACAGTGTAACAGCCTATGAATTTGCATGCTACAGCCAAGGCTGTTTGTCATGTCCCATCTCTGTGATGTTTGGTTCATCATCTTGCTCTCAGCATGTTTAAAAGCTGCTCGAACTGCATGTTCCTCACCCGGTACAGTGTGTTGTGCGTCAGCCATGGGGTTCCTGCTTGCGCTCTCAGCGTGAAAGGCAAATACTAAAAGCCAGCCCATTTATCTAATAATGGGAATAAAACTACTGGAAAAATAAGACGCACTGATGTGTTTCGCTTTCCGTAAAACTTCAGGGCTTTGAATTGCATAAATACTTTGTCATTCCACTATCACTGATATGCACAAACTTTCTGTACTTTTGTTTCGCTTTTGAAAACTTACTTTTGGTACTCTCTGGCATTTGGGTCATGCCACTGACTTGCATTTGTCCAAAGTGATCACTATGTCTTTGAAGTAGGAGATCTACCACATCAATACCTGTCCTGTCATACATGTTCATGTTTATAAACTTGATGTGTAATCATCTTGTCTAATATTGTACATTTTTACAACTACGCTTACTTTTTCAAGAGCATATCCTGTTTGCCATGTTCGAGTTTTCACAATGTAACTCAGTTATTACGATGCAGTGAGCTTTGAGATGCTTCTAATACTGAGCAAATGCACACATTTCCTTATTACTTAGAGAAACAACCTCTATCATGAACTGCAGTAATCTTAGGTTTAATTTAAAAAGTTGTCATTATTCAGTGAGACATAGAAACCACTGTCACCGTATGTGTGGACCTGAGCTATGTTAGTGGAAGTTCAGACAAAACTTTGTCAGTGACAAAGTCACTGACAATGTTAAGATCCAGCCACACTATCTTTAACGTCAGGTTGCTGCAGATGTTCGATGACAAAGACCTGAGTTTATTTAATGAGACGAGGAACACCATCATGTGGACCTTACTTTTCTGCAGTTTCACTTCTTTGTTGTTTTTTTTCCCCGGGACCAAGTGATTGCTATTCTCTCAGAGAAATCTTGCTTTTGAACAACTTTTGGTTTAGTCTCTACCCTACCAGCAAAAAAGTTATTTTCAGTTACAAGGAAAGGAGAAATCTCAATCCCCACACAAAGACAACTCCAATCACGATACTTATAAACCCTGAATGGCAGTGCTACTGTAACCATTTTTCTTTTTATTTATCTCTCTGTAGGTCCAGGGACAGCCTCTTATGGTCCAGGTCAGTGGTGGGCAGCTTATCACATCATCAGGGCAACCCATCATGGTGCAGGCTATGTCAGGTGGTCAAGGTCAAACCATCATGCAGGTTCCTGTATCTGGAGCTCAGGGACTACAGCAGGTAGAGTCAAACCCTGGATCAAATTATGTTTTACCACATATTACACAAAACAGTGGATGCTTAGGTTTTCAAATATGTTAAGGTTTGTACGCGACCATGAGGACGAAAAGCGCAGTGTGAGAAGTGATTGAATGAGAATTTTCCTTGTGATAGAGGTAGTACAAGAATGCAATGTAACTGTTTTTTTCCCATTCAACATAGAAACAGATAAGTTCATGAAGTAAATATAATTCTGTCATTACAAATACCAAAATACAAGCATGCTGTTGCTCATGACATTTGAAAGTCAACTATAATATAATCCTAATGTCTGTGGAAATGGCCTCATCCACTCACAGAGTGCACACACCTAGCTAGAGAAGCAGTTAAAAAAATCAGTTCCCCACATGGTGATTGCTAGACCAGGAGAAATCTAAAAAAAAAAAAAATTATACATTAGAGTACAGAGGTCATCCTGGTTATCTTTGTTTGGGTGTAGATCCAACTTGTGCAGCCCGGTCAGATCCAGCTACAAGGTGGTCAGACTCTCCAGCTCCAAGGACAGCAGGGTCAGCCCCAACAAATCATCATCCAGCAACCGCAGACAGCCATTACAGCCGGACAGAACCAGGTGTTTAATCGAGACCAACATAATTTCAATATCCACTGTATCCTTTCATTGTTATGACTAAACATCTTGCGGTCCCACAGGGGCAGCAGATCAGTGTACAGGGCCAACAGGTAGCACAGACTGCTGATGGCCAGACCATTGTCTACCAACCTGTCAATGCTGATGGTACTGTCCTGCAGCAGGGTAAACCCATTCATGTTTTAGTTTTCTCACTTGTACTCTGCTTTGTGTACTCTCAAAACAAGATCACAGTTCAGCTGTCATTTTCATGATGGCCTGTTTTTGCAGGAATGATCACAATTCCCGCTGCCAGCCTGGCAGGTGCCCAGATTGTACAGGCAGGAGGTGCCAATACCAACACTACAAATAGTGGCCAAGGCACTGTGACCGTCACCCTGCCCGTCTCAGGCAACATGGTCAATGCAGGTGGAATGGTCATGGTAAGACCCTGTGCCGAGGTACCCAGAAACTTCTTATCTATTTTGCTTTTGTCTAATCTTACACAGGGCTTGTGCGGTGTGGGGGAGGTCACAGTGCTCTAAAGTGCACATAACATTCATAATTTAGCTATTTCATGTAAAGCACTAGCATCTGCTATGGCTGATGAAAACAGTTTAAACATGCTTATCTGCACGGCCTGAACATTGTTTTGAATTTAAGATGTCTTAATAAAAAAGTGAACAACTAAATTAAGAAACTATTTTAAGCAGAATTATTGAAATTAGGTTTGCTCGTCTTTTTTCTTTGGAATTCTTGAGTCTGGAACCATGTAGCTAAAATTTCATCATGTTCAGACCCATTTTATTGTTCGCTCACGCAGTTCCTCTTCCCCAGCTTTCTGTCTCCCTTACCTTTTTATGTCAGTTCTGGCAATTTCTGAGTCTGAAAGCCAGATTTTCTCCATCAACCAGATGTCATTAATGGTTCCAAGTTAATATCATTGGGATCTTTCTCCACCATTACCATTTATCCCAAACCACACGTCATGCTCCCTGAGTTCTTGACATTTGGTGACGTCGTCAAATTTCCAACCTTAAACAACTTTGATAAGTCTAATTAGGGGAGTAGGACCTCAAACACCAACATGGGTTAATGGGGCTTTTAAACTATGAAAAGTAATCCAAATGAATGTGATACTTATTTTACCCACTAACTGCTATTTTGCATCAGACATGGTTCTTATTCTTTTCCCCTGACAGTGGTCCTAACAACAGCGTGCCTCTTTATCTCTTCCATCATCAGATGGTGCCTGGAGGGGGTGGAGTTCCCACAATGCAGCGTATCCCACTGCCAGGGGCTGAAATGCTTGAGGAGGAGCCGCTTTATGTCAATGCCAAGCAATACCATCGCATCCTTAAACGAAGACAGGCCCGAGCCAAGCTGGAGGCCGAGGGCAAGATCCCCAAAGAGAGAAGGGTGAAGCATACTTTCCAACTTTGCTCTCTGCAATTTAACATCCACTCTCACTACTATGGAAATCAATACCCCGTTAAACTCCAAATTCACTGTTCTGAGTGCAGGGCTTCCTCAAGTGTTTCACAAGCCCAGCAGCTCAGCAAGTCCAAATTGACTCCATGCCAGGCCAAGGATATGGATTGGTTTTCTTTTAAATATTTAGAAGTAAGCTAAAATTACATTGGGAACATGGCAAGTATATGACTAGAAACTCACCATTGACATTTTTTCAATCTTAAGACAATAACAGGTTTGTGATGGTAGTTTTTAACATTTGAGTCTTCTCATGATAATGCAAACAGGATTATGTCAAAGGGGAATGTGAAGAAAAAACCTCGGCCAAGGCTTTAGTAAGCTTGTTGCTGAAAGACTGAACAGTCAAGGCTTTGTCGAGTCAATATCTGATACAGTTTCACACTTAAAGGACATTGCTTTTTATGTTGTATGGTTCATGTCTTTATTTCAGTGTTTAAAATTTAAATGTTCCCTGCTTGCCAAAGCTTATTGGAAGATTCAGTTGCTCTCAGGACTCACAGGAAATTTCTTTGTTCAAAATCACTGATACTTCAAGGGAGTATGTTGCATTCTGCAAGTATGTGCAAAAGATATTGATGTTTTTAAATGAATTGAAAACATTTCTAATTATAAAAGTCTCACTAAATAGTCAATTTTATTCAGTGTTGTTATCATTTATGGCATTGAATTTTTATTATTTTTAAGACTCTCAGTTCCATAACATCTTAGTTCTGTGACCATAATGCTGCCATTAGCCTGCATTCGGGAAACAGGTAACAGTCAACAGATGCTTACAAACAGTCGTAGAAAATTTACAATGGGGAAACCTGGAATTTATTAAGTCAATGGTGACCTGCCAAAAACAAACTAACAAACTCTCGCCAACATGTCTTCAAAAACAGTAACCTGTTTGCACATCCAAAATCTAGTGGATCAAAGAGATCAAAACTAACTGACCTGTTTCCTCTCTTGAAGAAATACCTCCACGAGTCTCGTCACCGTCATGCTATGCAGCGGAAGCGAGGAGATGGAGGACGATTCTTCTCACCGAAGGAAAAAGAAGAAATGTTAGCCCTGTCGCAGGTACAAGCTGTGTGAGGGAAAATACCAGTTATACTGCATTAGCCAGTAAAAAAAAAGATTAAGTTGGCTGTGTTTATCAACTCTACTTCATGCTATCATGTAAATTATATACCTAGTAAAATCTCTAAAAGGCCACCTACTTCCTCTCCCTCCTCATTATTTGAATATGCAAATGATTTTTGTTTCATGGGATTAACAGCTGGACAAGAGATTACTTGTGTCCGCTTAATATCTGACCAACATTGGATTTAACTCAGTGAACACATAAAAAGCTTGCAGTCTGAAAACTTCCCTCTGTTGTCAACAAGCAAAGACACCTGTAGACCTCTTTAGGACCAATGGAAAAACATTCTTTGTCATGACGATTTTAAAGGTTCCTTGACTTTCTTTAAAGTGTGTGTGTGTGTGTGTGTGTGTGTGTGTGTGTGTGTGTGTGTGTGTGTGTGTGTGTGTGTGTGTGTGTGTGTGTGTGTGTGTGTGTGTGTGTGTGTGTGTGTGTGTGTGTGTGTGTGTGTGTGTGTGTGTGTGTGTGCGTGTGTGTGCGTGTATGCGTGTGTGTGTGAGTGAGTGCATGCACATTTTTGAACGAATTGGATGCAAATTTCTAGATGTGTTATTTACTTCAGTGACCACACATATCCTTTCTTTCCCTTGTGTGCAGCAACAACAGGACGTCAACCCGGCAGCAGCCGATGAGACCGTGGCACAGATGATCCGTGTCTCATAGCACTCTTAGCAACGTGGCGACTGCTTGTGAACTCTACCTTGCCTGAGACTCTTCATCCCACCTTACCCATGTGCCACAGCCTCTCTCTTGTGCTTTCACCTGCCTTGCCATCACACAACAAACCACAGCACCACCTCTGGGTTTTTTGTGTTTCTTCCCCATCATCTCCACATCTACTGTGGTCTTCCAGGGAGCCGGCTAAGTGGCTGCTGATCATGTGGACCCTTCTCATCCTCTTGTCTGAAAGGATGTGCTTCCACATTTAGGACCAGCTTTTACTTTCATAGGCATTCATTTGGACAACACTGAAATGAAAAGTTAAATCATGGGTGACCTTGGAAGTCACACAGAGGAAGACAAAAGATGTGAAGTCATACTGTCCGACCCTGGTCCTTTTAAAAAAAGCCAAGAATTAGTCACTGGTGGATACTTGCAAATGGTACAGCTCTTTTAGAGACACTCAGTGTCATTAATTAACAGCTGGTGTTATACTTGTATCATATCTATAAAGTTATGTTTTTTGTTTTGACATTTAATTTTTTTTTCAAACCTGTCTTGTTGAGTAGAGACTATCTTAATCCAACCTACAGTCATTGAGCAAAAAATGAAAAGTGATAAGAGGATATTGTACAGAAATTCTTTTTTCCCCTTGTGTGCATTGGATGTACTTACTTATTTGCCCTCTTTTGTGGATGCATTTTATACAATTTCAAGGGTAGACTTAGTGTTTGTAGGGAAAAATGGTTCTATCCGTGTAGTTCATTCATCTGGTCATGTAAGTGTTGGATTTCTTTCATTGTTGTTGCTGTTGTTTTTTTTTTAATCCATCAGATGCAGTTATGAAGAGTTGTTTTTTTAATACAGAAAGTTGAACATTAAGAACTTGGAATCCACATCGATTAAATAATGCAATAAGTGATTATCAATGTTTTTTTGTGGTATACTCATAAACTCCAGTTTAATTATACACTTGGTATTTGTTCATCATTGTTAACGTCCCATTAGCCCCTAGCATGCAAATTCTGGGCGAAAGAGCTGTAGTTGTTTTGCAGAAAGCTTGATAACAAGTTGTGTTCCAGAAAGAACTATGTGATCTGAAACTACTTGCTTTTTGTATGTCAGACTTTGAATGCTACAAGCATTGTGGTTTAGTGACTGCAAGTGATATAAATATCTCGCAAAATGAACCTCAGTTTCTAAAAGCTTAATGTAATCTCTCAGACATGGTTACTCATTCATCATCCTAAGAGATTTGGAATGATGTGCAATGGAAATTAGAAGCCTCTATTATAAAAAAAAAAAAGATTAGAATCAATGGCGGTTTTCTTCCTTTCAGTGTAACAGTTTTCTGCTGCACTGTGGCCTGCATATGACACAGCTCGAGCAGTTTGCCATTGCCTTACAATATGATTATAAAAATATGTATTGGGCTTTTAAACGGTTTCAGCATTAAAATCAAATTTCAATGGGCTGAATCTGGAGACTCTTGAGCAGCCTGCAAAAATCACTGTCCCTATCAATCCTACAGTCAATTGATATTTGGAGAAATAGGTTTAGAAATTGAATTATACCTAGATTATTACTCATGCATTAATGCATTAGACCCCATATCATCAATGTGTCTGGCAAAGCTAGAACACATATTCTACCAACAATAAATGCTTATTCGCAGTTTTACTTGATGTGCTTCAATTCACTTCTGAAACAATAGCAGTTCTGGTGGCTAAAAATTAAAGTGTAAGGGAGTAATATTGGCATTTAAAAGTCAGAATCTTCACTGAAATCAACACTAAAGAAAAATTTTGGATAGATGACTTTATTGATTCCCAGGGCTAAATTAAATCATCCTAGCACATACAATAGGGTAAGAAAATAATTGAACACAAAGCTGAACAAAGCACACAATGTTAGCCAGGGGTGTGTAAAAGTTTAGAATCACAAATCGCTTGTTCTGCGTAACAACTTCCTCTTATTGAACAATTTCTTTCCTGTCAGGTGAGGTAACAGAGGAAGGAGGAGGGGCTAGTCCTGTCAATCACGCGACCGGCTCAACTGTCAGCCAATCGCGTCCAAGGAGACTCCTGGGGGGGGGGGGGCAAACCCATGGAAAAAACAGTCGCGTGCAACCATGGAAACCCAACAACGTCCGCCTAAGCCGACGAGATAATTCTAAAGTAATCGGATACCTTCGCGTGCGTGGTGTAACGAGACGTTACTGTATCCTCCAAGCGCGGACGATCGTCCACAGTGCCCACCCGCTCAGGTGGCACAGCCCACCCCCGCTCTCCCCCCGCCAACACCACCCCGCTCACCCACCCCCACCTCAGAGATGTTGCCGTCTGTGGATGACAGCGGGGCCGGAGAACAGGATCGTGCGTGTGTCCTGCTCTCGTAGGAAGGCGATCAGACAAACCGGATCGTTTTTTTTTTATTTTTATTTTTTTTTTGTCACTCCAGCTCAAGCAGAAGCAGAAGAAGAAGAAGAAGAGGAAGAAGAAGGAGAAGAAGGAGAAGAAGAAGGAGCCCACGCTCGCCCACCGCACCAGAAAAACCCACTCCACCCAGATGCGATGAGCGGCTCGGCGCTGGACAGCAAGGCGGAGGTCAAGCAGGCCACCAAATATGTCAAAGAAACCGAGAACGTCGCGGAGAAATACTCGGCGATGACCGTGAGCAAGAACAGCAGCGACGTGAACATGAACGTCGGGGAGGTGTCCTCCGCTGCTTTCACCGCAGTCCCCACGCTGAAATCCGTCAAGAAGGTAGGAAACGTGACCCCCCCCCCCCCCCTCCCATCCCCCCCCCCCCCCCCCCCCCCGACCCCGCCCTACCTAAAGCCTGCCCGGTTCTTCTCGCCGCCAAAGTGTGGGCCCCCCCCCCCACACAAACCG
>CAAKHD010013941.1:198207-229196 GCA_901007705.1 Fistularia tabacaria
AAAAAGGGAGGAAACCCGCCCCCCCCCCCCCCCATCCCATCCCATCCCCCCCCCCGCCGTGGAGCCTGTCATTGGTCAGAGTCTGCGTGTTCTGTCTGCAGGCACATGTGAGGTCCTCCATCCAAGTACTGCAGTGAAGTACAACACCGGTACGCAGTACTGCTGCAATATGCAATACTGCAATATGTCTGGCTGTGCTTGTCAAGTCCATCATCTGCATTTCAAGCAGTTGATGCTGATGTTGTGTTCTCCTGGGACTTCCATGTGGGATTGAAACATCCATCCCAAGCCACCTCCGTAACTAACCTCACTTACAGGCATTGAGAATCATTTCTCCACAAATCCTTCAAAAAAAAAAAAAAAACACTGTCACACCCAGGATATCTCTAATCGAGGTGTCACCATTGAATGAAATGGCGGGCAGCAAAGCAATGAAAAGGCGAGTTGAGCATAAAACTCACAGGATTCCTGATCCCTGCATGCTTAAGCGATACAAATCTCACTGACTCTACCTGTGATGATACAAGAGGAGCAGGTGTAGTTTATGATCATCCCTCTACAAACTCTCATCATGCGGGTTTGGGATCTAAGGAGACGATTGTGTGTGTGTGTGTGTGTTTGTGTGTGTGTGTGGAGGGCATTGCATATTTGTGATGCCTGTTGAATTTTGTTCGGCCGTGCTTGTGCGTGTGTGACCTCTGCTAGTTTTGCGTGGGAGGACCCTCAAGTCTCTTGTTACACAATCATCAGACTTCCTCCGTTGAAGTGGAAGCTAAGTAGGACTGTGTTTTTTATTTCCCTCCATGATATCACAGTGGGCCCTCTGCATCTTGCTTTAACTATATACTCATGATAGCCTCGAGTTGCATTCCTTTATTCAAACGTCGGACAGGAGATGATGCGAAGGCCAAATGGTAGGAAACATGTGAGCGACAGGCACCCTTGGGTTTTAAAGTTGACTCTAAAACAGCCTCATATTATTGGGAAGTTGTATTGGCTATGTGTTATTATATATTAATGTTATTAAACTAAGGCTGAGGTAAATAAAGACCAAACTGTCCTTCATGACATCAACAGTAACTCTTTAGTAGCTTTGTTTGGGCCACAAGCAGATGAGAAAGTGAAATCATTTACAATGCTTTCATTTATGTTATCTGGGAAAGACCATGTGACCTGGGGGGGGGGCTGATCAGTGGAAGTAGAGCCTACCTGGGTTTCGCATCGGGCAGCGTCTTGCGGTTTCTGCACGATGTAGAACTCATAGCTATACCCATCTATTAATAGACCAGTAGTTTTCAAGGTGTCAATCAGGTCAGTCGATTAAAGTCCAGCAAATGGAGCGAAATCGAATATCCAAGGATTTCAGCTCGCCTGTACTGCCCGCCGAGCCAGAGAGCTTGGTGTGCAGCCAAGGTGGAGGCCATCTTAAAGACACTTTATGGAGGAAGACCCGGTGTGTTATCTATAACGACGGCGATGAAAAGTATCGAGTATCAAAGTGCAAAATAAACAGACGAGGCCTATGATGTCCCTTCACAGCGAAAAAAAAAAAAAAAACGGTCTGTTGACATGTTTCCTCAGTTGGCCTGCTGAAGCTGTGAGGTTATGATGTCACTTTAACGCTTTTCTGGCTCCGAGCCGGGGGCCGGCTCTAATTGTGAGTTTCCCGATGTCACTTTGAGAAGTTAGCTCTCTTGCGATGAAGTCAGCGCCGTTTTTCCAAAAATCTTCAGACGACAGGTGCCAAAAGGGAGTTGCAGGACGTTGCGGACAGAGGACTCCCGCTGGGTTGGCTCCAAGCCCGGCTCTGCAATCTGCCAACCTTAAAACAGGGCGTATAGTGAATAGAAAAACCTTATAACACCAAGATACACAATCGATCGTATGTCCTGTATAATATCTCCTGGTGCTTCGATAAGAAATGACACAACTCCATGAACAGGAAGTTTCTGTTGGTCAGCTCAGAGCACCCAATGACCCGTTGAAGATAAAGGGTAGAAAAGACATCTGGATAGAGCGTAATAAGAGCAGATCTTGTATTTTCATGAAAAACAAGATGTTTAAGCTTCCTTTGGCAGCTGTAGTCTTCGCTTTAAGTAGGGATCCAACAATCTGCCCGGAAGGTTATACACATGGCTGGACTCTTGAGTGACTGCCAGTACAGAGTGGCTATCAGATGCCCATGTTTTGATTAGAGGCAGGAAAAAAAGACTGTGATTATTGCGTGCAATGCGAGTTATTTGTGACAATCTTTTATAAAAAAAAAAAAAAATTCACACGAGAGCATTTGCAAGAGGTGTCAAGAAACCTAGAATTTATATCAAAAGAAGATATTCCCAGCAACGGGGCTCACAGACTTCAAATATTACCCCCGACCCCCTGTCTGGTTAGGCAATAATGTCTGCACTATGAGCCGCCTCAGGGAGCCGCACTGAAAACATATTGGATGGTAGGAATGTGCGGTGCGCTCATGAAAACAAAGCAGCGTGTTATGAATAAATGTGAGAGGACAGTGTCAAACTGAGTCTGCCATTTGCACGGACAAGAAAAAAAAAAACGAGTGAAAAAAAACAACACAGCTCGGTCGCGATAAAGGACGAAGCAAATGAATATAATCCAAGATTCTGTCAGACAAATGGAGATGAAGGTCCGCTGTGGCCGGCGCTGCATCATCACATTATCAACTGAGAGGTGCTTAGAACACAGATGAATAAGGGGAATAGGTGTGTGAGTGTATGTGTGAGAGGGGGAGACTGCTTTTGTGTGCGTGTGTGTGTGTGTGTGTGTGCGTGTGTGTGTGTGTGTGTGGGTGAGAGATTCAGAGAACACTACTCTGCCTCCTCTCACTGTGAATCCATCGCATAGTTACACAATACCCTGGGAATGGGACTCACTTACTGCGAGTTTGTTCTTGGATCATCATTTTAATTTGATCCCGCATCTCGTCCGTTACATCATTGTGTCTTGAGTTTCCCGCTGGTCAAATAAAGATTTTTTCCCCCTCTTTTGAAATATTTCAAAAAAGTTTTTTATTCAAATTCAATTGCATTTTCAAATATATGCGCTGACCTTTGTCACCTTATAAACGAGACTGACCTCTGAGTTTGGTGCCCCCTAGTGGAAGCAGGTTCATGGCAACAACGGTTCAACTAAAAGCATCACACTTACACGCATTCACACATGTGCACTTTTTTTTCTCCATGTCTCCACGAGTACTGTTTATTCCAAAGTCTGACCCACAGTAGCATTAGAGGGGAAAGTCACCATAAGATGAGAAATATAGCACATCCACACTGACCAGTTGCTTCATTTCTCACCGTGTTCTCAGTAGCACCGAAGCCATTTAAAAGAACCTGTTGAGTTTTTGCCACTGTTACCCCAATACAGAATATTTGTCAAGTTATTGGTAAAAGGTGTAGTTTATTTATAAATATAAGTATTCTAGAAGCGTAACAATATCACATACTTCAACTCTGAGCATTGTCTTTTCTGTCAGTGCACTTTTAGTTGCTTAACTTGACACTGTCCTGGGCCCGTTTACAAACCCTAGATTTTTGTAAAAGTACCCGCGCGGGTCGGGCCATTTGTCTTTTACGATCAGGGTAAGTAGGTAATATCTCCTTATAGCAGGGCAGCGTGGAGCCCTTACACTACAGACACACCACAGCTTAAGTCTGTGACCTGGCCTGCTATCTAGGAGGAACGGGGTATTTTTAGCTGTAAGATGGGACTAGATGGGCTGCTTATTGATGCAGCAGAAGGTTAATGGAAACAGGGTTTAATTCCTCCTGTCAATCCCCTTTCATTTAGTAGTCCAAATCACAGCCGAAAGTAAAAAGCTGAAGCAAATGCGTGTGTTTGTGTGTGCGTGGGATTTTCTTTTCCTTTTTCTGCCCGGTGCATAAGCACATATCTGGTTTTATCAATGTAATTTGTTCTAGCATATGCGCCCTACGCACTTAAAAAAAACTCATGCAAAAGAATATGACCTACTGACTTTAGCAGCTGGTTGTCAAGGGCAGGCCCAGCCAGCGAAAGCGAGAGGCTCAATCGGAATCAACTTGTCCTTTCTCTCGCGGGCTCTCTCTCTTCCCCTCTCTCTCTCCTTCTTTCCAGGTTGGCCATTAGAAATCATGATAAAAGGTGGGAACCTCCCCCTGGCTCTGCCTGGGAGTGTTCTGGGATAATAGCATCAGGGACACCTAGTACCATCAAACAGAGGACGCTCAGGCAAAAGGGAAGTAGGCTGGAAAACTGGAGAGAGCAGGCAGTCATGGCTAACAAACATGGGCTCGGGAGAGAAAGGGTGAGTTGCTGCTAATACATCACAGATCACAGGGAGGTCATCCAGTAGAGGTGCTGTACTCTTAAAAATACTTGTAGTTCTGCTCTACTGATAGTGCCATCCCTTTTGGGGATGTCACTATTCATTAATTAATTAATTTTTTTCAAAAAAAGAATACTGCAGACAACACAGAAATACCTCCGTCTTTACTCGCAACAACAATGTTTCACAGGTCGCAGCTTTAAAATACAAATTTCTCCTCGAAAGAGAATTTTTTTTTACGCACATCATCAATGAGACAGAACGCGAGGGTAGCAGAACGCAAATGGTGTCTTAAGCACTTTCGAACAATTACTCATTAATTAGGTTAACCTCTCAGTTTCCCTAAAGTTGAAAACGAGAGATGATTAGAGGATAAAATACTGGAAAAAAAAAAACATATTCGCAGGAGTGAAAAAACCTCCACTGAATCCCTACTTGTCTTCTTCCAAACACAAAAGTGCTGCTTATTGAAGCGAGTCCTCGGAGGTGAGAGAACCAGCAGAGATCTCCTCGGCTTGCAATGTCAAACAAGCGTCTTCAGTTTCTTTATACTCACACATTAGATGGTTAAAGCTCAGGTGTGATTGTAAGAAGCTGAGGCTTCTGAAACTTTAATTTAAGTACAAAATTTAAAAAGAGGTTCGTACACTTAAACCTTATTTTATATAGATTTTTTTTAAATTTGTTTTTATTGAACCGATATTTGTGCAGCACCTAGTGGGTAAGTGAGTCACATGTTCCAGTTGTAGCCAGCTGTTACCTTTGGAAAAATGATACTCTCAGCTTTAAATCCATGTTGCCACTTTTACCAGTAGAATACAGTTTTAGAAATATTGTTTAGGTCAGTGCACATCACACTCAAATGTTACCCACCTCACTGTTGTCTGTCTGGCAGTCTTATGTTCCCGGATTTATCATGTGTGTGTTGTGTCAACTCTGCCAGCCGGCACATTAGTTTTCAGTGCAAACACATTCTATGGACATCTAAAATAAAAGAATAAGCAAATCCCGCCATGCTTTGATCGATGAAGACGTGCGGATTAACTGATGATTAAAAGCGAGTATTTAAAGAATGAACACAAAGGGGTAGGGAGGATCGCGCGGTGAAATAAATCAAGCAATTGCACCTGTTTTACTGGTAAATGTGCTTCATGGTTCACTGCTCTGATTCGGTCGGATCGGATTCTGTGGACACAACTGGCCATAATACGAGCTTGGAGTTGTTTATAAAGACAACGGTTGCCTGTCAATATCTTAAACCAAAAGGAAAAATAGAATTTTGTTTTTGTCCACGTAACTCTTTGCATATACAAATGGTAAAGATGTTACGGTGAGTTGAGTCGCGTTGCGTCACAGATCCCCTCGTAGTTATTGGTTGTACAATTCAAGGATGCTGTGCCATTCAAGCCAGACACCAGCATGCACATTCTACTTCCGGGGCTGGCTGCTGTGATTCTCTTCTTGTCGGTGACCTTGTCAAGAACACGACTCAGCACCTGTCAGATCTTTGTGTGTCACTGCTTATTCCCACATGAAAGGAATAAATCGCATCCTGTATTTCTTCCACAGATTATCACTGTATCCTTGTTGATGGTTGTCTTCCTCTGCTCGTTTTTCGAGATGATAAAAAAAAAAAGCACATTTCTCAGACACAAAAAAACAGAGGTTTGCTCGGCACCGATATTTAGCTGGAATATCGTGATTTGGCAGTGGGATCAACTTCATAGATAACATTGAATATATTTATCGACTACTTTCGATCAGAGTGCAGTACAAGTGAGAAGGATTAAGTGTTGAAGTGGTAATGAAATGAAATGACAGCAGAAGTTTCTTCATTAACCCCAGAGACTAGACATTCGATAATTGTGTTTTTTGATAAAGTGGAGTCTGATTTTTTTTTTTTCTCCCCAGCTACTTCTTCCTCCTTCCTCTGCAAAGCGATTCTCTTCCATGGAAATGCGTCACCATCCAGTTGTTTTCCTTGAAAACAACAAAGTATACATTTGATCTTTACGGCACCATTCTAAGGCTAAAAATATGTTTCTAACGGGGTTCTTCCGCCAGGCCCTCTCTGAGCAAACATGCCACAAAAGTCTGTGTTCGACTCGCTCATTTCCCGCCTTGTCCAAGTTAGCTGTGTGCTAATTCACTTTATTTGCTTTTGTGCCTTTGATCGCGGGCCCTTTGAAGCGTGGAGCTGACACGATTAGCTAAACCAGCCATCGTAGCCAGTTCATGTCCGTTCAAAGCGGAAATTGCATCCAAAAAA
This sequence comes from Fistularia tabacaria, assembly GCA_901007705.1. Taxonomy (NCBI): domain Eukaryota; kingdom Metazoa; phylum Chordata; class Actinopteri; order Syngnathiformes; family Fistulariidae; genus Fistularia; species Fistularia tabacaria. The sequence goes on from CAAKHD010013941.1 coordinate 204,804, forward strand.
TAACAATCGGCACACTCTTCCTGATCGACCTTTATTTTAACAGTTTGAAGACATGTTACCTTAAAAAGAACCTGAAATAGCTAAATGGAGCAAATTACAGTCGAATCTCGGCTTAAGAATGTCCCTAATCATGAACAAATCGGCCTACAAGTTTTTCGATAACATTTTTCGGGCTGCAAACAAGCCTCGGTGCCCATACACACAAACAGTCAACTCATGGGCTCTTCTATGTTGTGGCGCTGTAGTGTAGCCACAGTCGTGCGTTGTTTCCGTTGTTCATTGTTTTGTCCTCCTGTTATTACGCTTTTTTCAGAAAGTTAGCCCTCATTATGGCTCCCAAACCAGTCAAAAGTGCTATCGCTATTGGTGTGAGGAAGAAGTTGAGAATTACAGTCAATCTGAAGAAGGAAATAGCTAAACATGAGTGTTGTGTTCATGTTATGGATCTGGCCAAGCACTACGACAAAGGCGACTAAAGAAGGCTGATGTGGCTAAAGGGTTGATGACGTTAACGAAGCAAAGGTCCCAAGTCTTCGAAGAAGTAGAAAAGTGATTGTAGGTTTGGGAAAATGAAAGACAGCTTGCAGGAGAAGCATTAGCGAGGGTCTCCTATACGGGAAGACTTTACTTTTGCATGCTGATTTTAGTGAAGGAACGCCGAGTACATTTGCTGGCAAGAAGAGAAAGAACACCAGAAACACAGTAATAAGTAAGGTTATCTTTAATTATTTTCTGTTTTTTTTTGTGTGCCACAAATAAACCCATAAGAAAGTTTCAAAAGAGTACAGTATGCTTTTTTGGGCTGGAGAACACATATATGGGATTTATCTTGATTTTAATGTGAAAAATTGATTTGGGTCGCGAACATTTCAGTTTGCACACAGTCAAAGAGCGAATTAAATTCATAGGCCGAGGTTCTACTGTATAATCTAAAAAAAGGTGAATTCATTACCTGATGAATACAAATGATGGTTGATGTGCAAGATAATATTCGTCATTTACTTTTTCTCCCTCATCTGATTTCATTGTTGACACTTTGTCCATACGGGCAGAAAACTCAAACTAACCTGACCCACGTCTGTATTTTGTCATCCTCGCTTTGACCCGCCTGCTGTTTCTTCTGGTTCTCCCCAGATCCAGTTCGCCAACACAGAGGACAAACAGGAATTCAGCAAGTACCCCACCAAGGCTGGGCGCCGCTCCCTCTCTCGGTCCATTTCGCAGTCCTCCACAGACAGCTACAGCTCAGGTGCTGCTCATTTGGATTTTTCTCCCGTCTCAAGTGAGATGTTACAGAAGGATCAGTACTCTCTGACGGGACCGATTTTATAACAGCCAGGCAGCCTGGCACACCGAGGTCTAAATAGCCGTTGGTTCTTGTCTTGATGGCGATAAAAGCTTCGCCGGTGGTGCTGTTAATGTCAGTATAATTGGAAACGTCCGTATTTCAATGCAGTTCCCCTTAGCGTATTTAGATAAATGTCGACACTCGTGTACATAAATCTCTTTGCACTCATTTTCATCAAAGGTCTGCGTAGAATTAAACTCATGGGAAACACAAATTCCCCCTTTCACAAAATGACATGAGGTGCGTTGTATCGTAACTGGTCCCATTGTACGCTTTTCAGCAACGATAACATTGTCTTATATGCCTTCCAGCTGCATCCTACACCGACAGCTCTGATGATGAAACCTCCCCCCGGGACAAAGCCCAGGTCAACACTCACGGCAGCAGTGACTTCTGTGTCAAGAACATCAAACAGGCCGAATTCGGTCGGCGCGAAATCGAAATAGCGGAACAAGGTATTTCCTTATGGGTACATTTTCAGACACCGTTTGACTTCTGACTCTCAACACAAAGTTCCTGGGTTCAATTCTGTTTCACCGTGTCTGCCTGGGTTTCCTCCGGGTCCCTCGGTTTCCTCCAACAGCCCTCAAAACCCGCAGCAGGGTTAATCTAGGCTAAATTGCCCGGATATGTGAATGAGACGGTGAATGGTTGTTGGTCTCTGCATGTGGCCCTGTGACCGACGGATCCAGGGTGAACCCAGCCTCTGGCACAATGATAGCTGGGATAGGGGGCTAGATTTCCAGCTTCCTGAGTGCATGATAAGTAGCATAGATAATGAACGACTTAATGAATGTCCATAAATGTACTGAAAAAACGTCCTCTTGATTCGAAATCAGTTTCCAACCCATGGCTACAGTACCAACAACATTCTGTTGGTTAATATTCAATACCTTATTTTCATGTGATACTTTTATGTTTATTTTCTTTATTTGCTCAAAGGCAGCAAATAACATACTTCCTGTCTCTTTGGACTTGTCTGTCGTCTGACTGTCTGTCTGTGCCTGTCTCTGTTGACAGTTCTCATGTTAGTCGTAAGTAGGTGAGAGTGCCCCATAAGGGCTCTTCAAGCGTAAACCAGAGCCGTAACAGCTGTTGCTGACGTTGTTGATGTTCCGCCCAATTACCGCAAATCCACCATGTAGAAAAAGCTGTTTTCCCTTTCAGGATGTCAGTCTTCTATCCTCATTAAAAGAAAGAGAAAAAAAACACTTTTTTGTTTGTTCATCTTTCTTTACTCTCGAGATATGTCTGCCTTGATCTCCCTGAGGAAGCGAGCCCAGGGAGAGAAGCCGCTGGCCGGGGCAAAGATCGTAGGATGCACCCACATCACAGCCCAGACAGCGGTACGTCCTCTTCGTCCGTCTCTGCACGTCGCCGGTGATTCACATATTCACCTCCTTGTCTCCCGACCACTGCTTTTTGTCCAGTATCTGTATGTCCCTTCACTCCCTCCTACTTCCAGGTGCTGATCGAGACTCTGGTGGCCCTGGGTGCCCAGTGCCGCTGGACTGCCTGCAACATCTACTCCACCCAGAACGAGGTGGCTGCTGCTCTCGCTGAGACAGGTACAACCCCCCCCTTTCTGACTTTTCTTGGAGTATATCTATATCTGTCAACATATGGACGCATATATAGGAGTCCTGTCCATATATAGGAGTCCAAAATGCATCTGTGACTCAAGCAGCCATTCGGCCTTGCTTTCTGTGTCCTGCAGGAGTGCCTGTTTTCGCATGGAAAGGCGAATCTGAGGACGACTTCTGGTGGTGCATTGATCGCTGTGTCAATACCGAAGGCTGGCAGGCCAACATGGTATCGACGCGACGCAACTTGATTAAAACTCACGCTACTCCGAGGCTTCATCTTCGATTTGCGTCTTTGATTTGGTCCTCCTAGATCCTAGATGATGGCGGAGATTTAACCCACTGGGTTTACAAGAAATATCCCAGCGTCTTCAAGAAGGTCCGGGGCATTGTGGAGGAGAGCGTCACCGGTGTGCATAGGTGAGGCTAGATCCAGATTTTGAACAACTCAGGAATGAGGAAAATGAGTTTAAATACTCAATGCTGAGAGCGCAGCCATCAACTTGTTGCTTTATTATGAGTATTTTGGACTCCCAGACTCACTTTGATGAGTAGATCTATAAATAACAACAAGAATTGTGACTCTTGATTAAAACCGCAAAAAATGGTTTGGTTCAAAATGCTGTTGAGTTACAGCAGGTTCTATTTTGTGCTTTTTTTTTCAAGATATCACGACATACAGCATCTTAAAGCAGTCAGATAAGTCACATTAGTATAAATACAACCCCAAAAAAATCTGGGATTCCAAAGGTCACTTGCCTTTTTTTTTTTTTTTACCGGAACCTATTTGACAAACTTGATCCAACTGGACTGCTGGTCGCAGCAGCTGGGCATGTCCAACTCTCAGTGGGATCAATTAACCAGATATCTAGGAAAGTCAAAGGCAATACAGGATAGCAGCTCATTTTACATGTGTTTAAAAGCACATGCTGATGTCTCCTTAGATTGTACCAACTCTCAAAGGCTGGGAAGTTGTGCGTCCCCGCAATGAACGTGAACGACTCTGTCACCAAGCAGAAATTTGACAACCTGTACTGCTGCCGTGAGTCTATTCTGGACGGGTGAGGAGAATACCATATCCAGTGCTTGAAAAAAATTCAAAAAGCTGACCGTATTTGGACAAATAACATTATTTTTGCATTTGATTGGGTCAAAAGTCACAACCTTTGAATTGTGAAAATGTGTGTTGTTTTGTTGTATCCCCGCCAGCTTGAAGAGGACCACAGACATAATGTTTGGAGGCAAACAAGTCATCGTGTGCGGTTATGGAGAGGTGAGTCACTCTCTTTTTTTTTCGCCTGATGGAGTGATTCAGGGGGTGGCACGGTGGCGCAGGGGTTAGTGCTGCAGCCTCACAGCACAAAGGACCCTGGTTCAATTCCAACAGGGAACCTTTCTGTGTGGAGTTTGCATGTTCTCCCCGTGTCTGCGTGGGTTTCCTCCGGTTTCCTCCCACAGTCCAAGAATTAATTGGAAAAAATTTGGAAAAATTGACCCCGAATGAGTGAGTGAATGAATGTTGTTCGTCGATACATGTGGCCCTGCGATTGACTGGCGACCAGTCCAGGGTGTACCCCGCCTCTCGCCCGATGACAGCTGGGACAGGCTCCAGCATCCCCCGCAACCTTGAGTGCAGGATAAGTGGCAGAAGATGGATGGATGGATGGAGTGATTCAGTCATTTTGAGCGGCGCAGCAGCCCCGTTTATGAAATGTATGGATACTTCATTTTATGAGGAACTTCACTGGTCTGTAGGTGGGGAAAGGCTGCTGCACTGCTCTCAAGGCCCTGGGAGCTATCGTGTGCATCACCGAAATCGACCCCATCTGTGCCCTGCAGGCGTGGTGAGTGACTAACACTATCATTCAATGCTGTTACATCAGTAAATGTGCCATTGTAGCTGTGCTCTTGTCAGTTAGCTGCGCATCAGATTAGCTGCAATGGCAGAAGTGCAATCATTTACACTTATCGTCACTCTGTGTTTTTTATAATAATAAATCTTTTTGTGCGATCACACAGCATGGATGGCTTCCGAGTGGTCAAGCTGAGCGAGGTCATACGGCAGATGGATGTGGTGATAACTTGTACTGGTACTGTGCCCTGCTTAGTGGCATTCATTACTTTTGCTTTAATAGCCACAGAGTTTACAGCATACCTTCCCAATACATGCCTCATTTAAAGATCCCGGTCCCGAAACCCACATATTTGATAGAAATGCTAAGATTTCCACATTTGGTGATTTTCTTAGGCCATATAATTCGCAATCCAGTTGTCACAAATATTTATAAGTCGCTCAATGACCTCATAAATGGATCGACTGTTGATACGCAGGCAACAAGAATGTCGTCACCAGAGAACAACTCGACAGGATGAAGAACGGCTGCGTCGTCTGTAACATGGGACACTCCAACACCGAGATCGACGTGGTATTGCATTTATTTTTACGCTTAACATACATTTATCGTTAACGCGTTTCATTCAGCAGTAGGGCCGACATGACTTCGTTCTGCTGTCCCCCAGGCGAGTCTGCGCAGCCCCGAGCTGACCTGGGAGCGAGTGCGCTCTCAAGTTGACCACATCATCTGGCCTGACGGAAAGAGGGTTGTCCTGCTGGCAGAGGTGATGTCCTCGTGCACGGCGACATCATTCCAACCGTCACTGATATCGTACCTAACGTACAATTCTATCAAATACACACTTTCTAAAGAGTCCTATAATAGCTAGAAAACATATTGTACCTTAAAATTAGTCGTTTGCCTTGCTTCGTATCCCTTCTTAAATAGCATGATGAGCATCCATGTTGCTTAAATTGTAACTGTTATTTCACAGGGTCGCCTCCTAAACCTCAGCTGCTCCACAGTGCCTACATTTGTGCTGTCCATCACTGCTACAACACAGGTCAGTAAGAATAATACTTTTTATTTTAAGGTGCCTTACTCGACACTCAAGGACACCATACAGGTGTATACTTTTACACAAAATACAGATTTCAAAGAAACAATAGCGATAAAAAAACAATAAAAGTGAGAGACTGTTAAAATAAAAAATAAAAGTGCAGAGCAGTTAGCGTCAGATGAAATAAGCCACTTTAAATAGATGTGTTGGGTAAGAAGGGGAATGAATTGATGTTTCTGAGTTGGGGCGAAAGGTCCCAACTGATCCAGATGAGTAAATCCGTCACCCCAATTACAAAGGGATACTCTATGTGCTGGTGCTGTGTGGGTGTGGGTGTGGGTGTGAGTGTGTGTGTGAGGGGGGCTGAAACTTCAAGGTGGATTCTTAGAGTCTCAAGGCATGTGAAGAATAGTTTTCCTGTTCCATCGTAGTGCTTTGTGTTTTACTGGCTTCCACTGTGAACCCAAAGCTGCTGTGTTGTGTTGTCTGTAGGCCCTGGCCTTGATTGAGTTGTTCAACGCTCCGGAGGGACGTTATAAACAGGATGTGTACCTTCTGCCCAAGAAAATGGGTAAAAGGCAACTTTTTCACTACAATCAATTTTATTTTTTATTTTATTGTATTTATTGTTGCCATATAAGTAGGCATAATCATACAAACGACAAAAAGAACAGCTAACAACAGCTAACAAATTTCTTTTACCGATCATTGCCATTGCTCAATACTAACTTCAGGAGTAAAGAAATTTGGATAGGAGTCCTTCCAGACATTGTAGATTGTGATCTTCTGTCCAGATGAGTATGTGGCCAGCTTGCACCTACCGAACTTCGATGCTCATCTAACGGAGCTGACCGACGAGCAGGCCAAGTACATGGGCCTCAACAAGAATGGCCCCTTTAAACCTAATTACTATAGGTACGTCTCAACTGCTTTCCTGACAGTTCGCCATTATACGCTGCTTTGTCATGTATTTTAAATTGTAATCACATTTCATTTTATTCACAGGTATTAATGAAAGCATCTGATGCTGTGATTGTCAATACACAGGTGCCCTGGACTTAACAGAGATATCTATTTTATTTTCTAAATTGCTACAGAACGGAGGAATTATTTTACTTATGCTGGATGTAACATATTAAAAAATCACTTATGACATTCTGTTGAATATGACAGAGAGAATTAAGATGCTTAGGCAACCTATGATATATAATCAACTAACCTGTTGTGTCTTGTCACGTATTAAAACAAAAGCCTGCTTGCATGCTTTCATGTGTTAGTTCTTTTTGTTGCTCAATGCTTACGCTTTAAAGCTTATCTTACTAGATGGCACAGTTGATTTGTTGTTTGTTCACCCCTTATGAGCGCAGTGCCAAACGACTGGCCATAGGAGTTGAACACTCGCCACCACGTCTGTCATTTAAACTTCCTGAATACATTCCATGCAGCTGTTTGGACTGAACAAAGTGTGAACCTAATTTGAGGGTTTTTTTCAAGTGGGAGGGTGGGGTTAGTTCAGGTGCTAATTTAGTTAAATGGTATCTGCATACTCGCCATAAAGGGTATCATCCAGTCATCTAGCTTTTCTTATCATGATGTTACATGACACTTACTATTTTAACCAAATGAACAAGCGGCTGAGTCCATTCACAACCCATGACTCATAAGCTATCGGTGTAAGACTGTGTGTTTGGTATTCAACAATCGATCTGAGATGATCTTTAACCTTCTCTCTTTTCACTGCCTTTGAAAGCTAAGCTTTGTAATTTTGCGATAACAGAATAAAACGTCACATTCTGCCTCAGTCTGTGTGAAGAACATCAGACCCTACGTGTTGTATGCGTTCCCGAAAAGGTCTAAATGTGCTGTGGGAGATGGTTGAAACGTCTTCGAACTGCAAAAGCTCCCCCTCTCACATAAATTTCCATTTGCTCACGCAGATTCCTGCTAAATTTGTCTCACCCCAAGTAGTAGAGTTACAAAGTGTTTTGACTGGATAAGACTTTTAAGGGCATGGTATGAATGTGCCTTTTGAATCATTTTCAATCAAATATTCTGCACTATCCTTGAGCAGACTGACACTATTTTACTCTAAGCCACATCTGTCATTGGAATATATGCTGTCTTCTCTCTACTTCTTTTGGTTTTGAATTGTTACAAATGTATGATATATATACAAATATATATATTCACAGAGAAGTTAGATTTTATGTTTTGTCATATGATTGTGTCTGTCTTAATTTGATCCGGCTGGATTATGTGGATTCCTTTTCACTCACACCTTGTCAAAGGATGCATCAATCAGCAATAAAGCAAGCTTGCAGAGTTGAGTAACTTTAAACAAGTCAGTGTGTGTTCATCCCGTGAAAAATGAAAAATGTTGGCTTGGGTGGTTTAACGTTTTCCGTCATTTGGGGGGCTAAAGATCACATTCGCGAGTGCTCGCACTTCTACACACCTCCCTGAATGTCACTGTTACATTGTATTCCCTCACAGTCATCCTCACTGGGTGTCAAACTGCTGCCCCTCTCTGGAATATTCCCAGCGCTCTCCGGCGCACCAGTCCAGCAGCAGCAGTTGCTAATATTAACAGTTGAGTCACTCCATTTGGCGACGATAGGGGTGGGGAGGGGGGCGGCTAGGATTTTTCTGGAAGCCTGTTTAGATACTATAAAAGCAAGTGGCCTGAGTCAGTCCAGGCATCAGAAGAACTAGAAGGCGAAGTTTATCAAGGACACAACCGAGAGCCCTCATCCTCTCTGGACGACAGAACCCGTAACTGAAAGTAAGTGCTGCGACTGATGATCTTTTAAAATGGAGAGTAGAGAGTTTATGTGACGTTGTACTTTTAGCAGCATTAAATGCATGAAAGGAGACTTTAGATTTTAACTTTTCTAATGTGTTATTGCAACAATGAGAATATATAAATTATGCAAAAGATGCAAAAAATCTGTTGATTTTTTTTTTTTTAAATAGGAATGAGCTATGTTGAACAGCATATGATGTGCTATAACGACCAAATGTTTGCTATACGGGACATTTTCATGTCATGTGTGTATTCATTAATTCTAGCAATAAATGCAACTTCAGATTAGATGGGGGCCGGTTATCTGAACTATTTCAGCAGCAGTGATGTTTTTTTTCACTTTCTTTTTGTACTCTAAAGTAATTGACGAGATGTCGGCAAAAGGAATCTCTATTGGCATCGACCTGGGCACCACCTACTCGTGTGTTGGGGTCTTCCAGCATGGCAAAGTGGAGATCATTGCCAATGATCAGGGCAACAGGACCACTCCCAGCTATGTGGCCTTTACTGACACGGAGAGGCTCATTGGGGATGCTGCCAAGAATCAGGTTGCCATGAACCCAACTAACACAATCTTTGATGCCAAACGGCTGATTGGACGAAAGTACAATGAAACTGTTGTCCAGTCTGATATGAAACTCTGGCCCTTCAAAGTGATTTCCGATAGCGGAAAGCCTAAAGTCCAGGTAGAGTACAAAGGGGAGATCAAGTCCTTCTATCCAGAGGAGATCTCCTCCATGGTCCTGGTCAAGATGAAGGAAATAGCCGAGGCATACCTGGGACAGAGGGTCTCCAATGCAGTCATCACCGTTCCAGCTTATTTCAATGATTCACAAAGGCAAGCCACCAAGGACGCTGGCGTGATCTCAGGCTTGAATGTTCTGAGGATCATCAACGAGCCCACGGCGGCGGCCATTGCCTATGGACTGGATAAAGGCAAAAGAGGAGAACGCAATGTTCTCATCTTTGACCTCGGTGGGGGCACCTTCGACGTGTCCATCCTGACCATCGAGGACGGCATCTTTGAGGTGAAATCCACTGCCGGGGACACTCACCTAGGTGGGGAAGACTTTGACAACCGGATGGTGAACCACTTTGTAGAGGAATTTAAAAGAAAACACAAGAAGGACATCAGCCAGAACAAAAGAGCAGTGAGGAGACTGAGGACGGCGTGTGAGAGGGCAAAGAGAACTCTGTCATCCAGCACCCAGGCCAGTATTGAGATCGACTCTCTCTTCGAGGGGATCGATTTCTACACCTCCATCACGAGGGCTCGCTTTGAGGAGCTCAACTCCGAGCTCTTCAGGGGAACACTGGAGCCCGTGGAGAAGGCCCTGCAAGACGCCAAACTCGACAAGTCCAAGATCAACGATATCGTCCTGGTTGGTGGCTCCACGAGAATCCCCAAAATCCAAAAACTTTTGCAGGACTTTTTCAACGGCAGAGAGCTGAACAAGAGCATCAACCCCGACGAGGCCGTGGCCTACGGTGCAGCAGTCCAGGCGGCCATCCTCATGGGCGACACTTCGGAGAACGTTCAAGATCTGCTGCTGCTAGATGTGGCCCCACTGTCGTTGGGGATTGAAACAGCAGGAGGAGTCATGACGCCTCTAATCAAACGCAACACCACCATTCCTACCAAGCAGACTCAGATCTTCTCCACGTACTCGGACAATCAGCCGGGTGTCCTGATCCAGGTATACGAAGGGGAGAGAGCCATGACCAAAGACAACAATCTCCTGGGCAAGTTCGAGCTCGCGGGCATCCCACCTGCTCCCAGAGGGGTTCCACAGGTGGAGGTAACATTCGACATCGACGCCAACGGCATCCTGAACGTGTCCGCTGTGGATAAAAGCACTGGCAAAGAAAACAAAATCACCATCACCAACGACAAGGGCCGCCTCAGCAAGGATGAGATCGAGCGAATGGTGCAGGAGGCCGAGAACTACAAGGCTGACGACGACGCGCAGAGGGACAAGGTCGCAGCGAAGAATTCCCTGGAGTCATACGCCTACCACATGAAGAGCAGCGTTGAGGACGACAACGTGAGAGGAAAGATCAGCGAAGAGGATAAAAAGGCGGTTATTGACAAGTGCAACCAGACCATCTCCTGGCTCGAGAGCAACCAGCTGGCTGAGAAAGAGGAGTATGAGCACCAGCAGAAAGAATTGGAGAAAGTATGCAAGCCTGTCGTAACCAAACTGTACCAGGGAGCTGCGCCATCCGGGGGCTGTGGCACCCAGACGGGGGGCAGCACAAAGGGCCCCACCATCGAGGAGGTGGACTAAACAAGTAGCAGCCATGAAGTCCCTTTTTCAAGTTTTTTTATTCACACTATATCACTGTTGTTTGATACCACGAATCACAATTGTTTATTGATTTGTCCTAACAAATAATACTAATAAAACACTTTTAAACATAACTTTGTCTTTTTAAATTTGTTTTTACAAGACATTAAAAACATCCCAATCATTGTATTTGTATTTGATATTAGTCATTCTTTTTCTGTATTTCCAAAACTGAGCTCGAGCAGGTTGCTCCTCCCGCAAGGTGATGCATGGCACTTTAATTTTTATTCAAAACGCACTCATGTGTCCAAGACTCATCGAGGATTACATTAAAAAAGCACTTTAGGATGATTTAATGCTCGCAGAGGATTGATTTTTAGTGCTCTGAAAATGTGTCATCGCCCATGACATCATTTGAACTAATAGGCCCACTCAGATATTCACCATACCTTTCACAAATATTGACTGAACAGCCACTTTGATTGACAGCTTGAAACTACATGACAGAAATCTCAGGCATCTGGTCAGCCGTGTGCAGAGGGGGGGGTGAACGTTGGCCCTGGGCATCCACTGGCTGGGGGCGTTCAATCAGAGAAGGAAATGAGATGGTAGTTTTAAAATTTCAGCGGTGATAAATCAATTTTTAGAGGCTCACCGCACTGCAGAGGCAGTTGTTAGCCCTTTTCTTTTTTCACATGATGTACCCCTTCTGTCTAGAGCTAATAGAACTTCTCCTCATCCCCCTGACTCATAACTCGTCTTCTCTTCAGCTTTTTGTGCACCTAGATTAGTTATTTTACCTACTCAGTTCAGTGAATAGCTCTACAGTGGGTGCAACGATGTTGTTTTTTGGGGTGAAATTTCATGTAAAAAAAACCAAATATAATTGTAATATATATATATTAAATTCTAATACATATATACATAAGAATATTATAATTTCAATTTTACACAGCTTATTAGTCACTTCACTTATTTTTCACTTTATCTTTATTTTATTTTCATTTCACCTTTATGCTATATATTCATTTTTCTTTTACATATTTATAGATGTTGGTTATCTTTTATTTTTAGGTTGCTATGCTACCCCTTCTGCCCTCTAATTGTCCCTCGGGGGGCAAATAAAGTTTTTCTGATTCTGAAATATTTACATGGGATGTTTCCGACACTGTGTGTTTCACACAGATTCCGGCTCAGAGTCCCATTTTAAAACATACGCTGTAAAAAGTCATTTTCAAAACGGAAATTATAAAACATATCTGAGGCCTTCTATGTTACAGGAGCAACTGAGCGGCCTGGCTTTAAAAAAAAAGTGTGAGGATAAGTGGTACAGAAAGGATGGATGGATATTCACATAGCAATGAGCCTTTATTTAATGTTTCATGTGTTTATATATTCAAAATATGTTTGAATATAAAATTAAGCTGACATCCACCACGGACAATCCCTCTCACCCTTTAAGCGGCTTCTTCAGCAATAGACTGCTGTATCCACGCTGCAAAAAGGAGCGCTACCGCAGGTCCTTCGTCCGATCTGCTATCAGACTGTTTAATTCCGCAAACTCAAGAGCATTTGCTTGACTTATTGCAGTGTCGGCGTGGCTCCGGGGCTATCACCAAAATACCATTTTTTTGTAGTTTTTGCACTGCATTTCGACCTCCTATCGCAATCTTTCACCACCCCCGTCAATGCAGTATTTATACATATATTACTATCATCTTCTCTCTTGGACACATCAGCCATTTTTCATTTCTACATCATTTCCAATGGAAGGTGCTGGTTTTAAAAATCAGCACGAGACTGTATATATTGTACATAGTCAATTCTGTTGTGTTTTTGTACCCATTTCCAACACATTCTTCCATGCTGCTGTGACAATTGAATTTCCCCCTTGTGGGATCCATAAAGTCCATCCTTATACTTGAAAAGAAGATATTCTCAGTACATTAGGCCTTTTACTTGAGTCCTTGGGGCACACGATTAAGATTTGCCCCGGGCATCACCAAACCTCTGCCCGCCACTGCGTCTGGTGGCAGCCTCCTCCGATTCATCATTCTGTTTATTATGTTGGTGAGCTGTTATTTCGGAGAAGCTCCACTAGGTGGCGGTATTAGCCCGTGTCCCTGATGTGCCTCCACTCCCTGCCTCTGGACTACCTGTTGGATTACACCAGCAACAATCCCGATAAGGACACTCCAAGTGCATTTGTGTTCCTCTCCACGCGTGGGAAACGCAGCCCGTGGCACTATTCTCAATATTTTTTTGCAATTTTATGAAGCCCCCCCCCCAGTTTTTTTTTTTCCCCTCTAACCCCTATTTTCGCGTCTGTGGCGCAGCCCGAAACGCGCACGACGCGCAGTCACAAAAAAAAAAGAAGGCGCACGCGTAACGCGCACGTTTGCAAAACACAAGACCTCGAAGGATACACGCGAACGCGCCGCGCGTCCACGCACCACCCCATCCTCCCGGTCCAATTAGAGGGGAGTGGTTGGTTGAACGGATGCGGCCAGACTCCGTCAGCAGCCGAGGAGTTAACGGTTAAACCCGCCGTCCAACCGGGCTGTGTTGCCGAGGGGGAAGGCGGATTACTTGTGGAGCGGCGGCGGAAGCAGCAGCACCACCAGAAGCGCGTCCACAGCTGAAAAAAGCAGACCCACATCTGGAGGACCAAAAAAAAAAAAAAAAAAGAAAAAGAAAAACACACCCACCCATCACATCTGGTGCGTCCTCGGCTGGAGCAACCGGTGGAATCGTTCACTGTGAGACTTGGCGCAACTCAGCTTTTGTGCGTGTGCGTGCGTGTTGGAAAGTTTTTCCTGGCTATTCTAACTGAAGACTTTTGGGGAGCGATTTCAGCAAGAGGAGAAGGTCCTGCAGGGCGGAACCGCCGTGCGTAATTTTTGTTTTTTTTTTTGCCACCGGCGGGAAGGAAGGAAGGCCTGCAAATAACGCGTTTTGCGCACAATTCCAAATATATATATTTATTTAAACACCGCCTGCCTGCAATAGTTTTGCAACAGGTGTTTTTTTTTTTGCCTGAGTCGTTATTTATTAATTTCTTATTTTATTTTATTTAAATATTTATTTTTTTAAGCGGGGGGTCGGAGGGGGGTTGATAAACGAGCCAGTTCTGGTGAGGTCTGACATGAAGGCGCGCTTCGCCTCGATGTTTTGATCCCCCGGTCGGAGTGGACAGAGGCGGGCGAATCCATTTCCTTCTCAATGATAAGCTCGGTGTGTGTTTCGTCTTATCGGGGGCGCAAGTCTGGCAACAAACCTCCATCTAAATCATGTCTGAAGGAAGAGATGGCCAGAGGAGAAGACTCGGACAAGATCATCATCAACGTCGGTGGCACACGGCATGAGACCTACAAGAGCACCCTCAGGACCCTGCCGGGGACGCGCCTGGCGTGGCTGGCCACGCCGGACACGCAGCTCGGCTCCGACGCGGACGCGCAGGCGCCGCCGAGCGCCAGCGAGTTCTTCTTCGACCGGCACCCGGGCATCTTCGCCTACGTGCTCAACTACTACCGCACCGGGAAGCTGCACTGCCCCGCGGACGTGTGCGGGCCGCTCTTCGAGGAGGAGCTGGCATTCTGGGGCATCGACGAGACGGACGTGGAGCCGTGCTGCTGGATGACCTACCGCCAGCACCGGGACGCCGAGGAGGCCCTGGAGATATTCGAGCCGCCGGACGCGGACGACACCGCCGACGACGACCGGGAGATGCCGAGGCGCTTCGGCATCGAGGACTGTCCGGAGAGGTCGCGGGGCTGCTGCGAGGTCTGGCAGCCCAGGATGTGGGCCCTGTTCGACGACCCCTACTCGTCCAGAGCCGCCAGGGTGAGTGGAGACAAGTTTTTTTTTTTTTTTCATCCATACGCTTAGGATGGATGATTTTCCCATCCCGATATCGACAAAAAAAATAAAAAATGAATAAAAAATCGCACTCTGTTTTCATCAACAGGTGTTACCACGACATTCAGCCAATCGGGTCGTGGCGTTTAAAATTTCGAATTGGCGCGTCAGACAGACAGACAGACAGACAGGCAGACAAACAGACAGACAGGCAGGCGCGCCTGTTTTCAACCCGGTCAAGTGGGGAATTTTTATATTTATTTATTGATTTATTGGTGTTTGCATGTCACAGCTAGAAAATGGTAGGTGTTATAACCAAAGGAAAGAAAAAAAAGGCTGATTTTTCTCCCCCATCTGTCTATGACCAGATGAGTCAAGGAACAACTTCTGCTTAAATGTTTTTTTTTTGTTTTTTTTTTACTGGAGTGACCATTCTATGTGTCATTTTTCACATATTCGCGTCTTTTTTATTCTGGCTAGGAATATGCACTACAAAGGAAAGCCTATCTAAAGTAAAGAATACTGATCAGTGTTAATATATTGCAACTATCACTGTGAATTATCAGGTAGTGTCTGTCTGTCTATCCTGTGGAGTTGGTCTTGCAAAAAGTAAGTAAATAAATAATAATAATCTATAAATTAATACAACTGAAGTGTACCATAGCGCAGTTGTTATAATATTCACAATATTCCATTATTTCCTCTGTAATGTTTCAGCTTCAGGGAAGCCGACCCCCCCCCATCCAGAGTAGCAGTTATCTCTGCACGTCTGGGCCACTTTGACAGGGTAGAGCTCAGTGCTACGGCTGCCAGTTATACTTGTGACTTTTCATCCAAAGTTTTTAAGAGGATCCTTGATTTATTTATTTTTCCTCCACGACAACAAGGCTGTCAGGCACAAATTAAAGATGCTCACATTAGCCATGGAGGTGAAAGTGATGCGTAAAGCAAAAATCCCTGCAGGATTCCAGACCTTGGGGAAATTCGTTGCAAGAATGGTGTCATCTCTGATAGCTTCTGAGATGAAGCAATTAGATACAAATAATGTTTAAATGTCCACATAGGTTTACATTATTTAGTAAAGGACTTGTGATTTAAATGTTTTACACCACACATTTGGTCAAGGGTTTATAGTTCCAACCCACTTACTCCTCTTCTCATAAAACATTTTAAACCCAAATGTCTTTGTAGACAAGTCAATTATGTCTATAGCAGTCCAGTTCTTGTGCTATAAAAGCAGAGCTGAAAGCTTTAAAGTGCAGAAAATGCTATTTTATGACAGAAATGTGAGCAATGCTGAAGTGTTCCCACACATCCTGTTCATGATTTGCACTTGAAGGTTCTCCAATCAAGAGCTGGAAAGGCAGCATGGCTGTAGATCTTCGAACAGGAAACACGTTTTACAAATGAATCAGTCTAAGAGCACATATATTGTTAAGTAACAGTTATAATCATTCTAATTACTTACAGAGTTAAACTCCATTGCAGAATAAGCCAAACAGGGCATGATGATAATATTTTCCTTCTTCATTTGTGTCATTGATCTCTAAAGTTATTTGTGTCCACCCAGATATAACTATCTACTCATTCCACATAAGGCTACATGTGTGTTTGGATTATGAAAAAAAAAAAGATAAAAAGCAAACCAACAAAACAAAAACATTATAAATATATATATATATATATATGTATGTATATATATATATATATATATATATATATATATATATATATATATATATATATATATATATATATATATATATATATATATATATATATATATATATATATATATGTGTGTGTGTGTGTTCTGATGCTCCCATATAAAAACAAAGCCTTTCTTTTGTTATTAATTCATGAGGGGGATGTTTGCCCACTGTGAGCATTTAGAATTAGCGTCTAATGGACCGGAAACAGATGGAGGAAGCAAGAGAGTGCATCGTGAATTTACATGAAAGCAAGTATCAAGTGTCTGTAAAGCAGGAGGGGCTTACATTAGTAGCCTTAACAAACAAATAAGTAAATAAACTCATTCATTCATTCAGTATCTATACTGCTTGTCCTGCACTCAGGGGCGCACTGGTCAGCACATCTAGAGATATACAAACCAAATACATAAATAAATAGATATATTAATACACAAATTCACTCCCAAAAGCAAGAGACCGATGGCTGCTTTAATTTTTTTTTGCCGCGTGTCATTGATGTAAACTTCTCATTTCAACCTGTCAATCTACAAATAGCATTTTTTCCAGCTTCTGGTCCAGGTAGCATTTGCAGATTATCGGCGTGGAACGGGCGGCATCTCCGAGTCCAAGCTGCCACTGCCATCTGAGGAAGATCCGTAGCGTGGCCTTCAATTAGCTGTGTGATTAATCAATTAGGTTATAGAGAGGTTCGCTCAAATACGTGATCAGATTGTTTGTGGAAGTATGTAATGAATAAGTGCAGGGCGGATCTACATGGGCTGGGTCATAATGCTAATGGTCCATTTCCCTTCCAGCGCATCTATGTACTATATGTCTATTTTCTTTGTTTACGTTCCTGAAGGAGGCAAAGTGCACGGTGAGGGACTCATGTTACCTTTATAGCCCTTTTGTTTTAAAGAGCCTCTGAGCTCATCTCAGCGGATGTGAGGATGCAGAGCCAAAGGGGGCGTCATCTCCACATCATTCCAGCCAAATTGTCCTCGGAATCAACAAAAAAGACCATGAATCCTCCGGCTTAATGCCGGGCGTATTCAATGATTATTTTTAAAATGGAAAGGAGCAAACAAATACTGCTCCTTACATCAAAAATGCCAAACCACTGGCAGTGGCCACTTTTTAAATAGTTTAACATGTCTTTCATTGTCTAAGCCCTTCAGTTTTGACAATACATGAACAAAATTGACATAAATTAATCATTACACTATTTCAAGTGCAGACCCAGTCAGTATAAGCAGCATTTAGCTCTTCTTAACTCGGGCCAAAGATGTATTTTGCTCTCATGTTTAAATTTCAATAGAATATATGCTATGATGTTGAATTTGACCCAATTTAGCTTCTGAAATCGCTAGGAAACCAGATGTCTGCGAACAAGGGACAGTGACCTCAAGGCTCTGCACCCTCTTGTTTTCTCCAAGTTGGATTTGTGACATCTTGTCCACTGTACATAATGTTTTTTCCACCCACTTAATTAAAAATAAAGGTTTTCAGCAAACAGTAGAACCTGAGAGTGGGACAAGATTCAGTTGACAGAATCTGATTGTGTTTGACGGTCAAAATTAGAATCTCCGAGACTTGAATCGAGATGACCTTTTTTTATATTTTACAACATATTTTCTCCTACTCTTTGTCAGAGTGTCTGTGTTTTACAGCTGGATTAGTCCGAGACTCTATGGTAATAGGTATGTTTCTAGCGGCTGGCCCAGGAGCACGCCAGTCACAGCCATTCCGGACAATTAGGCTGCCCAATAGTTGCAGAGGAATGCGTGTGGAGCCGTTTTCCGCAGACAACTCCGGACCAGACTTTTGAACATTTCTTGGTGCTAAGAGTTCATAAAAATATGTGATAAAAAAAGGCATTTTTATTTACCAGAACCTGCTGGCAAAACTGCCCCCTGTTGAGGCAGCAGGATTGTGAAGCGGCCGAACCTTTGGAACATTGGGGGGGGGATTGTCAATTTCAAGAATATATGTGGGATTGGAACATATGAACGTTGTTTCTTCTTCAGACATGGAAATTTTACCCGCAGAGGTCAGACAGAGACGGCGGCCCCATTAGGCAATCTAGACAAATGCTAAGGGTGCTGTGGCCTCCAGGTGGCTCTACAAAGTCTGGAAAAAAATTCACCTTCAATGTTATTATCAAATATTTTATTAGAATACAATATATATTATTAAAACTAGTTATTACAATTTACTCTTACAATAGAAAACTTCTTGATTCAAATTGATATTGGGCATTGACAAGTTATCTTATCAATTAAAGACAATGGTCAAAACAATGCTATTTGATTTCTTTTGTAAGCGTATGTAAATCACCAATGGACGAGAGTGCCATATAAAATATCCCCAAGGGTGCCGCAGTCCACAGGACCTGCTCTTATAGTGGAGACATTCTCAAACTCTGTTTGGCCTCTGTCTCTCGGACACTACAAGAGCTGAAAATCGAGACATCGATGAAGTTGTGATCTATCTGTTGTATCAGTGTGACAATGCCTTGGCGCTTAAATGGGGATACTTGAGAAAATGAAAAAGAACACCTGGCAGTACAATTATTGTTCATCATTCAAATTGTGTTTCAGTCTCAGGCCTGATAACTTCATAAAGTCTCTCCTCTAATGCAATATTCAATGAATTCCTCTGCCCTGCCACCCTTAATTAATAACTGCCTTGCTAATGGGTTGAAACCTGCTAACAGAGTTGAGTCATTAAAAGTGCCTCTCTCTCAGAAAAAAAGCAACTTATTTACTCCCAAATAGAGTAAAAAAATCAATTTGTCTTTGTTATGATCGATTAGACCTAGTCCAATATGCACAATTAGGATTATAACATAATCAACAACATATCTGTTTACAAGTATTAGATAACTTTTGTGGTATTGATTACCAAAGCATTACTGAGCAATTCATTAATGGATAATTTGTAGCAGATTTCAGACCCCTTATGCCTTTTGGTTTATTGACATATATGATTAATTTTTGTGGCCTTGGAGGTGATACAGCATGGTTTGTAAAAATGTTCTTATTCTTTTGAAATTCTACATATAATAGCTGTGATGATTTTTCCCTTATGTTACAGTGGATGCATATCAAGACTTTATGTCTGTGGGGGAAAAACAGATGTGGTTCAATAATTTTCAATAAAGTCTGTTTGTAATGGGCAATCAGTTTATATACGCTGACACCTTACATCTGTTGCGGTGCAGCACCGGGATAATGAATAAGGGGAACAAAGCGACCGTACAGCTTCAGAATTCTCCTCCAATCTTACCTGGAGAAGAAACAGTGATCGGGGTTTTTTTCTTGTCGGAGTTTGCATTGACTTGAGAGTAAAGTGTTTTGGATGATTGAAAGAAAACACATCTCTGTAATCGCATTGCAATGATCACGCAACAGGTATTGATCATTTGGCTGCGCATTATTTGTGTTTGGTTTTCTTTAAATATGTTTTCATTTGTTAATTCTCTATACCGCTTATCCTGCACTCAGGGTCATGGGGGGGCTAGAGGGGGGCTATCCCAGCTGTCATCGGGCAAGAGGCATGGAACATTCTTTACCGGTTGCCAGTCAATCACAAGGCCACATCTAGAGACATACGACCATTCACTCTCTAATTCACACGTCTGTACAATTTAGGGTCTTAACTTAACCATCTGTATGTTTCTGGACTGTGGGAGGAAACAGGAGAATCTTTCCATCATATTAAACATCTCCATTTACTCCTGATAGATGACCTTTGACTTCTACTCAGATTATGATGATGATGATGATGATGATGATGATGCCATTTTCTGGCGTCACGTCTCAGATCTCGTTCAGTCTCTTGCCCAGAGTCCAAGCCACTTCCGTTTCCCTCCAGTGGTCACGTGTGGTGTCCTGGCTCGGTCAATGATCTCGCTCTCTGGCTTCCTGTTTTCGGGCAGAGCCGGCAGGGAAGGTGTTAATTGATTTTTTTTTTGGCCATGCGTGGGTACCTTCTGAATATGTCCTCAGTTTTCTCATCGTCCAGTTCTAGCCAGCAGTTTTTTTTCCCAGAACATAGTTATTTTCCTGAAATGGTACCTGTTGTTCATTTCTGATGTATGTCTTTTATACAACTCTCCACGCTGTATTTGAAGGTTCATTGAAAAAGAAAATATATTGATTAATTTGGCAGACTTTTTGTCTCAAATCCAAGATGTCTGGCTGTAACCCAGCTGACAGTAGAACCTCCGACCTCTGCCGCAGGAGCCAGCCCGATATCCATATTATGAAAACATCAGCAGCTCTTGATGTTTTTTCAGTGTCGACTGCTCAGACAGCTCAGCGTTGCAGTGTGTTGTGTTGTTTTGTATGTTTCTGTCAGGGAACAGCAAGACGCTGAAACAGCTTGAGGTGATGGCCATAATGGGTCTCCCCACCTGCTACACAGCCTGCTGCTGCCGTGCCCCACTTTCTTACGATATTCCCAGCTGGGACTTGCTGGACATCCCCCGAGGTCAGCTTAGCCCTGTCTTACGTGACACTCGATGACCTTGACTCAAGTGCTTTTTGGCACCGTTGTTTGGCTTTTCATGCCCTCGAAGGCTTACACTCCACACAGACATAGTGGGAATCCAGTGGCGCTCAGAGACATTTAGGTCTGCATCATTATTGTACATTCATTTTTATTTTTGAATAACTTTATTGACTCTTCTGTGCGTGTTGAGTAGATAACAAACTGCATTCAGTTACTTTGCAATCAATAGGCATCATAAATAATTCTCCCTTTTAAAACGACATCAGGCTTATCACTCTAAATATTCTGTAGCATCAACAATATTACAATTAAGAACAGAGATATACTAATGTGTAAGTAACTGCATCCTGATATATTTGCATCTCATCCTCTTTCCTGGAGCTTTCAGTTCATGTAATGTATTTGATTACAGAGCCGGACCATTAACTTACAAGTCATATAGACATACAACCATTCATCCGCTCATTCACATGACACATGGAGACATGCAACTCTTCATTCTCTCATTCGCATAACAGAGACATACATCAATTCAGTAATTCACATGTCATTTAGAGGCATGCAACCCATTCACACAGCATATACAGACATACAACCATTAACTCAGTAAGCTATAGAGACATGCAACAATTCACTCTCTCCTCTTCAATTAGCCCTCTGCATGTTTGTTGGACTGTGGGAGGTAACCCCACAATGTGGGGTGTTGAGAGACAACACAAAAAGAAGGAATGGAACCGGAGACCTCCTTGCTGTGAGGCAGAAGTGCTGACCGCTGTGCCATTGAGCCGCCACGTATAGCATTTAAATGATCCACTCAGTTTGACTTGAATTATGTTACAAAGCTCGTGGATCAATGTTAACCTTCAGCTGGACATCAGAAGCGACAGGAAACTTAATCAAAAAAGGCTTCATCCGATAATGCAGTTGTTTTACAATATCATAAAAACTCCTTAACAGAAGTGCCCGTAAAAACTGATCCCAGAATATATATCATGTTTTCAGAGGTGACCCTTTATTATCTCTCTTTATTTCATCGGGGTTTAAATAAACCGCGCTGACACATGCAGGCGCTTTAGATTTTATCAAGCGAAAGCTGAACTCAGTTACACAGAGGCCTGCTGCGCAGTCGCAAGATTAGAATACGCGGGGAGATAAATACGAACCCAACGGAGGAGACATATGGATAGTACTTGCTGGCACATGCGCGCAGGTGAGCGGGGTTGATCTGTCGAGTTTATTTTTAGACATTTGGGAGAGCGAAGCAAAACGTCCAGCACTTTGTAAGAATCTTCCTTCACCTTTCTTGCAGAGGCCCCCCCGTTGCAGATACCTGGATCTGTTCAGGTCCAGGATAAACCACTTGGGGTTTGAGTAAACCGAGCGGTGTCAAGGCCCTCTGGGCTCATCGCAAAACCCACAGGAACGATGACGAGATTTAGTGTTTTCATTTGGCTCCCGTCGCTTTCTTTTTTTTTTCTCTGACAAAGCTCAGGGTATAGAGGTCTTGTCCATGTGACCTTATATTGTGTTATTTCCCAATGGTGTTCACGGTTAGTGAGGTTTTCCAGTATGTAATGATTTAGAGCATCAATTTTGAGCACTGACTTACTGTTACCATTAAAGCTTTAAAAAATTGTGATACATTATCAGACTTAATTTTCACAATTAGGACTTATTCCAAATTCACCGTATCAAAGGATTTATTAAGTGGCACGTTCATTTTTTCCCTAAAGGCAAAAAATAAACATTGTGTCATTGAGACACAAAGTGCTCAACAGTCTGCAGGTTACATCAGGATCAGCAGGCTATAGAACACAGGAACACACACCCGTGTCTGACCCATAGGGGAGGCGGCAGAGATTCATCTCTGTTAGTTTGTGGGACAAAATTTATGAATTTTCCTTGACAAGCGTTGTTTGTCCCTGTAATCCAGTCAACAACGTGTTGAGCCTCCAAGCTGTGATTGGGTTCAGTTGATCGTTTAATCTCATCTGCTTTATTTGGCCCGCGAATCAATCGGCCAATCAATCAGTCTGATTTACTGATCAATCACTGAAGGTGTACAAGCTGAGAATCATTCAGCTTCACTGCCACGACGAACTGAAAATGAAAGGGATGTTAATGAATGTTGATGAGACCCTCCCCCCACACACCCCAACCTGCTTTCAACTCGAAATTAACTTCAGTCTGATTTTGTTATTTTTTTGTCGCTACAATAATAAAACAATGCCACATATAAATCCACCAGCCAACCCACTTCATATTTCTCTCACCAAGCAAGGGTTAAGCAATAAAGACCAGATGTTTAACACTTCTATGAGCACTATAAAACATTTGATGTGACACAATACATCACGGGTTTAAATCCCATCTCTTGTTTTTCAAATGAAATGGCGCAAGCATTTCTTCAGAAACTGAAATCCCTTGCCAAAGGTTTGGATTGTGAAACTTGGGCAGGAAAATGGGCAGGAAGTGTCGCTTGATTCCAACTGTCCCTCCAACCTTCGGTCCGATGAGACTCCAGGTCACGCGCCGTTTCCTTTCATCAACAGTGTGCTATTGCAGTTATTGGATTTTAAAGAAATATTTAGTGTACAGAAAATGGAAAAACCTCTGGTTGTTAAGCCTAGCATACATATCATTTGTACATAAATGGTAAAAAAAAGTTGTGAATAATAATTTTCAAATTCTCTCTATGTATGCAATATGCAACCTTCTGGCTGTATGAGCATATGCAGCAGGTAGAAGTTTTAGAAATCGCAGCTTTAACCCTCTTTGTCTTTCTTGTGTGGCACCTGTTCATGCATTTGTGACTCTGTCTTTTGCACAACGTCACAGTCACATCACAGCAGCCACGTCTTCCATTGAAAAGTCTATTACTCCGATGTCGACTTACTTTTTTAGTCACAAAAAGTAAGACGTATCCCAACAAACAGATGGCAAGTTCATCTAAAACATAAGTAATAATTTGAAACACACACACGCTTGCGTCCACAGCACGCCTCAATGATGTTTCATGAAGCCATTCCCCATGCAGCGGGGAGGCCGAGCTTTGAGGCACAGGCTTCTTGATCTTCCCTCCAATCCTTGGGCTCGGTCTTCATTGTCCCACGAGAGCATGCGAATGTTTTAGATCTCCACAGGGACCGTGAAGTAGCAGGTTGTCATGGGGGCTGCGCATTGTCCCTCCGCACAACAGAGATATGAACATATATATATATATATATATATATATATATATATATATATATATATATATATAGACACACATACAGATATATATATATATATATAGATAGATAGATATATAGATATATTAATACGTGAACATTAATGGATGTATACACAAACTACTACTACGACTGCAAGTATCAAGAGAAGTATCAGCTACCAATTTCAAATGTAATCTGAT
>CAAKHD010013941.1:229216-253881 GCA_901007705.1 Fistularia tabacaria
TTTTATATCTCCGCAGAGACCGTGAAGTAGGAGGTTGTCATAGGGGCTGCGCACACTCCCCCCACACAACAGAGATATGAACATATATATATATATATATATATATATATATATATATATATATATATATATATAGACACACATACAGATGGATAGATAGATAGATAGGTAGGTAGGTAGGTAGGTAGGTAGGTAGGTAGGTAGATAGATAGATAGATAGATAGATAGATAGATAGATAGATAGATAGATAGATAGATAGATAGATAGATAGATAGATAGATAGATAGATAGATAGATAGATAGATAGATATTAACATGTGTTTACTGCTGTGCTGAATATGAAGTATAATGGCCCTTGAATAAGGTCCCGATCCATTTTTGTTGTGTGAACAATTATTAATAATGTCTTTTTTTGTCTCGAATCGAAGATCCAGAGACTGTTTAGGAAGCTGATATGTTTGGGGAGAAAACAGCAAAGGCCCAGGTACATATTTATCCAGCTGGAAGATTCGAAAGGTTGGAGAGTCTCTACAATTTGTCCAAGCCTTTTGTAAACAATACAGACAGCAGGCACACAATGTTAAGACAAACACAGTCAATCGTGGCCATTGTACTGGATCACGTGAATCCCTGTCACATTTTTCAATTTGCCCTTCGTGAAATATAAAAGTGGATCAAAAGCACACCCTGTTATGAAGCCGTGTCATTTCATTATTATCAGAATTGGGCGAGCAATGACGGCGGAAGAGACATTTCTATGGCTGAATTTTGTGTGGTAAAAGCAGGTGAGTCTTAGTTTTTTACATCCTGAACTTTGAATTAAATACATTTTCGCCAAATTTAACCCCCCCAAAAATAGAAATTGATCAAACTTTATGAACTGAAGATATCAACCCATAGAAAATCTCTGTCCACACAGCATCACATCACCCAGTCGGACATAGAGCTGGTTCGAGATATAAAATACCCTCACTAAATTTTCAGACTACAGTGTTGGTCTAAAGTAAAAAACAATGAAGAACATCCTGGCAGACAGGAAGATTTCAATGGCAAACATGCCATTAGTATCTCCTATCTTTCAAATGATCTTATCTGAATTTAAAAGCAATAGACTCCCAACTTTTTTTTCCTCTTTAATGTTACATTTTTAAGAGATATATATTCTTGTAATTCTGATTAAATTAGGTTTGCGTTGTTCTCCATCGTGAGATGAGATGGTATTTCTTAATATGGTGTTTATTTTTATTTGTGTCCTTTTTGCTCCCCCTTCAGGGTGGGGTAGTTTTTCATTTATTTGTTGCTGCCCGAAAAAAAGTGAATCCTGGTGTCATTCTTTCTGTGATTTAAGTCTTCTAATTTCCATACTTGCTTCTTCTCATCACATGACATTGACTGTTCACTCGTCAAATATTTATTTCCTATTTGTGACAAATTGTGATTTTTTTGTTTCTGTGTGTCTTGTCCAGGGAGTTGCACTGGCTTCCCTCTTCTTCATCCTGGTGTCAATCACCACCTTCTGCCTGGAGACCCATGAAGCCTTCATTGAGCTGCAGAACAGGACAGAGGTGGTTGTCGTGGGCAACACCACACGCGAAGAGGAGCGGAGCGAGATGGTGACCAAACCCGTGCTGACGTTGGTGGAGGGTATCTGCGTCATCTGGTTCACTTTTGAATTCTTGGTGCGCATCATCTGCTGCCCAGACAAGGTGGTCTTCATTAAGAACACCCTCAACATCATCGACTTTGTGGCCATCCTGCCGTTCTACCTTGAGATGGGCCTGAGTGGTCTCTCCTCGAAAGCGGCCAGCGACGTACTCGGTTTCCTCCGCGTGGTGCGCTTCGTTCGGATTCTTCGGATCTTCAAACTGACACGACACTTCGTAGGCCTGCGTGTGCTGGGACACACTCTGAAGGCGAGTGTCAATGAATTCCTCCTGCTCATTATCTTCTTGGCGTTAGGCGTTCTGATCTTCGCCACAATGATATACTATGCCGAGCGTATCGGTGCCCAGCCAGACGACCCCACAGGCTCCAACCATACACACTTCAAGAACATTCCAATCAGCTTCTGGTGGGCAGTTGTCACTATGACAACACTTGGCTACGGAGACATGTATCCTAAGACGTGGTTGGGCATGATGGTAGGGGCGCTGTGCGCGCTGGCTGGTGTCCTCACCATTGCCATGCCCGTCCCCGTAATCGTCAACAACTTTGGGATGTACTACTCGCTGGCCATGGCCAAACAGAAGTTGCCGAAAAAGAAGAAGAAACACATCCCGAACCCAGATGCTCAGATGGACTCCGCCTCCTTCGGGAAGTCGGACACAAACTCCCACAGAGACAGCACGCAAAGTGACACGTGTCCGCTGGCCGCCGAGGAGAACATCAGCAGGAACCGCTCAGGTCAGGCCGTGTATGATTATTAAAGTAACATTTCCCTTTGGGTGAGCGAAAGAATACTTTTTTCCATCTTTTGCTTGAACCGAACTCTTTTTCGTATTTAATTTAATCCCAAATATGTTATGGTAATTCCGAGAGGGATTCATCTTTTAATCCATCTATTCTGCACACGTCTTGTTGAATATTTTAGGTTCTAAGGCTAACGGTAAATATCCGCTACACTTCTTGTCCCATGTGCGGTTTCAGGAAGGTCCTGAGGCGTTTGCTTGACAGATGAACTCTGCTTAGTCGTAAAGACAGAAACAAACAGGATCGAATTACTCCTTATAGCGCTGCCGTCAAATTGGATTTCGCAGCAGAAAAATACAGATTTTATGCAATGTACCTCTGCCTTTGTCTGGGCCCTCAGGGGAGTGTCAGTAAAAGTAAGACGTTTTCAGTTGGTTTTTTTTTGTCTTTTTTTTTGGTCATCTTGCCAGACTCCAAACAGAATGGGGATGCAAATGTGGCACTTTCAGAGGAGGAGGGCTGCAGCCTAACCCAGCCGTTGTCCCCCAGTGAGAAGTGGTCCCTGCGCTGCTCCAGAGGGCGAGAAAGGACTAAGAAAGAAGCAACCTGCTTCCTCCTCACCTCCGGAGACCCCAACGTCCACACTGGTAGGCTACATACAAGTCGCCATTTGCACAGCAACTCCAGTATCTACGCTCAAAGGTGTGAATTCAGGAATTTCTACTGTGAAAGAGAGAGAGAGAGAGGGAGAGAGAGAGAGAGAGATGGTCACAAAACAGAGATACGGGGATAATAAACATTGTCCCTGTGACTCTGTGATCTCAATGAGCACATCATTTACATAAAACTACCCTCAAAGGTCAGTCACGTGACTGAGGGGGAGTGTAAGTGCCTTCAATACATCAAGGTACGAGTTTGCAATAAAACCTCCAGAAATACACTTATATACAATAACATGTGATCATCTTTTCTTGCATCATCCAGCTGGGCTGAAAGCAATTTTACTCATTATTCCCCGGAGAGTTCAAGCGTATATTGATGGTGGGGTTTTTGGGGACCAATTGCATCATCTGTCTGTGTGCGTTTTCCTCAGTAATGGCTGCCATAAAACATTGGGAGCTAACGTTACAGTTAACCCGCTATTTCTCATTATCCTCATATATGTATGTATTTAGGGCTGCAAATAGCAGTTCTTTTCATCATCAATTACTGTGATGTAAATCATGGTGTGATGCTAACGAAAATGAAAACAAATAAGGCTGCTAGACTGCAACACAACCTTTGACCACCGACTCCCTTTTAAATAGAGCGTTGCCCTTTAAATACCAATAATCAGTAACTGTGAGTATTTTCAAAAGTCTGAATCAAGCGACGTGTATATCCGAGAACATCCTCTGAATTGATTTCCGCTCTCAGCTTGCCGTCTCCCTGGATCAAACATCGGAGCTTTCCAAACTATCCAAAAGCCTCTTGTGAGAAGAGGCTCTATATTTGGCCGCCGCGGACCCATCAACATCCTGATTCTTGTTCCAAACACCCCAGTCACTCAGAAGGTGTTTTCCTGCATAAGTGCAATTTGCCAAATTGTGTTTTCCAGATAAAGCTCATTAGAACCTCACTGTCAAGGAAAAAAAACACCACATAAATGCACATCCTGTAGTTTGACTCTCATGAGGGTCCACATTGGTGCTTCTTTGACAGCCATTTACGAGGAAATTGTGTTTGAAATACTTTCCGGAAAGCCCTGTCAATCCTTGAAAATTCCAAGTGTTTCTGGCTCATAGGCACAGGCTCTGCTATGCCATCACATGCAAATAAAAACAATTCCAAACTCGGTCATATTTGTCTCATAAATGCAGTAGTTCAGGAAACTAAAATTCACTGAAGAGAATATTTACAGGTTTACAGCAACGGTGGGGAAAAAAAACATAAATCGAAACCTGCTCTCACATAGAATTCTCTAATAACACATAAGCTAGCCTTCCCCTGACTTCACAAACAACAGAGGATAAAGCTGAGCAAAGCCAGTGCACAACAAAACTAATCTCGGCCAGAGAGAGAAAGAGAGAGGGAGAGAGAGGGGGGCAGAGCAAGAAAGAGAAGTGGAGGTTGGGGTGGGAAGGGGTGGTGGGTAATTCAATCCCGATCCCTGGGTCTGGTGAGTATGTGGATAATGACATCCCAGTCTATTACAGGGAAACATCACACATGCACAACATATTTTCCCGCACATTACCTGAAAAAAAGGGTTGAAGTGTTTCCTAACATGGTTAAAAAATGCTGGAAACATTGAACCGCGGAAAGGGCCAGCTGCGGGATTGCAGCCATTATCGGTGCTGGTTAGGTCGAGATAGATAGAACAGAGGTTAACCCCAGACTCGCAGGATGTAAGGTATGGGTAATATGCAGCAGCTCAGTGGGGCAGGAAACAGACAGATGGAAGCAGCAGGGCTGAAGATGCTCAGATGGCTATCAGTGACAGGAAATGGTCACCCGGTCTGCAGTCGGACATCAACGGCGGTGGCTCTGAAATTATTTCAGTGTCAGGATTCTGTGACAGAATAAGCGAATGATTTCGAGTAATATGAAAATAGAAGCCAAACACAGTCGCGGATGAAAGTTACATGACAGATGCCTGCTTGTTTCTCCCCGATGAGTGCGTAATGGCGCGGCAAAGTGTTCGTGTGCAGCCGAGAAAAAGCACAATGCGGATGACAAACACACCGAGGCTTCTAAGCCGAAATTAGCTCCCGTATTCCCAAGTGCAACCTCTCGCTGGTTGCCACCAATAGGTTTGCATTAAAAGCATGGGTGGTGGGAGGGAAACCACCCGGTTAGTTCGTATTTGTGCATCTGTTTATGGAACAAGGCTGAAATAGAAGTTAATGAACATAAATTTAAGAGATTTTTATAATCCACTAATGAATTTACAAGGTACAGAAGTCACGATATTGTTGCTTTCCATTAGAGGCTTTTGAATGTTACAATTGCCATATTTTGGTTCGGAGAAAAAAAAGGATTAAGATTTGTCGGTTGCAGTTTGTAGAGAGGGCAAAGGGAACTTGATAAACACTATCCTTATGCCCCTAATATTTTCAACTGACTTATCTGTCGTTGTTATCAGATGAACCCAGGAAAGTACAAGACTATTAGGGCAACTGTGTTTGGTATCTAATATAACAACATTTTGAATTTCATAAAGAAATTGAGTTTCGAAAGAGGAGAGAGGAGATCAGAGGGAGCTGCATGGTGCCTTGGTAGATCTGGAAAAAGGATACAACAGTGTGCAGAGAGAGGAACTGTGGTAATATGTGAGGAAGTCTGGAGTGGCAAAGAAGTATGTTCGACTGTTGCTGAACCTGTATGAGAGCTGTAACGATGTGTGCTGTAGGTGTGACAAGTTCAAGGTGGACGTGGTACACTCCTTGTATGAGTGAAGATGGACAGGCTGACACATGAGGTTTGACAGGAATCTCTACGGGCTATGATGTTTGCAGATGACATTGTGATATGTAGTGAGAGCAGGAAGCAGGCGGAGGAAAATCTCAAGAGGTGGAGGAAATAAGCAAATAAGTAACAAAGATTCTGAATATCAGAAAGGAACTCGCCAAAATCAGCAACACAATCATAAGAAGTTATGAGAAAATTAAGAAAATCTCATGTTTATTCACATTATATATTAAAAAAGCTGATAAACGCTCAGTTCAAAATCACCGGTCTCTGTATTAATATTGTGACATTTCCACATCAGCCCACATGCCCATAAACAATAAATATAGAATTGTAATTGAGGCAATTGCATTGTGTCCTTTTAGGTCTAGAAAATTGTGATACTGTATGGGGAAGTCTGGAGTACAAGAGAAGTATGTTAGAGTGGTGCAGGACATGTATGACAGCTGTAAGAGTGGTGACATACGCCTTGGGTGTGACAAAGGAGTTCAAGGTGGAGGTGGGTCTGCATCAAAGATCAGCTCTTAGCCCCTTCATGTTCACTATGGTGATAGATAGGCCGACAGATGAGGTTAGACAGGAATTTCCATGGACAACGAGATGTGCAGAGGACATTGTGATGTGTGGGGAGAGCAGGCAGCAGGTGGAGGATGATCGAGAGAGGTGCATGTATGCCAAGGAAAGGAGAGGAATGAAGGTTGGCAGCAGCAGAAGAGAATACATGTGCGTGAATGAGAGGGACCCAAGTGGAGGAGTGAGGCTACAGGGAGTGGAAATAAAGAGGGTGAAGGATTTTAAGCACTTAGTGTCAACAGTCCAGAGCAATGGAGAGTGCGGAGATAAAGACGTGAAGAAACGTGTGCAAGCAGGTTGGAAGAAAACTGTCAGGTATGATGTCTGATAAATGATGTCTTCCTAGAATGGAAGGAAAGGTGTAAAAGACGGAGGTGGGAGCAGCCATGCTGTCTGGTTTGGAGAGACTCAGGAAAAGTAGCACTGGAGGTTGCAGAGATGAAGAGGTTCTCTTTGGGAGTGAGGAGGTTGGATAGGATAAGGAATGTGTCCATCTGAGGGACACTACATGTTAGATGTTTTGGATATAAAGGATACGGAGGTTGGAACTGCCAGGCAGGAGGCTTACATGGAGTGAAAGAGGACGCGAAGTTAGTTGGTGTGAGAGAGGAAGATACAGAGAGGATTTGATGAAGGCAGATGATTCGCTGCGGGGACCCCCGAAAGCCGAAAGGAAAAGAAGAAAATCAAGAATTCAAGTTTGGTACATTAAACTAAATTTAACTGAAAGGATGACAAATGACCCTGATTTTTTAATGTTGTGATCTTTAAAAGACTTAAATTAATAATCCGATGTTAAAAATAGACATTGGGTGCCGCCCTCCCGCCCTGCCGCAGGAGGTTGAACAGAGTTAGCCTTTAGAGATGGTCAGAAAACATCCAGCCGTGACTGCATCCTTCAAGCTCCTCATTTCAAGTGCCTCATTTCTATCCATTGTGTCTTCCAGCAGAAAGCTGTAAAGACATCCTCGCTGCCACTGGAAGCTACTTGCAGCCGGAGGTCACCACTCTGACCTGATACGGATCTGTTATGAGGAGATCACAATATGAACTGGCGTCGGAGCACGTGTTCCAGCTCCCCCGACCGTGCTTTTCTCTTTTGAATAAACTGTACACGGAAATGGTTTTGAATTCGGGAAGAGATTTTTTTTTTCCTTTGTTGTCATTCACCACAAACCTTTTAGCCAAGTTGCATTGTCTATCTACATTATGTACATTCATTTACATGTTGCTAAGCTTTGCATGTATTGCATGATCCTGCAGTGAAAGATGTAGATCGACTGCCATTATTAATCTCTTCATGTAATCAAAATATGACATGACCCTTTTAACCATATGCTAAGTGTTTTACTTACAAAACACCACAATTATCAAATGCGGATGAAGTTTCTTTATGCTCAAAAGCACCCTACTTTCCTTCCACCTATGTATATTGAATCAGAAAAATATTGCAATCTTATAAACAGTGAGAAAAAAAGCATTTGTGAATTTGGGGATCGTATAATGTTGGTGGGAACTAGAATTTGGTTTAAAATACAAAAATTCGAGTTTCATCTCTAAAACCAGATCCGCAGATCTCCATCATCATAATCATCGCTATCGACATGCGACTGTAGGAGCAACACGCAGACCATTCATCACGACGCAATGCAACATCAATGTTCAGGCAACACGTAGCTTGTAAATTCTTGTACGATAAAAAAACATACAAATAGACTTTAGCTAAAAGACAGTGGAGCAGTATTGTTCGTCAGTGATGTTAGTTGTGTATAACTGATGCATGCATACTGGTTGAGTCAGGACCAAATGTGCATTCTAACAGATTACAATGGATTTACAGTACATGACCATCATGAGTAGAAATATATTCAATTACACCCGTACCCACTTGTGCCTCATGTTGCGTAACAGAGTTGAACTATGTGCCGTAGAAATGTTCCTCGACCCCACTGATTGTGTTGTGTTGTTAAGAAAACCCGGACGTTACACACATTTTCCACCGAGAGCGCAAAGAAGGGCATGGTTTCTTTTACTCATGACTATTCTCCATAGTCTACCATAGTGGCCTTATGTTGATGTGATGAGACAAAAAGGAAGACTCACCTCATCTTCATTTCTCCTCTAACCCACTCCTACGTGGTTGTGTATCAGCACCATTATGTAGCAAAATTTCTGAATCATTCCTTACCTTTCCCGTGTATATGACATGCTTACGCTACATATGATAGTTGTTGATCGATGACGGATGATCGTTATTTTGATAATTCCCTTTTTACGCATAATTACTTCTCCTGTTGTATACACTGAAAAGCTGTAGAGAAGCACACAGAGCACCGGTTTCATATTTTCCAATTATAGATTGTCTAATTGAATGTGATAGATTTTTCGCTCCTCAAAATGTCACGTTGTATGTTTTATGGTGTGTACGTGTTCGTGTGCGTGCGTGAGAGAGAGAGTGTATGTGTGAGAGCGAGAGAGTGGAAGGGTCCATATGTATGATGTTATATTATCTAGACATGTATTTCTATGCAGAAATACAAATAAAATACTTGCCGCTGATTCTAGTGTGAAAGAGAAATTGTTACTGATTCTTTAGTTTTGTGCTTGTAGAATGTAACCCATATATGTTTTTTAAAGCAGCGCAGCTCTGAAATACTTATAGTGTGTTATCTACTGTATTGCCTTTTATATCGGTGACACACATGTAACATGTGGGGATCGTGTTCTCTGTCTGGGAGGTGCGACAGCCGTCACAGCCATGCCTCCTGCTCTGCCATTCCACCATCATTATGTACTGAAGGTGTAGATGGCATACAGAACACATCTCCATGGAGATTTGGGACGGCAGGCAACACTAATTACTGCTCCGCAACCTCCACCTCCCCTCCCTCTGTCTTTCACAAGCACACAGACACACTCTTTTTGTCACGCACACTCACCTCAAGCTCAGCATGATAATCATTACTGCCGTTGCCCGTGAAAAAACATTTTGATGTTCAGGCATGTGCCGAGCAGTTAAATGTGGTAACGGGGGGTGGGGCTGGCATTTAGTGGCGATTCCCAGAATTCAGGATGCATGAGTCTCTGACAGCAAACATACAACCAGACGACACGCTGAATGCGGGCTCATCGTGTCTGGTTTGGCCACATGATCATAGGGCCATTAGAAGACTGCGGTCCACTGTCCCCACTTAATCTCGGGCTTCACAGATGTTGCGATATTATGTTAGTATTTCAGTTATTATTTCTTATTGATGAATTTATAATCTTCGTGTTTAGATCCCATAATACGCCAGGTTACTACACTTTCATCTCAATGATGAAATGCATATGTGTGACAAACTGCACCGAGGAACATGTTAAATTCCCGGAGTGCATTCAAGCACTGAATTCAAAGGCGAAGTTGATTTCCTGCGAACAGGTCTTAATATGCAAACAGATTTCTATTATAACTTACTTTGACATTTCTGGCTCCAGCTTACACGGCGCAGGCAAATCGATATCCCCTCTCATGGCTATTTTTTTTTTACTTTCTATCAGAGCGCATTCTCAAGGCACTGTTTTTTTTTTAAATGACCCACCTGACAAATAATGGAAACAATGAAATGAAATGTGAAATAATAAACAACCCCAAAACCTAGAAGTTTTTTATGCCTCCCCGGAGCAAAGTGATGAAATGAATCATTTTATGAGGTTGAAATTAATATAATGCAGCTTAGACTCCAATACTTCAATGCAATGCATTGCTTTTGACAGTGCATGTTGGATGACTCAGTCTCTGCAAGGTATTTGCTTGTGCAGTGAATTCGCCCCCCTGTGTCAATTCATCCCTGAGGAGCTGTAGAGCAGCTGGGGACCGGCTCCACCTCTATGCCCCGTCCCTAATGTACATATTTTTTTAAAGATGGAGGGGTCCAGGGGGTCCCAGGGGACACCTCTACCAAAGGAGAAGGGCCCCGTGGGTTGAGGGACATCGTCTGTGGCCATCCCTCCCTGCAGGATTTGACCCCCACCTTGTCAACCACTTAGCAACCCGTCACCATCAAATAAAGGCACAGCACTTTAGACAAACTTTCCTACATCATTTTGGTCTGAATGCCACAGTCATAACAGTTCTTCGCCCAACCACTAGGAGGCGCCTCACAAAGTCATCAGTTTATCTCAAGAGCTCTGTAAGGAAATATCTCCCCTTTAAGCCAAGCATGTGTGATATTATTGATGAATTTTAAATATCGCATTTTTAATGACCATTGATACAAAGCAGTGGCTGTCCTGATTGTTTTCTGCACCCAAATTACTAAGTGAGGCACCGCTCTGTACAGCAGGCCTGCAGGAAAGATGATTGACAGCTTCGCTGGGCTGTGATTTATGGAACTAGATGAGCTCAGTCAGAGCGGAGCAAGGCCGAGCTGGAAGTCGAGAGGCAGATCCTGTCAGGGCTTGTCCTGTCATCCATGATTACTCCCTTTTATTGTTTCCCCTATTTTCTTTTTTTTTTTTTCTTCTCAGTTGAAGGTTGTCATGACAATATCGAACACAGTTTCCATGGAGAGGGGCTCTGCCCCAGCCGCTTTACCCTTTCATTCGTTCAGGCCATCTTGACTTGTTATCTTTCTCGGTAGAATAAATTTAACTTCCTCTCAGTCCTTTGAGGGTTTTTTTTAGAAGGTTGGCCGTGATATGCAATGTGGACTTTAACCTCACATTCAACATTTACATCTAATATTTATGACCTTCCATATAATATTTCAACATAATGCAACCTAATTTGATTCACTCGCGATCAGCAGATTCTGAAAATGGGCAATGAAATTTGGATCGATTTGCTGAACTAACTTAATTGTTTTCGTTATTAATTTGCGTGCATTAATGGTTGTAGTTTTGTATTACAGACAAGTTGGTTTTTCAAAAGATTTTTCAACTGTGGCACAATTTTTCTTTTTAGACTGTCACAACAGTGTAATCGAAGCATTGTTTAAACTGAGATGCCATCGTGAGATCCAAGTTAGAATCCCCTGAAATTCAGACCACACTATCTACCTTTAGTTTTTCAGGAAAGATAATAAGGTTGCAATGCAAATACAGCAAATGCTACTGTTGATATAAAAAAAGTCATATGATATTTAAATTTCTTCACTCAGATCCATTGTTATATTTCACCCTGTCCGAAATTCAAACATCTCCGACATTTCGTTGTGATTTGGTAAGAATCTTAACCGTCACAACAATTTCATTCAGTTGTTTAACCGCAGATGTGTGACAACTCACGATTTCCTAGAAGTGCGAAATCCTAGAAGTGCAAAACAAAATCAAACAATGGTATAATTTACACAAGCTGTCCATGATAAATATTGATCCCAGTTATATTCAGCACACAATATAACATAGAACATACAAATGGAAGAACATACAAATGGACAACAATTTCTGACCTTCCTTGTGAGTTTGAGTGCACAGTTTATATAATGATGTTGAAGCGGAAGAAATACCACGCTGCTTTCCTCAGTAACTTCCACAAAATATTGATACCAACTTGAGGAAAAAATCTGATTGGATAAACTGAATCATTATTTCAATCCAGACTGATACATTTTGGTCTCATCAAGGGCGACGTGGACAGTATGATGAGCCGTCTAATCAATAACATTTTACATAAACAATTTCACAGTGCTCTCGGATAATATGATGCAATTGGTCGAGCAAAGCTAACATGACAATAAGCAGCAAACAATACATTTAAAAAAATCAAAAGTTTCAGAATGAAAACAGAGATCTTTTTTAAAATATTAAAAATGAATGAATGCTAATATAATATCAGCCTGTATTTTTGTGCAAAGGCTTCAAAAACTGTCTCAAGATTTTCCCTCAGAGTCTAACACCTATTAATGATGCACTACATGAAAAAAAACACAACAACACAATTCATAGTAATGTTATCAAATGTGATTTCTGTAAAAACTTTCTGAACACAGTAACAAAGTGCATTACTTAAAAATAACATACATCGTTAATTATAGAATAAACACAGCAAACAAATCTTCTTTCCTTTCGGCTTTTCCCTTCATGGGTCGCCACAGCAAATCATTCTTCTCCATCTAACCCTAGTCTCTGTTTCCTCCTCTCTCACACCAACTAACTTCATATCCTCCCTCACTACCTCCATAAATCTTCTCTTTGGTCTTCCTCTAGACCCACTGCCTGGCAGCTCCAATCCCAGCATCCGTCTACCAATATATTTACTGTCCCTCCTCTGTACATGACCATCTCAGTCTGGCTTCTGTGACCTTCTCTACAAAACATCTTACTTGTGCTGTCCCTCTGATGGACTCATTCCTGATCCCATTCATCCTCGTCACTCCCAAACAGAACCTCAACATCTTCATCTCTGCGACCTCCAGCTCTGCCTCCTGTCTTTTCGTCATTGAAAACACAGCAAATAAATAAATAAACATATAACAAACAAATGAATAACAAAAAATGACAGTGGGTGTGAGGCTCTGCTCTCTTCAGGCAGGTCATTGCAGGATTCGTGGATGATGATTAGTCTTTGAAAGGACCAGGAGTGATTCGGGTGAAGATCCTTGGGGGCAGAGAGGTATGGTGAACGTTATTAATTCTGTTGAAGAACCCCGGAGCATCCAAGGTAAATTATCTCAGCATCTGTCCTTAGAGCAACACATATTGCCTGGATAGGCTAGCCGAGACCCGACGAGGTCGTATTTCCTCTTTGTGGGTCAAAATCGTAAATATATCGTAAGCAGTAACATACCTTCATACAAATATAGGATTGCGTTGCTTTGTACCAACACTTCAGTGTTTGTGTTGAGAAAAATAATTTGTTCCTTTGTGTCAGATATGGAAATATTAAAAAAGGGTATCACATAATGAAACTGACCATGCCCAAATTCATATTGAGTTAATGAAATATGCATTGCAAGTTAAATAAGGTGAAGTTGTCATTAGAATACTGTGTGAGATCACCGGGGCGCTCAGCAGGCCACCATGGTTCTGCCAGAGTGCCTCATGATCAGAAAATCAAAAGACCACCAAGAGTAACTAGTACGAGGATCAAATCCAGCCATTTGAGGAGAAGGAGACGCTGCAGGATCAGGGATGCAATGATCTGTGAAGAGCAGAAGAATTATTTTTCCAGTCAACAATCCTTGGGGGAGTTTTCCCCCCGCCATGGAGACATTATTTGTTCGGAGGGAGGGCCCGTACTCTTTTGTTGCCACTAATGGATGGTGCTCCCTGTCCCTCCGGCCCCCCGGTGCTTTTCTTGAGCGAGTGTCGGGTGGACGTTTTGTGTACGTGGACAAAGAGTCAGGGAAAGCAAGAGAGAGAGAGGTAAAAAATTGAGGGAAACGAAAATGTCCAAAAATCATGCTTTCTTAAACTACATAGTGCCGACCAATTTGAAGGCTGAAGTTAGTCATAATCTCTACAACCGCATTTTGACCAATGATATTTTTACACTACTGAATGTGCCTCTGCATCAAGGTCATATAATTTGGACCCATGAACATGAAAACACGTGAATGATATAAATATCATATAATATATATATTGTACAAATGAATTTAACAACGTAAATATATAAAATACAAATGGTATCTTTTTGACACCATGCATGTGAAAATAGATAAATAGATAATAGATAAGATAGATAAATAATCATACATACATACACATATATACATTTATTTATGTATCTGTAAATATAAACAGTATATATGTGTATGTGTGTACACATATATAAATATACATCCAGTATACTAGTTTGTGTGTGTGTGTGTATATATCTATAGTGTTTATATACACAGTGTATGTATGTATATATATATATATATACATATATATAATTCATTTTATAATTTATAAATCGAATGCTTCTCTATTTCTGGAACCGAATGTAAATGCCTTCTGTTGCGAAGTGTTGTCTGCTGATGTCGACCGTCTAGAAAAATAGGCAGGCGTTCTGATTGCAAGGGCTGGAGAGCCGGGGCGACAGGAACCTTTCATTAGAAGCTTATTCGGCCTGAAGTCAAGGGTGGAAAATATTACAACGCACTGTCGAGATGTGGGATTACGAATCTCTTTCACACAGCTGTGCCGCCGGGGAGATTTCGAATCACATAGTATGGGAAGATGTCATCGATTAGAGATGCACTCTCCATCTTCTTGCTTATGTTACTGAAAAAAGTCAATACCACTTCATGTTTGTTGGTTAGAATGTTTAACCAGTATGATCTGATGCTGTCCAGCGGCTCAGACTGGGGCGGTGCACACAAGTTCTGTCCATTAATCAATCAAATATATTAATATACTTTAGCGTCTTTGTCTCAACTGTAAACAACAAGTTAAATTTGTGATTCTCCAATCGCAGACCTTTACTAGGACATCGCGGGTCAAATCATGCTGTCTCGACAGTTGCCTGGCAACCTCGGTGGCCCATAAAATCAGGAGAAGACACCTTGACGTTTCCTGTTCTGTGACACTGACAGCAAGCAGAGACAGTATAGAGAATCTATCTATCTATCTATCTATCTATCTATCTATCTATCTATCTATCTATCTATCTATCTATCTATCTATCTATCTATCTATCTATCTATCTATCTATCTATCTATCTATCTATCTATCTATCTATCTATTTCTCTCAAATCCATCCAATCCATCCAATAGATTGTTAATGAAAAATAAACAATCATATCCCACATGTCTATGCATTGTGAATAAACTTGTAAAAATGTTGTAGCAATGTGGTTGACAATGAGACAGGGACTTTTAAGGGATGGTTTTTTTTCTCCCTTTTTCCACCTTTTTGAAATTCTTTCTGTCACTAAGGGCTAAGAATCCTTTTCTAGGGTAGGAATGACTCGTGCCAGAGACCAGTCAGTGTGTCTGAATGGCAGGAAAGAATACAGCCATTAGTCTGTGTCCACTGAAATATTGCATCCATTTAGAAAAGTTCTTGTGTATTTACTTCCTGACACTTTAAAAGGAAATAATTTAAAAACTAGATGAGTTGGAGCTCATGCATATTAAATATTTCAATGGCTTCCCTCAAAGCAATCCCCCCGCGTGGAGATCTTCCGTAAAGCCCAACAAACCCCATCCTGTCTTAACATCTGCTCGATGCAAACTTACTGTATACCATTACTCATGCGCGACGAAGTCCTTGTGTTGTCGTGAAATCAATGAGTGAGTACACAATGTCTTCCTCGGTAAAGGCCTAATCAGTGCCCACCGCTCTTCAGCTGCCATTACAGACGGGAGTTTCAGTGCTGCACTCCAAAAGAACAGTTGAATGGCTGTAATAATCCCCTTTGACTGGGCCAGCACACGCTAAATGGCTAATACATTAGTGATGAGACCTCCTCTAGGTAGGTGGGAAATCATTTAGGCGCCAGTGTTACTCATCAAGGAATTACAGTCCTGGTTTCAACTGTTTGTGTGAAGTTGCTTTGGTACCTGCAGCTGCTTTACATTCTCAATTTCAAGCCCATTACAGTAACCTGCTTTGACAGCATTAGCAGATTCCAATCCTTTGGACTTGAGTGACTTTTCTTTTTTACTAAAATGTCAATTCCCTATCCTAAATTATTTACCCAGCACAGAGATAAAAAAAATGCATGCACATTGAAGCAGGGGCCCGCATGCAGCAGTGAACTTAACAATCGTCCATCCTGTTTCTATTATTTGGACCTGAAAAGGAGTCACGTTTACATCGCAGCAGATATACGATGGAGCTGACAAATACCTGCGACTAGTCATGACCTGTGTGACCACTAACTAAACTGACCACTAAAATATCTAGTCTTTGTGACCGCAAGAGCCTGAGGTGCTAGGTCTCGCCAGTCTTTTCAGAGATCAAAACAACTTCCGTATGAAATGAAAATTATTAGTGACAAGTATCAGAAGCAACTTCAATGGAGAACCCGGACCTGAGTGACTGCGGAGCTTTTGTTTATTGTTTATTGTTTTTCCATTTATGTGCTCTGCTTTTCGATGCCGCTCCAATACAATTTTTTGAGAGATGATTATCAGCTGAGGTGCTTAAATGTTTTCCCTGTGATGTGGATGCTGACAAATAATAATTCTTTTTTGGTTTCATTCCTTCATTTTTCATTATGCTTATCCGCACTCCCATGAGGGATGGGAGTGCGGAGCCTATTCCAGGTGTCATTGGGCTAAAGGCGGGATTCACCCTGGGCCGGTTGCTGATTACAGGACCACGTATAGAGACATAAAACCTTTACCCTCTCATCACATGCCATAGAGACATACAGCTATTGACTCTCTCATTCACATGAATAGGCAATTAACCTTCTGCATGTTTCTCCATGCACACAGACACGGGGAGAACATTCAAATTCCACACAGAAAGGCCCCTAGTCAGAATTCGAACCAGGGACCTTCTTGCTGCGACCTGATGCGCTAACAGCTGTGTGTCACCCTGTTTTTGTTTTTGTAAAAAGCATTGTTCTTTTTAATTAATTATAAGTGAGATGGATTCAGGACATAAATGCATTTCACGTATTTGTATCTAATATAGACAAAATTAAAATGGATGGTGAATTTATTGGTAGACGCTAGAATTGGAGTTGCAAGCCAGGAGGTCTCAAGGAAGGGCAAAGAGAAGATTTATGGACGTAGTGACAGAGGATATGAAGTTAGTTACATACATAGATTAGATACATAGATTAGGGTTAGATGGAGATGGTTGAGTAAAGTCCGATCTATGATACCTTGGGAAAAATAAACTTGTTCAGCTGTTTTTTGGATTGAAAATGATTTTCACAAATGATCACACACTGTAATTCGTGATGTAAGATAAATAAATGAATTAATATGAAAAATTGCATCAACAACATATGTGTTCAAGGAAAGTATTCTTTATGACAGTAGACTTTATTTGAAACGTAAAGCAGATAACCTCAGTTATCATCTGGCAACACATTAATCTGAGAATCTAATAGGGCCAGCTTCTTTCATAGTTCGAGTCAAACATACAAATAATTAGACTTCAATGACAAATAACAGATACACTTGAGATATTTACTTTTTTTTTATTATTATTCATATTTCTTGCAACTCTAATCTCTATCCATCCGTCACCACCTGCCGTTTTTAGCTCCTCGGCTCACACCAATCCTACCCTCCGGAAGCATCTGTGAGGCAGAGGCACAAGACAGCCGTAGACAGCCATAGACGGCGTAGACACGAAACCATAGCAACCAACAGGGATCACCTTTGGGGCAGCATGGATCAATGCGGTGATCAATGCAACAAATCAGCCTACTAAACCGTTTTAAGAATCACAATAGGAATCCACATTCAACCCCTCCCTCAGCGGGACCATAATCCTAAGGCTTGGGTGGCCCTTTGTGATGGACGAGGAGAGAATATCAGTTCTCAT
Source organism: Fistularia tabacaria (assembly GCA_901007705.1). Taxonomy (NCBI): domain Eukaryota; kingdom Metazoa; phylum Chordata; class Actinopteri; order Syngnathiformes; family Fistulariidae; genus Fistularia; species Fistularia tabacaria. The sequence continues at coordinate 247,073 of CAAKHD010013941.1, forward strand.
GGATGTATAATATGCAAAAAAACCTGATGTTATTCATCACCATCCATCAATACATTACAATGTCACATTCAACTAATTCCTCTGATATAATGGTTTTCTGCCACATATTTTTCAAATGTTCTCTACAGTGAATCAGAGGTGTGTGTGTTGACAATACGGCTTTTTCCGTCAGACTTGATACGGCGGTGAATTTCGAGCTTGGACGGCCGATTAGGGAGATGAGTTTCGAGTGACAAGAATCTTGCCAAGCCCCACTGGAGTCCAATCTAAAATGACCAACTGATGCCAAATACCTCCAGAGATCCTGCTTCCAATTTCTACTTCTGCTCATCCTGAGAACCCGTGTCAATGTTTCCATCTGCTCATGAGTCAGGCCTGTCATTATGATGATCATTTTGTTTTTTTGGTGGAATTTATGGATGTCTGGAAAGACATTTTCAGCATTTTTAGATTTTAGCTGGAGAAAGCTTCCTATAAATGATAGCATAAATAATCTAATTTAACCTCCACTTGATGACTCCAAAACCTTTTATAGTGGCGCGATTTAGATATGTCACGCTGAATTTGGGGTATTAAAGACATATGCGATGTTTCCATGTGATGTAACGGTGCACCCACAGAAAATAAGATCATGTGCGGTCAATGAAAATATAAGCGGTCGATTTAAAACGCGACTGGGTTTGAAAAAGAGAATAAAACTGTTTATGCTGAAAGGTTCCTCTGTTCCCACAGCCTTTGAAAAGGAAAGCTACAGCGTTGACATTTCGTCTCTGGTAAAATAATTTCAAACAACCTTTCGTAAAATAATAAAAAAAAAAGAAATTAAAAAAAAAGAAACTGCAGCAGCAAACCACGGCAAACTCAAATCTGATCTAATTCGAACTGACTCTCGTGGTATTTCATCCCAAGGGAGGGGTCCCAGCTCTGAGAGCTTCTTCAGAGACACAAAATATTTTTTCATCTCTTCGACCATCATATAATATCTCGTCTCATTGCAATGTTCGTGAAAACCGATACGCCTCTTTTTGTGGAATGACCTTTAGATTTTGTACGAAATGATGTATCTCTATGTTTTAGTGAACCCATTCTATTCCAGAAGTGGGTTAGAAGTCACTTTCCATGTGCATCATTTCCTGTCCGAACTCTGCCTTCGCCATCATGGGAGATCTTGTCATGCAGAATATCTCCTTGATAGACTGTAAGTTATTATAAGGTGTTGGCAACGCTGCGAGTGGAGACACTTAAAGAGACAGGCGTTTCCCTCTAGATTTGATTGAGAAGTAATCAAAAGATAAATTTATAGATATTAAACATGCTGGCTTAAATAGACAGAACCAAGATTCCAGGAAGTTGTATCAGATGAGTCAAACTGCACATCGACGTTCATGACAGTCATTATCATTGTTTCATTTAAAACGAACATTCATTCATTCATTCATTTATCAACTATACTGTTTATCCTGCACTCAAGGTGATGGGGGGAGGGAGGGCCTGCTTGAGCCTATCACAGCTGTTTGAACGAGAGGCATGGTTCCCCTTGGACCAGTCACCAGTCAATCACAGCGTCGCCTGTATAGACACAACTTAATCATTTGCACATCATAAAGAGTTCAATTTCATTTTCACGTCTGGCCTGTTTAGGGTTCTCCTATATGCTGTTAAAAAGGCATGTGTTTTGGACAGTTGTGGGAACCCGGAGAACCAGAAAGAAAAAAAATGCATGAACGTGCCATCTCCGCACAGAAAGGCCCTCTGTCGCAATCGCAACCTCTGACCCAACTTGCTGAGCAGCTCTTAAATTAAACAACATCTGCATTTTCAAGTTACTTCAAAAGAGATGGAGATGTTGTATGTCTTGTGCTCTTTTCCCAGAGCGCGTACTGACCTCTGCACTAAAAAATGATCTTCCTGACTCTTTTAAACATCGTCCTGTTTACCCGCACAGAGGCAGATAGTCAAAGATAGACGAACTTCCTTTTTTTAACATTTATCAAGACTTTTTTTTTTTTTACTCCGGTTTCAGGCGAAGCATGAAAGGCTGTGCTCCTCATGGTTCTTGGTGATGGTGCGATTATTAAAAGCTCGACAGCGGATGTCAGGCTGGTGCCTCGAACGTCAAATTGGGTTTCAAAAAGATCAGGTGGATCTTGTTCCTCCGATGCTGGGTTGTGGAAATAATTGAGTCTCGCTCTGTTATTTTGCTCCTTAGTTTTCTCCAGTTCTTTTTAACTGTTTATTTAAATCACTGCATGGTTTATATGGAGCTGTTTCTTTTGTCTCCTCACACTCCTCAGATTAGGTTTCGGAATGAAATGGAGGTACTTCTTCACACGATCTCACCGCATCCTGCTTCCCCTCACTCTTCGCCAGATAATAGACCTATCCTGCTTGCCCAACAGTTAAATAAAGCCTCACACACAACTTGTTGCTCATCCAACAGGAAAAAACAGCAGGGCTGGGAACAGGAGCCTCCTGTGATCTGCCCTACCTGCGTCCTTTTCTCACCACCAACTGCAACTGCTGACGTCCCTCAGTGTTTCCAGCATCACAAAATAATTTCCTAGCATTTATTTATATTGTGATGTTTTCTTTTTTTAGCTAAGGAAATGGAAGCAAATTAAAAATTAAAAACTGGGTTGGTGTGCTGGGCTCGATTATCGTAATTGTAACAGTTACGTTGCAAAATAGTTCCCCCTACACTGCCTCCCGGGGCCTTTGAGGGGAAGCTTTCTAACTCTGTCGCCTCTCCACAGATGCGTGTTTGCAGGTTCTGTTTGCGGACCTCCGTGTGTGTGTGTGTGTGTGTGTGAGTGTTCGTGTTTCAGACATCTGTGCAATGATGACAACGAGATGTTGAACCATAGCTTCCATAACTTAACTGAATTGTTCATACTGGCTCATGTTTCTATCCATCTGGAGTACGATAATCCAAACTTCAGTCTTCTTTTAAATTTCATTTTCCGGTCTCCTTTCTGGCCCTGAGGGAAATGTCATTCGTCTGTTTGCAGTTGCCTATTGAGGGTAATATAAGACTGACAGCAGCGAGCGAATGAGAGCTACTGCATGACAATTCTCTGTCTGCTCCGTCGTTACAGTTATTTCTTATTTTCATCTCTCCTTTTTGCAGCTTTATTCTGCCATTTACATCCACTGTTGTTTTTGCCGCTACTCGTCTCTTTCCCTCTATGAGGAAGTGGCACATTAATGAACATTTTTTTGGAAAAAAATAATTGTGTTCGGACTTTCTGTAAAAGCAAGTGAACCCTCCAACCAGATTATTCAAGTTAGTTACACCAGGACATCGCTCTTGCCACCGAAATAGATTTTCTGCAGGACTATTCCGGAACCATGTCTCCATTTCTATTTCATGCTTAATCATTGATCAAATAAAATGACATTTGCTAATGTGCCCTGCCGTTGCTCAAACGTGCACCTGTCGCCTGAACGAAATAGAAGGACATTTACAATCCCGCCGAATAAAATAGACACCAGACGCACAAACTGTCTGCCTGAAAGGGAGATTTAAAAAGGGGCTACGGCGTCATCCCTGCATGCGAGTCCATATGGCCGTGGAAGATTCGAAAAACACCCGTCTCCAGGTTCCTATGTTAATTTTCCACTGTTGCAACACATTTTCACACAAACATAGTGTTATGTGTGCAGCAGGAACAAGTACGGCACCTCATCCCTTTGTTGATCTCGTTGTTTAGAATGATGAAGAGAGGAAATCAATGTCTGTATGATGCTGTCCGTTCATCGAGGCTAGTGTCAAAGCTCAGCTGTGTTTGCAGTGAGACTATCCGGTCAAACAATAATGAGCTGTCGCGTCTGTCAGGTTTCTCTTCTGCTCTGGTCTCGAGGAAGAACCATCTGGTCTCTGCTGTGCTGTCTGAAATGGCCCTGTGAGAACTTGACTGACAGCTCCCTGCCCACACAGTACCTTTGCCAAGAAAATGCTAATCAAAGAGAGCGAAAAATATCCCGACGCCGTCTTTTCCCCAGATCATGTGGCAGAGCAGCGGGAAATGGGAAGTGACCTCTTGGCGGCGAGCAATGTTTTTAGAATAACATATTTGAAGGGAGTGTGACCCCCCAAGCCAACATGGGTGGGGGGGGATTTCCATTAACCCATCCGGATCGGCGTTCCGTGCATGCGTACCAGGTGAACTTTGCCAACTTTGCCGTGTCATTCGGGGGCGGTGGGAAATATTTGTTTACAGGATACAGAGCAGGGGAACATTCTTGAAAGTGCACCGAAGAGATGACTAAAAGAAAGGAAGTGTGAAGGAGCCTTAGTGAAAAATAGCCAGATATTTTGGCACTCAAACAAAAAATACACCGGGGCACATCCGTCTTCATTTAGTGGGACTATTAGGTGCTTACAGTTTAATATCATTTGGTGTAACTTCTCTCGGTAGAGTCTGACTCGGCCTGCGGGAGCGCAGAACCATTTTGATTAAATCCACTTCTTGGCAGAAGCAAAGGAATCCTTAGCCAAGATTTATCAGCTGAACAAGAACACCGAATGAATCTTTGAGATGCGGGTTACCGTCAACTTGAGGCCGGTGTTGAGCAAATGCACCTCCCGCTTGACCCTGCCGTAAATCTGTACCATCCGACTGCGCTTGTATAAACAAAGAGCATTTGCCCAGATGGTGATGGATCCCGCCGCGACGCTGCCGACGGTCTATAATAAGCCGCCGTTGCGATGTACGAGTGTGCTCAACCTTTACCCTGGCAGACAGCTCGGTGTTTGTCTGCGTTGGAAGATTATAGCTGTCCCTGCCTGGATAGCCCAGTTTTGCACAAGCAGGAGTTCAGCTCACGCCGGTTACATTACTGCACATGCTGCGAGCCACTGTGGGCAACCAGACCAACCTGCTGCTTCCATCTCCAACCGATGGACGACCGCACGGAGCAGGAAGTCCAGCTACTTAGCCAGCTTCGTTGTTGGAAGACACATCGGATAGAAAAACAAACTGCCGAGGTGCTACAGACCGCCAAAAGTCGCAGGGCTGATCGTCTAATTTATTTAATCGTTTCTTCTATTTCAGAATTGTCAATGCAACAAATGAGCGACACTTCGTCGTAAAGAATGACCAGATAAATTAACATGAACTGCAAAATTTAATTACTTGGTAATTCAGCCCGTTTCTTTGTTTGCATGAGACATTTCGAGAAGTGGATAGAAAAGTAAAATGTGCTTATTCTCTCAGTTAAAAAACATTTTTTAAATAATCACCCATTTTATTATCCATATGTCACCCATATTTGCTTTTTTTTCCCTATCTAATTTCTAACACATCGATGGAACAACCGTACATACTTGGGAAAAAAAGATTAGTCCCACGACATCATCTTTTCGATAAAAGTGGTCATTTTTATTGTTGTGTTCACGAAGACATCATCACTGTAAAAAAACAAACAAAAAAACAACAACCAACAAAAAAACAACCCGCGTTCCCACCTTTTGGTTTCACCGGCACATTTCTATTTGATTTTATTTCCAGTTATTTGCTAGGAGTTGCTGCAGCTGCGGTGAGAAAAACAAAAGGGATTGTTACTTTAGTAGTCCCGGTTCAGTGTAACATCAGTCTTCATCTATGTAACAGTGAGGGGACAAAAAGTAAAAATACAGATATACACCGAATTTTACATTTACTTTTTAGTTCACACTAACCCGTACAGTATACACACACAAACACACGCACGCGCACACACTCACACACTCACACACACACACACACACACACACACACACACACACACACACACACACACTCTCGTGGCTGTTGTGGAGGCCCATTGAAGCGGGTGCAGTTAGTCGCGGGTCAAAGGATCTCGTACCTTGGTGCGGTCCTCTATCTCGTGGATGCTGAGCTGCATGGGAATGTTGAAGCTGTGCAGGATGTTGCCGCCGAACACCAGCGTGTCCTCGGGGGTGTAGACGGCGTGAATCCAGCCTTAATGGCGGTGTGGGGGGAGGGGCGGAGGGAAAGACAGCGTGAAGGCCAAACACCCGCGTGGAGCTCAATGGACGGCGGCTTATCTCCCGCTGCTGGAGTCTCCTGCGGTAACCAAGGCAACGTACCGGACGGGATGAAGAAGGTGTACCCCTGCTTGAGCTCCACCCTCTGGCAGCCGTCGGCCCGGTCCCCCAGGAAGATGTCGCTCTGCTTGCCCGACACCAGCCAGTCCTCGTACAGCGCCAGGTTGTGGGCTGTGGGAGGCACCAGCCAGAAGACCTGAGGAGAAGAGTTCTCCTTACGCCGCTGCGCTTCTTTTAGAGGACGTCAAAAAAACTACAACAATGGCCGGCCGCTTCTGCGTCTCGTCGGCAGACATCGTGGTACGCACCTTCTCTCCCTTGAAGACGTGATACCACACCGAGGTCCCGCCGAAGTCGACGTGGAAGTCAGTGTAGCAGCCCTTCACGCTCATCAGGCAGTACCTGGACAGGAGATCAGCAGGTCAACATAAGGAGCGGCGCTCTGCTGGCTTCGCCCAGGAGCGTCTGGAAACAACCGACACGGAGATGCAACGGAGAAGACGGTTCACAGCTGGCCTGGAGCTCCGTCGCTGTCACCCAGGAGGATCAGGGGCTTTAGTTATGGAGAGGAGGCCCAAAGGCAAGGAGATAGAAACTCCACCACGGCAGTATTCACACTTCTTCTTCTACCCTTCAGGGTCTCCTCAGCCAATCCACCTTCTCCATCTAACCCTATTCTCTGGATCCTCCTCTCTCACACCAACGACCTTCATCTCCTCTCTCACTACCTCCATCAATCTTCTCTCTGGTCTTCATCTAG
>CAAKHD010013941.1:253901-272673 GCA_901007705.1 Fistularia tabacaria
AGTTCACACTAACCCGTACAGTATACACACACAAACACACACACACACACACACACACACACACACACACACACACACACACACACACACACAGTCTTAGTTGTTCAGATATTTTGATTGAGAACAACCACACACACTAACACTAGAAACCAATGGACGGCAAAGTAACATTACCTACAGTACAAAAATCAAGAAAATATTTCAAAATATACATTTATTATTTACAGCTCAAGTATACACCCTATCAATCTCACTATAGATACTTATTGTGAATTTATCAGAATGTACATCGATATGTACAGATTAAATACATAATTTTAAATACTATGAATTGAACCATGGTTTGGTCACATAAAGACTTTTTGAAATGTTCTATAAATACGCCATTAATTCACTTTTGATGAGATCTATGACTTACAACATAAGTCATATGAAACACAGCCTACATGATGGACAAGACGAAGAGACCCTGGAGTTGGAGTCTTTAAAAACCAACCACAGATATCTTATTTCTTGGTGAATTCAGTCCGGCAAAAGAGGACAAGCTAACGCGGTGCATTTGCTATTATGCAATAGTGTAACATATCATATGATATATTCTATAAAGTGTTCTAACAGCGCTTGTTTTCTTGTGCGAAGCCATTTATGCTGTGCTTCGAGAAAATAGAAAGTTCAAGGGGAAATTTGACAAACTGTTCTTTTAGAAATATGTATTAGAAAATGTGCCTGAAGTTTCCAAAAGACAACATTGTGCTCTCTGATTGGAGGATTCATTTGTTTTCTCCAACGGCGAGAAAGATCAACCAACATGATCTGTGTTTTTTTTTTTTCTCTTCTAGTTATTCTCTCCGTCCTAGCTATCTTTAGCTCACTGACGGGCGGACTTCATCGCTCACTGAGAACCTAGCTGCTTTGTGCTTGCGTTACTGTGCTTCTCAAATGTTTCTAAACTCTGCGTTACAGTTACAGTGCCTTCCATATACCTTCAGCTGAAGTGCTGGCTTCAATCACAACCCAGATGACTGATTATGTTCTAATCTGAAGACTTACAATACAACATGTTATAGGGAGGAAAAGCTGTGTTTTCTTTTCAAACAGAGCTACACATTTCATATCTTTGCACTCCAACACTGTCCAGATGACTGAGACAACAGGCTGTTTCAACCAAGAAACTAGTCATGGCATAGCTCATCTATATCATATTTATCAAAAATGGTAGTTCTAGCTCATCATATTCTGGTATTCTAATTTTTTTTTAAAACCCTAGAATAATTTCCAGTTGGGACACATGCTGCGTATGTAGCATGCAAGGACATTTCAAGGTGGCATGTGATATTTCAGACATTCAGCCCCTCTCTGTATTGCTTATCAACATAAATTCTGTGACATCCCCTCCATGGTTCAGGTTTAAATCCCACTTTTTTTTTCTTTAATTCTGTGCTTCACAAACAACTCCAGGGTCTTTACATACTTAAAGTGCTCGAGTGAATGAGACAAGACAGTGTGTCCAAATGCTATTGAATTTGCACTATATAATCATTAGGAAAGGTTTAACAAAACAACAGAAGCGTAAGGCCAACAAATAACAGAGATGCTGCTCAGGCACCAAACAATGTGACTGTCTGTTCTTCACACCACATCTGTTCAGTCTCAAGTATTGGTGTAGTCTCAGGGAGGGGCCACAAAAAATAAGAACAGGGTGTCATCGGCTCCTCTGCTGCCCAGCAGAGACACCCAGTGTTGAAAACTTTGTATTACCATTTTATAACATTTATATCACGGTACATATTCCACATTATACCCCTAGTCGCACAGCCATATAAGATTATACATTAAAAATTACAAAGGCTTTAGTTGCACACCTTATTTCACGAAGGGACATCGAAGTTTAGGGTCCTTTTTGAAAACTACGGTCAACACCGATGAATGTTCAACAATAAACGAAAATCCTTGCGTTGATTGGAAATGATTAATTCCCCAAACAGCATGGCAGTGAGCCTTTCGATCAAGGCAGTGTGACAACATCGGTTTTGTAGTCTGACAGGACGCCCATGGCAAACCACCTTGTCTCTGTATTGCTGAGCAAAAACAGGCACGCAGGTGGAGCAGGCAAAGCCAGGTGTCCGCTCTCTCCGCCGTTCTCCCATCTATGGTGCGTTGCTACGGCTTCCCTGGGTAACGCGGCTCTATTTTTAAACAGGGGTCACTGGGGGTTCACACTCAGCAGCAGACAACAGGGCACACACACACACACACACACTGACAAACACACACTCATCTGCACAGGCACAAAGACAAAATTCAAAGCTAATTCCCCTTCTTTCTCCACAGCATGCAGATACGCAAGCACGAAGCAACACGAACACAAGCTTCACTGCTTATCTCCGCTCGCGCACTGCCACCTCTGCCCTTCCAAGAGCATTGATCAAAATGAAAAGAAAAAAAAAGCTCGATTAAAACAATTGATTTGAACGGAAAAGCATTGTCTAGGCCCGTCTGCGACTCAGACAGCTGCAGCGCTGTTGGCAACAACTCAAGAGCCTTGTTTGTCAAAGAGAAACATCGCTAAAAAGAAAAGTGCCACTCTGTTTTAAGGCTCAGAGATAATGACAGCTGGCATCTGTCCTTCGGTTTTCATGGAAACGTCCCTTGTATATACACTACGTACGGTTAGACTATTGCACAACACGTATATACATTAATCTACATCATGGGGGAATTGGGATAGAAGGAGATCCAGAGTATTAAGAGGAAACTACTCTATTTATTATTGCTGATGCATGATAGGCACGGTAAACTCAAGATGTAATGTGCTTATAACACTGTTTACATGATGGTGATCACCTCTCCTGGTGTCGTTGATGCCTCTGCTAGTTCTTACATGAGAAATGCTCCGATATGACGATACGTGTTAGGACCGGGTGAATTTCCTTCCATCCTATCCCCGCCGATGATTCCGTAGCTGAATACGATCATTGCCTCTCACGGCAGGGGGGTATTCTATGGTCTCAAACAAGTCCAAAATGGCTGTAACATGATTACAGCTCATTACAACGTGAAGATTTTTTTAGCGTTACCCCACGCGTTTTCGCCAGAGCACACAAACAGCTACGCCTCCGGCTGTCTGGCCTCCCTCTTTTCTCTACTCCCGTTATACTTTGGCCTATGAAAAAGGTCATCGCGTCCGGTGGGACTCATCGCTCCCCTAAACCCCTTTATCATGGCTGGGATTGACAGGCAAATAGCATCATGAGAAAAAAACAGACATGAAGCGACAGCACAGAACGGTGAGGGTATAGGGACTTAGCTCTGGGGATAAAGGTGAACGACTTAACAGTAGATTGTGGATTTTCTCTCCCTCTTGACTTTATTTTCCCGATCTTCCCTTATCTTCCTCTCTCCAAGCGGGGTCAGGCTTTGGGTGTTATCATAGCTCGGACTCGGGGGAGCCTATGTTCTGGTATCCTGTCTTAGTGCTGGTGCCGTAGTTGGTGTTGGTCATCTCCTGAGTCCCGCCAGGGCCCAGATACGCACGGTGGGCGGGCATGGGGGAAGGAGTTTCGCTCGGGTTCTTGCCCAAGATGAAGCGTTGCTCATCCTGTTCCTCCAGGTTTGAGATATCCTTCATCATGCCTTTGCGGTAGGAGACGGACAGCTTGTTAGAGCCGTCTGAGATTAGGTTGAAGTGGCGGACGATGAAAACGATGGGCAGGGGGAGCATGGCCAACACGATGAGTGAGTAGGCCATGGCCAATGCCCAGGGAGGGTAGCTCTGGAAGCGCTCCGAGCCCTGATGGAGGTGGGTGTGTGGGGGGGCACAGAGAAAATGAAGAGGTTGGAAAGAAGAATTGGAAGAAAACCACATTTGAGAGGCGGGTGTGATGGTACTGATGGCACCACAAAACAAATCACATTTTTACTCCCTGTCTCTGTCAAGAGTCTGCCAGGACGAGTGAAAACTGACCTCAGACTCCACCCAAGCGTTGTATCCCGCTGGACTGACGGCCATCTCTATGACGGTGGCGACGATGAGCACCAAGAGCACAGCCGGCGACACATACCTCCACATATAGTAGTAGAAGGCGTATGGCCTGAAGCCGAGCATATCCTCAAGGTCCTGCATGAACCTGGGAGATGGAGATAGAGGATGACAGGTGGAGAGAAAAACACACAAAATCAATCTCCATTTGTCTTTCTTTTCTCCTGCTTCTGATCAAATCTTTTCTGGATATTAAAACGTACTGCTCTCTCTTTTGCTGCAGGTAATGCAGTTTTGCTGAGGAGCTGTTACGTGCGAGTGTTTGCAGATGACCTTTATGTGGAAGTGGAATTACCTCTTGGTGCCGTATATCCAGGCCACCGAAACATTCTCCAGAATTACCACGACAGTGAGAGGCAAACCAGCAGAGTAGTCGTCAAACATAGTGACAAAATAGTTTCCAGAGCGCTGCACAAACAGCAGGCCTAAAAGGAACGCGATGACACAGCAAACCACTGAAGAACGGAAAAAGAAGAAATCCAATCAGAGCCAGAAACACGTCACTTTCATTCAGCACAGTGCTTCTGATATTCTAGCACCGCATAGCTCACCACACAGGATTTCTTTGCGTATCTTGAAAGCATCGAGTATAGGGGTGGTGATGCCGGTCATCGTGCCGATCATGCTTCCCAGGCCCAGGTTAATCAGCATAAAGAAGAACATGACGGACCAGAAGGGACTGGCGGGGAAATGAGTCATGGCCTCGGTGAAGGCGATAAACGCCAGGCCGGTGCCCTGAACTGCCTGGACAAGAGACGGGCGATGAAAAGGTGGTTTGAGTGGTGGATAATGTGCTGCTTCTAGCGCTGACAGGAAGAAGATTGATCAGAAAAGGAAAATTCTATTTCTGAATTAATCCATTACGGCGAGGCTATTTCAGGGAATGAGCTCATGAAGGTGCACATGAGGAGACCGGTAACGGATCCAACATCAGCAGCATTACACGCAAGAACCAGCCACAAAATAACCCTCAAACCTTAATAAATGGCTTTTTTTCACTTCAAGATATGACGCATGTGTATTTATATATATGATGCATGTGTGTGTATATGTCTAGGAATATACTGTGTATTTTAAACTATTGGGTCAAACAAATTATGAGCCACTATATATTGTGAATAGATATCATGGACATAATTATTGAATCATTGCATCCATGAACTTGTTCTGCGATTTCCAAAGAATAGCTACATGAAGAGATTAAAAAAATTAGATATATACAGATAATCATACATATTTGACTGAACAAAAGGGAGCTGGGGCCTGAATTGGAGAATAGATGTTGTTAAAGTATAAAACAGAGAAGCCTTTTTCAAGTTGTCTTTCTCTTATTCCAGGATTAAGAAGTGAGATGAGTTTTTCATGCTTGCCTATGAAAATCTGAGACAAAATAAACTGCCTGGGAAACCAGACAGACAAGCGTTTATTTGTTTTCCCTCCATTTTGCATCTCTAGTGGCGGATCAAACGGAGCCCTGAGAAACCACAGTATGGTGATTTCCAATTTGAGAGACATCTGAGGGTAGATGAGGACAACTTTATTTGCATGAATGACTAAAATTAAGCATGACGGCATATATTTTCTTTTACTATAATAATGTATACAGTACTTTATTACTCCCCGTGGGGAAATTCGTTCTGTGCATTTGACCAATCATGGATGAACCCTGAGCAGTTAGCATGCTGTCTCGCAGCGCCAGGGGAGCAGTTCGGGGTTCAGTGTCTTACTCAACAACACTTCGACACACTAGGAGGGGCCGGGATGACAATTCTTTCACAACGATATGAGATTGATGGAAAAACAAAATAAATTCCAGGGTTGCCACATCACAAAAGACACAAAAAAAGATTAGGTCCTGTAATTATCATTTAAATTTAATAATAGACACTGGCAGATGTATCATCTGTGTGGTTTCACACTCTTCACATTCTGCCTTTCCTTTAATTTGTTTATCAAGAAAAGCAATCCGATAGCATAACTAACACGGACTTAGATATTTAATACTCATGACTATCACAGACCTTGTTGAGTTCATCCTCTAGCACACACGGGTCCAAACCCAGTTGGCTGAAGCCGTCCTCCTTCACCGTCTTAATGACACCATACATCTCCGTGTAGTCCTGGGCACTCAGGTGAGAGAAGTTGATGTGAGGGGGGATGAGCTCCTTGCTCAGGACACCTGTATTGAGGAACCCCAGAATCTTCTCCGCATTCCTGCGCACATCAAATATTACTCAGATGTCATATCAACAGAGTTAACTTTGTAAAACAGACAAACGAGTCCGGCAAGATTTGTTTTTCTGCACGGCGTACTCACTCAACGACACACTTCTCGTTCATGATGTTGGCCTTGAACCCCAGGACGGCGAACACCACTAACGTGGCCAGGATGGAAGTGACGAAATTGATGATGGAGACCAGCGCCGCATCGAAGTGACAATTGTTGTCTCGTTTATTGTAACTGGAGAAAGCGATGACGCCGCCAAAACCGAGGCCGAGCGCGAAGAAGACCTGGGTGGCTGCTTCTCTCCACACCTGTGGCTCCAACATCTTTTCAACCTGTGTGTGGGGCGGAATAAACATGCCAAAATTGGTCAAGAGTAAAAGCAACACTGTTGGTTTGCTGTCATTCATAATCTATATAGCCTTGTCATTTGTTTTGTACTTATTATATTTACTGAATGATTCTTGTGGATCTTTCCATGACGATAGTTGAGAACAATGCTGTCCTATTGTTCGCTAGAGTGGACATGTTGTAAAGTTTGAATAAAATGAAGTTTGATTTTCTTTCTTTGCAATTTCTTAGTTTCCACCCCAATAATCAATTCATGTAAAAAAACTCAAAATCCCAAAACTATGCCGTATAAATATACATAAATTCACTTAAATGTACAAAATTATTCACCTTACACAATTACTACATCTTGTTCATTATTTGTGTTATTTGAGTTAATAATGGAGGCTTATCGAAGAAAGTGAAAATGCTGTTTTACCAAAAAAAGGAGGAGGGTGTTTCCTAAAATAGAAAATAAAGAGCAGACTTAACACAAAATATGTGTAAGAGGGAAATAAGATAAGATAAGATAAGATAAGATAAGATAAGATAAGAGAAGAGAAGAGAAGAGAAGAGAAGAGAAGAGAAGAGAAGAGAAGAGAAGAGAAGAGAAGAGAAGAGAAGAGAAGAGAAGAGAAGAGAAGAGAAGAGAAGAGAGGATGGATGGATTCCTGTACAACACAATTTTGTTTGATAGCAGTATTTTTCCAAAATTCCAATAGGTGAGTTGCAAAGAACAAAGTATAAGTAGAGAAAAATTAAGTATAAATATTGCACAAGACAGCAGAAGTGGGTAGGTAATAATGGAGATTAATGAAAGGATGAAAATGAAAATATGCAACATTTACCACTCATAATTGTCAAATAAAATTGTTTTGTTTTTTACAATCTGGAAAAAAGGCTTGATATTGCATCACCAAAGAAAAAAATAATTTTATTTACAAAATCGAGTTTTTTTTTATGCCTGTAATTATAGTTATTGACCACTTGAGGGAGCCATTGCTTATCAATGTCTGTTTAAGGTGTGGGGGTAAGTGGCCTTGATAATGAAACATGCAAACCAGCTATGAATGCTTGAACCACCTCCATGAACAAAGAGTCAGGTTAAATATATTTTGGGAAACGAAGTGCATCCCAATCACTATAAATCTGAAACAAACAAAGTCAAATTTTTGGTTTGAGAAACTTCCACTAAATTTACCCTCTACTTTCATCACCTTCTTTTTGGGGGGAAGCATAATTTTTCTCACCTTTGGAGTGAACATGTGAGCAATGCCATCCACTGCTCCTTTCAGCATAAGACCCCGAACCAGGAAGCAGAAAAGCACCACGTACGGGAAGAGAGAGCTGAAATACATCACCTGAGGGAGCGAGAAAACAAGCATGAGTCCATTACACGTGTGTTGCCATGGTCACGTTTTACTGGACCACCTCAACCAAACTGCAACGACAGAGCTGAGTCTGTGAGTGAAATGCAAAGAGGAGTCCTTGATGATGCGGAGAGATGAATCACCTCCACAGTTTTTCAATAAATCATCACACTATTGACTATGCTAATTACATTTCTAAGTTTAGCATTTATAATCCGTGTCAGATTCTGGCGTTCCGTTCACTGTTGAGTATTTCCCTCCTGAAACCGTGGGCTGCATGTTACACGGTGGAACGTGAGTCACTCTCTGGATGGAGATTACAGGATGTTACTGCAGCGGTTGCCAAACGGAGCATTTTCCCTCTGCATCCTGGCTCAGTCCTCGCTTGGTTCAGTTTAAACTTATTAATGCTGCATGATTTCCTCCTCTATAATACAGAGATCTGAAATTACAAGGTTGCTGACCATACGTTTTAGCTTCTCAGCAGAATGCATTAGCGAAGAGACAAAAATCACCTATCATGATGACTAACAAACAAAAATAAAACGTCCATCGTTTCGATTTTATTGCTCAGTATGTCTACCAGGAGTGAGATAACTGAAAACCTCCAAACCCCGATCCGTCTGAGGAGCCAAGGAGGAAAGCCTACCTTCCCAGATGACTGGATACCCTTGATGACGGCCATGCAGACCAACACCCAAGCAACCAGCAGAGACAGCGTCATCTTCCAGTTCAGGCCCCCCGTGTCATCGATGGTGCTGGTGATGTTGAGAGTCTGACGGTACCAGAAGTACGTGGTGGCTGAGCTCTTCTCGCACTCGGGCTCCACAACTAGAATGAAGTCATGAGATGCTTAAGAGGAAACCAAAAGTCTGTAAATTTTGATCTTAAATGGCGCTCCAGTGAAACCGAAGTAAATGCAACAAGCAAATGCACTTGATGTGGAGTAAAATTCTTGAATCTATGTGAAATTTAGATATTAAATCTGAAGGACAAAATCAGGAAATCTTAATGTGCAGCGACACATAGGTCATTTCACTCTCTTCAAAATAAAGTGAAATTTCTCGAAGCGATAGAATTTTTTCTAGGTGAGGGGCAGGTTTTACTATGAGATTTCAAAAACATTAAAAAAAAGGGAAATTACTACATTGATTCTGTGTTGTTACTTTAGTCCTGTCAGATTCAGCTTTTTTTATTTTTAGTTTTCAATTTTAAACAAAATATGTTTTTGCAGATTCTAAATATTAGGATCAAATTTTGAATATTGCAGCTCTCGTTGATCCCGCACTAAGCACAAGTGTGCTCATCAACCTTCCGGCAGCCTCCTTATTTCTAAGTGGACTTGACATTGTGGCCACAAATGCAAATGAGGGCCGATGTCCTTTTCTCAACCTTGCGTTTGCGTACGCTGGGCTTCCAGCTGCCAGCCATTCTACGCAGCCACACTGTCAGCCGGGTCATACCATCTGACAGGCCATACCAACAGAACCGCCGACAGTGTTGCTTGAATCCTGCTGAGACACTGCTACTTGACTGCAGAGTCGTCATGAGGCAAGCTGCTTCAATGAAAAGGCAAATACTGTGGCTTCAAGAACTGGACTGTCTGTATTTGTAAGTCTGTGTCTGACGTGAATGTGACGTTGCCCGGCGGGGCTTCACAAAAGAAATGTGATTTGCTGTGTTGTGTTGTGTTGTTTTTTGCCGTGTTCACGTGTTGTGTTTTGTTGACTCACTAGCTTGGGTTCCGTTTATCTGGATGGGGCATTCGGCCCAAGGCAGTGGATACTGGAAAGACTTGAAGAAATAGAAGATGCTCCATCCAATAATCACGTTATAGTAGAGGCCCACAAAACCGCAAACCTGACAATGGGAGGGGACAGAAAACAACAGGACCGTTACTTTGAAAACCCGACAAACAGCACAGGAAACAAACACGTCTGAATGCTGTATCTGATCTAAAGGCGCAGTCACTGTATACACAGCAAAAGTCAGAGGGCTTATGAATTATTGAGCTGTTAGCTCTCAGCAGCCAAGGCCGAGGTCCTCTATGTGGTATTTATAGCCATGAGATCTCCCTCTGCCACATCCGAGCAAGCACACGCCTCAGTGCCCCGGGCCAGGTCCCTCCCTCCCCTGTCGCACGGTAGACGTACGAAATCACCTTCAGAATACTCGATAAACACAAACCCATCACTGACCGACCAACTAAGCAGCTGACCGTAGAGGATTTATGGCGATAGGATGGGACCCTGTCACGGCTGCTGGCAATGGGGTCTTTGAAAGTCGGAGGCCAAGAGACCAAAACTCACATTTTTCAGTCCAAGCACATTCCAGGATTCTAGGTATTACCATCTTAGGTCTGACAATATGCCTGCATCAATACATTTTTGATCTTTGTCCGCTTCAAGCTGCCATAATGTTGAGTATAAATGGAACGCAAAATATTAATGCTCCATGAAATTATTATAGCTCGAAGACGATAAATGGAAGTAGAGTTATTGTTATTGTTATTGTTATTGTAACTGTTCGTCATCCTTTTTGTGATAAAACCTGTAACCAATTGTAATCTCCCTCCCTTGCAAATCGAGATGCAACTGATTTCGGTGTAGGGGTTCCAAGATTTGGATAGTCTGGTTGGAAATGTATTAAAGTGCACGTGCGTGGGTGGAACTATATGAATCCCATCCCTTGTAAACCAATCAAAGTAGGAGTATCAACATATAGCTGTACATCTAGTAATCTTTTGTCCTGCTGTTCTTTGCCATTGTTTGGTTTTCCCATCTCACGCAGAAGTTGGTGCCATTTGGTTGTTTACCAACAAGCTGAATTGACACGAATGCAGTATTAGCTATTAGCTTTTGCAGATATCCATATGGATTTCTTTTTTTTTTTTTTATCGGACTTTGAATTTTCGATGCTGCTAGCACGATCATAATTTGACGGGAGATTAAGACTTTTTCCCCATATTTTTGTAAGAGAAATTAGAGTCAATCGCAGGGCTGATATTTAGAGGTGTATAGTCAGTCATGTCTCTCAGTGGGTTTTGGTCTTTTGCTTCAGCAACACTGAGAGAAGCCTTATTGCCAAGATCTGCATATGTCAAAATAAACTTTGATGAAATCCAGCTCAGAGTATCCTGTAGACATTCACCATCAGACTGGAAACGCCGATGCCTCCCAAGCGCGGATAGACGTAGTTCCACACCCCAATGCTGCCTCGCCTGATTCTCTGACCCACTGCCAGCTCCAGGAAGAACAGAGGGATGCCGATGAGCAGAAGGAGAATGAAGTAGGGCACCAGGTATGCACCTGAGGCAGATGAAAGATTCAAGGAAAAATAATTAAAATGGGGGAAAAAAAATCTTTCAGTATTTTTCAAATAAGCTTATTGTAAAACGGCAATGCGTTCTTTATAAAATTGAATACGTCACATTCTATTTCTGTATTCGATCACTCTATTTTCACTCTTCCTCTCATGTGTTCCCTGTGCCTCTCTCCTTGACCTCAAGTCCGATTGTCGTCTGACACGCAAAGGCATTCTTTTTATTGCGAAAGGCACAATGGAGAGCGACTAATAGGCCCCAACACAACAAGTCACGTCCAGTCCAGCTTCCGTCGAAACATGAAGGGGCACCATGGCGACAAAACCATCCAAAATCAGACAGGAAGGACTCATGCTGACGGACAGCTGGACGGACCGGCTACTTTGCAGGCTGAAAACAGATGTTTGACGTCATAAGTGCTGATAAATTGGCGAGTGGTCATTTGAGGCAGTGGCAGACGAAGGAAACAAAGACAGCGTCATGTTACACAGCAGTATTATTATCTTGGCCGTCAGAAGTGTCTGCTTGGTTGCTACCTACTCTTCACAGATCTTTGATATCTATTCTGAGCCCGCAAAACACACAGAGAGGCAAATTATTCATGCCTGTGGGGGAGAACTGTAGCCACTGGTTGTTTGGTCAGTCGGTCCAGTATTTTCCTTATCATGAAGGACAAAGAGCTTGAGGATAGTGTGACCTTTCCTCTTAAACCCCAGCAAGGAATCTGCCCATCACTTTCTGCTTAGGTAATTGAACCTCTTCGAATCACATACATAATCTAGATAAATTAATTTGTTTTCATTTTTTATTAATTAATTTATTTTGAGACCCAAATTATGAAATGAACTCTCAAAAAAACTGAATTCAAGTGGCTTTTTCCCCGTCTGTCTAAGCGCTGATGAAAAAACATATGGGGATCTTGAGCCACACAGAGTAAGACAAGACCATGCAAGAGATAGGACATTATCTCATTTCCAAAGATTTCAACAATATTTTTAAAAAACAATTTAAAAAAAATTCACTTTTTGGCGTACTCCTTGGGGCAAACAAACAAACAAACAAACAAACAAACAAACAAACAAACAAACAAACAAACAAACAAACAAACAAACAAACAAACAAACAAACAAACAAACAAACAAACGGAGGTTATTGAGTCATTTCCAGTTGTACATTTTTGATTGCAATTGTCTACCTGAGGCATTCACCTCATCTTGATTTGAGCTCAAGAAATATTTTATATATTTGGAGCCATTAAAAAAGTATGTTGTTTTTCGTTAGGTTATAAGTAGACGGAAAAGTGTTATTAATATATCTAAGATAATTTGAACATCAATTTGCATTGTTAAATTATCCGCAACTACCGGCTGCACTAGACATTTATTTCACGTTAGACAGACAGGCAGATATGACATTTTTGATGCGGATGAAAACCAGGCTGACATTAAGACAAAAGGCTGGCTGTTGAACTACTGTTGTCCTATAGTTGGAAGAGAAAATACTAGATTGTGTGGATAATAACATTTAGACATTTGGATGGTGTTGATACATTTAATCTTTAGATATTCTAAACAAACATTCATTAACATCCGAACACTGGTGCCTCGTGATGAGTTCCTGCAGAAAAGGAGGATACAACGAGTCAATCACGTCTTTCACAGACAACGTGTGCTGCAGCAGTCGGCAGAAAAAGGGGAATTATGCGATGGATTTATTGACTTGATCTTGTTTTCTTTGAGACGTGCCATGTGATGTCTTGTGCTGAAATTAAACTGCCACAGAGGGGGGAAGACATTCAAGTGGACAGACATGTGACAGGCTGTTTACTCTCATCACGCGGACCAGCCTGGACAAGACAATGCTTTTCCAATTGGGGATACAAAATCGTACTGAAACGAGCAAACACACACATAACAGCTTTGTGAGATTGTGCATTTCGAATGCCTTATTCTCTCTCTTTCTCACGCACAGACACACACAATGTCTGAAAGTCGAGGAGATCGGTGTTTACTCTCCTATGTCCTCCATCTAAGTAATCAGACCGGCTAATGACATAATAGTGTAGTTAAAAAAAGTGGGAGGATCTCAGATGTCTCAGTTTTCCCGCACTGACAGTAAAGGACCTCATCTGATAGCCAAATTTCATCCAAGTAGAAGAAAAATAAGGAAACTTTTAGTGTCAGGTTTGATTATTAGGTTGGTCTCATCAAAAATCCAGGCTTAAAAGCTATATATTCTACTAAGGGGAGCTATTTCATAGTGGTTCCAAATGGACATGCCATTTTAATGGGAAATCGTGTTTGATCAAAGACAAATTCATCAAGTGAGTTGATGATGAAAAAATCTTCAAAAAAATCTTCAAAAAATTTCATTTTCGCCCATTTAATTGCATTTTAGGTGCTATTAAGGAGTGGGCAGTCAATGTTTGGACAGTCTAAAGGACACAGTCAATTGTTTGGAATAATGTGAAAAAGAGGTGTGCAAATGACTGTGGCAGTTTGAGCTGATGCTCAGTTTTGGGGCGTTGGGCAATCATCACACTGGTATGTCTTTTCCATAAAGTATTTTAAGGCTGGATGATTGCATGTCAAAGTCAGCTTTACTCTCATTTTCTCCTCATGTACCAGATATATAGATTATTCGAGAAGACGTTTCTCATTATCCCACGGTGACATGGGATTAACTAAATGATAATAAAGTGCACATTAAACGATAAAGTGCAAAATGAACATTAAACATTCAACTATAAAGTGCACACAGATACAATTCGCTGGTATTGAGGTTAAAAAATGGTGGATATTTAACAGCATTAAAAACTGAATGTGTATTTTGAATGTGGAGAGTGGCAGCAGACATTTCTGTGATGTGTAGGGCAAAACTGGTAAGTATATAATACCATACAATAGCAGTGTGATGATAGCAGGTGAGAAAATGAAGTAAATAAATTAAACTGAAAAACTGAATGTATATGTAATTACACTATATGACCAAAAGTATCCCAAAGGTTTTCTGTTGGGTTGAGATCAGGACTCTGTGCAGGCGAGTCATGTTCATCCACACCAGACTCTGTCATCCATGTCTTTATGGACCTTGCTTTGTGCACTGGTGCACAGTCATGTTGGAAAAGGAAGGGGCCAGCTCTAAACTGTTCCCACAACTGTTCCCCACCCCATAAATCCCTCTCCACCAAACTTCACAGTTGGCACAATGCAGTCAGACAAGTACCATTCTCCCGGCAACCGCCAAACCCAGACTCGTCCATCTGATTGCAAGATGGAGAAGTATCTCCACTCCTCGAGAGTCCAGCGGCGGAGTGCTTTACACTACTACATCCGACGCTTTGCATTGCACTTGGTGATGTGTGGCTTGGATGCAGCTGCTCAGCCACGGAAACCTATTCTATGAAGCTCTCTGTGCACTGCTCTTGAGCTAATCTGAAGGCCACATGAAGTTTGGAAGTATGTAGCGGTTGACTCTGCAGAAAGTTGGCGACCTCTTCGCGCTATGTGCCTCAGCATCCGCTGACCCCGCTCCGACAGTTTACCACTTCGTGGCTGAGTTGCTGTTCTTCCCAAACACCTCTATGTTCTCATAATACATCTGACAGTTGACTGTGGAATATTTAGGAGCGAGGAAATTTCACAACAGGATTCGTTGCACAGGTGGCATCCTATCACAGTCCCACGCTGGAATTCACCGAGTTCCTGAGAGCGACTCATTCTTTATTATTTGTATGGGTGAGCGAATACTTTTGGCTATAGAGTTTATAAGAAATTGTGTATGTAGGGAGAATATCGAAAGAGGTTTTCGTACAGTTCTGTGCAAACCAGTCAGTATAAAATACAATAGCAGCATGATGGATTTTTCTGTTACCATGCAAAAATAGCAATAGCACAAAGAAATGGTAAGATTTTATGTATTGTGTTCCTGTATTGTTCTGTATTGTTCTGTTTGGGAGGGTTTCAAAACTCAACAGAAAAGACCCCCTGATACTGAATTGCAGACTTCATCAGAATTAAAGGCAATAGTCCAAATACATTGAATGTAAATTTTCAATTTCATCTGTATTTTAAATTCTGTTGAAAGTACTTTCCTCGTGAGAGATAGCGCAAAACTGCTTTGCATCTCTGGCCAACCATCCAACAAAGTATGTGCACTCAGTCAAATTTTTTTAAGTGAAGTTCGTGGAGTCGAGTTGCAGCTTCAGACCAAACCACATAAGAGATTGATGGCTGCTATTCAACAATTTTTGAAATGCCTTCATTGTGAATTCAGTCGTTGTCGAGACAATTGATCTCTCTGTAAAAATAAAGTGTTTCCATGCTTTACAGATGTTTAATAGACTAAAAGATTTCATGGGACACAGTATAAGAATTCAGAGAGGAATTTAAATCTTTGGATGAAATACACAGGTATGCTCACAACCAGCACAGATGGACTCTCTCTCTCTCACACACACGCACACACACACACACACACACACACAGACACACACACACACACACAGACACACACACATAGGCAATGTGGCATGACACATAGGCAATGTGGCATGATTTCATTTCCCCATTCATTTAAAAGCATAAAAAGCCTGTCCTCCCAATTTATCCTCCAGTGAACCTCGGCCTAAGATAACCTTGTCCTGAAGCACTGAAACCTGTATCTCAACCCACCACCACCCACATTTTGGACCCCACAAATGTACTTAGATAAAGATAATTCCATAGACTTTCATTAGACATACCTCCACCATTCTTCTGGCACAGATAGGGAAACCTCCAAACATTACCCAGGCCCACAGAGAAGCCAACCTGGGCTAGAATGTACTCCAACTTGTTGTTCCAGGCCGGTCGGCCATCCTCTGCGTCCGGGTCAGGGGAGGGAAGCAGGGCTTTTACTGGCGCAGTGGAACCAGGACTCAGCCCCATGCTCATCTGACTGCTTTTGTAGTCCATGGGGTGCTCCAGAGACAGCAGATCTGCCACGGACTCCGTGACGGGCTCATTGCTATGCTCCCGCTGGGTCACCTTGGTGTTCTTTGGCATGGTTGCGAAGAAGGAGCCCCTTTCGAGGGGGTCAGTGTGGAGATGAGGGGGTGGGGATGGGGCAGAAAGATGCCAAGCGTATTAATGGATGGAGATCTGCACGGTGGTGCAAAGTTTCAGGGAGAAAAAGTTGTGCTTTTTGTCTTCAATCTGTGAAAAAAAATGTTTTGATAAAGTTAGGGAAATATCATTACTTGAAAACCATATTTTACATTTTTGCTGACCCCCCCGCCAAAAAAATTGTAAAGATGCTAAAATACCAACTCATTTGCCATCTTCAAAAAATGTTTAAAATACAATTCCACGTCTACTATAAACTCTATTTCTTGGTCGCAGACTTTTAAATATTTGTCTCAACAGTGTGCATCAGAGCTTGAACATCAATTTCAGTGTTAGTATTTGAAATTGGTAACGCGCTTGAAAAATGGTCCAGGACAAGAATGTCTCTAATCTATTTTGGTATGGGGAAGGAGATACAGAGATTAAATTACCACCCATGTCACAACAGAAGCCATTATGTCAAAGTTTTGTCATGAGAAAAGCCTGAACAATAGTGAACAGTCTCTTTGCGTGACGACTGGTCTCAGAAGACTGTGAGGCCATTTATTCAGAGGTAACGGGACTCTAAATTCTTTGCGTGTTGTTGTACCTCTCTAAAATCATCTTTCTTTTCTTGAAGAGAAAACCACTGGATGAGAATGGAACTGTTTAAAGTTTTCTCTTCGACAGCTTTTGAGGGGTCTTTTAAAAACAAAATGTTTTTTTTCAAGCTATTGTTAAGTTCGAGTGTCAACCACCCAGATCTTATTTTAACAATATTTAGTTTGGTTGCATCCTTAAGGAATACACTAACTAAATATACAGCTTTTTGTGCATTTCTCTGCTATTAAACTCTGCAAAAATTGTAATATTTTAATGATGAGTGCTGAAACTGTCCATCGGGTACACTTCCTGTTGCATAACAATCCTTCATTCATTCAAACGTTGTCGATACCGCTTCTCTCTTCTTTGACTGGGATTGGCCGGGTTGACCCGGGATCACGATGCATTCTTTCTTTTATTCATGCCTGTGGACAGTCAAGAGTCTTCAATTAAGCTACTTGGTGTTTTTGGCCTGTAGAGGGGAAGCTGGGGAACCTTAGCAGGCAAGGGCAGAGGTCAGCCTTGATCGCATGACCTTCTTACTCTGAGCTTGGTGAAGTTACTGCTACACACAAATAGTGCTCTAAATGAGGAAGACTTTAATATTACATCGAAATATTATATTTGTTTATGCATTCATAAGGTCTGGATAATCTAGGGTCTTCAATTGACTTCTTGCATTTTTTTGGACCCGCGGGAAACCAGAGAACCCGGCAGAAACCAACACAGACGTGGGGGAGAACGAGCAAACTCCACACAAAAAGCCCCCCAGTCGGAATCCTACCAGGAAGTGCTAACCACTGCGCCACCATACCGCCCTACATAGACATCTCCACAGTTATTACTGTCCTGTGAAAGAACGAATGATTTTAAACCGAAATGGAAAATTGTTACCCTACACTTGGATAACACACCGTGGCAGCTCCTTCTAAAGACAACTAGAACCTTATGATAAGAACTTGTGAGATGAGTTACCCCTTACTGTGCGATAACTATGTAACAAACCAAAAATGATGAAATCGTTGGGATTAAGGGACATTTGTGGTTCGGCTTTAAACACTGAGCAAGTTCTGACTTTTCACTCATTCAGGTCGGGAGACAGAAGAACCAACGCCTGAGGTGTTTCACCTGGAGTCCAGGTCTCTCATCTGAAAACGTCCCCAACTCACTGAAAACTAAGGGGTGGGGGTGGGGGGGGCGGTCAATTGGACCTCTCAAAAAACAGCTGTCAGCCGGCTGGACGCTAAGCCCACCCAGAGTCTGCTCCAGCAGCACGCACATCGCATTCCTAAACGGTGGCAATGAGCTTCTGCAGTCACGACTCAAAGCGGCTCAGAGGCTGAGCTCATTATGGATCTGAAAAACTAAATGACCTTTCCCACAGCCGAGCAACACTTAAACGTCACCCAACACAGTAGTCTGCCAAAATCCAGCTTGAAATATGGTTTTGATGACACTTTAGAAAGAGGTATGTTTGTATATTTGGATCACAAACCATCCCTGTATGAATTAGGATTATGTGGGGCTGTAAATCCCGAGGCGACGGCTTTCTCCCTATAAGCACTTAAAAGTTTTTCAATGACTGTGAGGTGTGTGCTGGCACAGATGGCATGCTACACAAGAAGCAAAGGCCTTTGCATACATGGCAAGGTGTTTGTTACACATTCTGACCGAGTACGCGGTCTATCTGGGAGACGGAGAGGGAGAGGCTGGGGATGGTGGAGGGGGGGGGGGGGGGCAAAGGACAAGAAAAAGAAAAAAAACTCTGGAGAGTCTAAAACAGGGCGGGGTTTTCCAAAA
>CAAKHD010013941.1:283191-309862 GCA_901007705.1 Fistularia tabacaria
TAGAGGGATAAAAAGCGGGGGGGGGGGGGGGGGGGGGGGGGGGGGGGGGGGGGCTGTGGCTCCCAGGATACCTAATACTCTGCGTGCTCCAGGGCCGGTGAGAAGAAAAAGAGCACAATTGGATTAGATATCAAAATAGGGTCAGTGTTTGTTTTAATCAGTCTAGTGACACAGGGAGCTCTTGAAAGCATTGGGTAAGGCAAGCCTGGAGAGAAGGAAAACCAGAGAGATAGTAAGTGAGACAGATAGTGAAAGGGAAGGCGAAAAGGAACAGGAGAGACAGAGAGGGCAGTCGGGGTGATTGGTCCCCAGGCTATGGCTGGATAATGGAGCCCGGAGGCCGGAGGGGAAGCAGTCTAGGGGGTGGCTGACCTTCAGAGTTCACTGCCGGGTCTTCAAATCGAGGAGACAGAGATCACCTCCACGATCAAGCATTCAACAAAATAAGCTCTGACCAAAATATATTGCAATTGGATTGGTCGTCATACACCTCCAAATCATTTGACAAAGGATGCATACGTAGATGTGGTCAGTATATGAAACCAATGAACTTGTCTGTTGCAGTTGAAGGCGTCTGTCAAATATCTTTAGATGTGGTTGTGCGAAATAGATTTGAAAGTAGAAGGTTTAACTTCTTAACTGTCTTTTAAAACAATCTGGTCCGACCAAACTTATTTTTCTTAACCTAAGTCATGCTGGACATGTCTGAAAATGATAAGTACATTATCATGCGGAGGAAGCGCTTGTAAAAGTGGCTGCAACCATATATGTCTGAGCCAAGTCAGTAAACTGTGGCATTTGAGGATCATTGTGGTCACAGCTGACAAGACTTTCCAAATCAGAGCTTAAAATCCATGCTCAGGTAACAGTAAGTACTCAGTAATCAGCTGTCCTTGGACTACTTCAGCACATGTTACAAAAAAAAAAAAACCTCCACTTTGTCGTATGGATAGATTCAAAAAGTATGGCCATGATCCGTAATGGCACATCACTGTTCAGGAAAGATGTCAAAATCAGTGTGTTTAATTATTGGACGTGAAAGGATTTCATACAGTGGATCTCAGTGTTATTAAAACTTTTATGAAATGTCAAAGACATTTCATTCCTTTATTTTTGATTTCATGACATGTTTTAGGCTAAATAAAACAAGATAGATCAAATTGAAAATGTCTTCCGGACACAAATCCCTGGGTTAATTTGCACAGGATTTCTTGTAGCAACATATGTGTGCAATTTGACTGCACTGTGTGCATGCTTGTCATACATACATAGTATGTCTGAGTGTTGGGAGTAGAATAGCACTGTTACTCCTGCATATCTAGAAACCATCTCAATGATGTTTGGTAATGCTAGCCCCCGGTCGGCTGTGCAAATCGTGCTCCTGCAAAGTGGCCTGGGATTATGTTGCCTGAAACCTGATCCAGATACTGTCTTCAGTGTTGTCACTTGAGCTCATTGCGTTTTTCATTATCATTGCCTAAATGCCTTAAATGTTTCTGAACAATGAAGCCGCCAAAATATCACACTTGCGCATCACCTCTTTTGCCGTCCTAAGTCGATGCCAGAGGTTTGTTTTAGTTTCAATCAAAACTTGAAGTTGCGCAATTTATCTCATTTTAAAAGTAGAGACATGTTGAAAACATTACAAGTCATACTGCTGAATGCTGAGGGTAGAACTCAGAGTGATGTGATCGCTGAAAGCTTTTCCAAATCACAAAGAAATCAACTGAGTATGTTCAGATTTTTGCAGCTGCTTTCTATTCCTCAATGTGCAGAGTAATTCCAAACAGTTTATTTTCTATCCAGCCACTTCATCCCCCAAGGTCATTTACTTTTTCTCTTTATAAACAGGCAGAATTCTCACATGTTCTTTCTTGGTGGAACTCTACTCTGTTTAATTTGCTATGCTCCTATGTTCTTCCCCAACAGAGTTGTGACACTCTCACTGAAATTAGAATGAGTTCTTTTTCAAACTTCATAACCTTACGCCAAGGCCAATTTTGACGTATGAAGCTCTTCAAAGTCAATAGTTGGCACAGTCAGTGTGTCTTAAAAAAAAAGACGCTGTGTTTTTCACCAGCTCAAGACAAAGGGGGTGGATAAGTCCAAAAAAACCCCAATCGATTGGGGTGCTGGAGGTGATGGAGGGCATTATCGCCGGTGTCTGGATGGCTGTTAGAGTTGGGGGGGAAGAGGGGTTGTACACTGTGCCCAGGCCCTAGGGGCACCAGTAGCAGGATGGGCCCGAGCATCCGCTGAGAGGATGACCCCAGCCATCCCTGTGGAGTTTAGCTTGTACAGCTGTATCTGATTGGACAGGAACAAAGGGTTGCACAGCACCAGGGGGTTTGGCATTCAGTGGGTATAAGAAAATATTCTCAAAGACCTACGCCACTTGGAGTTTCATGAATGTTTTAAGACTTCATTGACCAACCTACACATCTTTAACCTCTATCTATCTATCTATCTATCTATCTATCTATCTATCTATCTATCTATCTATCTATCTATCTATCTATCTATCTATCTATCTATCTATCTATCTATCTATCTATCTATCTATCTATCTATCTATCTATCCATCTATCTATCTATCTATCTATCCATCTGTCTGTCTGTCTGTCTGTCTGTCTGTCTGTCTGTCTGTCTGTCTGTCTGTCTGTCTGTCTGTCTGTCTGTCTGTCTGTAGGTGAAATCTTAAAATATTTAGGTCTGTCCATTAGTTACCATGAACTTTTCCCCTCAGTTGAACCTGCAATAGCTGACCGTTTTAACGTGGGACAATATGAACAACAAACAAAAGAAGAAAGCACTGCTCTTCCGCCGCCTTTCATTAGTATTTTATCCAGAGTACATTAAAGATGACATGTTTCTTTCGAAAAAAATGTGAGAGAGGCTGGTGGGAGTCCTGCGCGTCAGGACTTTTCATATATTTGATGCGCTGGAGACGAAGACCGCTGCCAAAGCCACAGGTCCTGTCTGGAGCCTCAGGATTAGACCTGCGTGTGTGTGTGTGTGTGTGTGTGTGTGTGTGTGTGTGTGTGTGTGTGTGTGTGTGTGTGTGTGTGTGTGTGCGTGAGAGAGAGAGCGACAGAGAGCGTGCGCGCGGTGTGCGAGGGCGTGCGCAGTACGGGCAGTATACTCGTATCACTCCTTTTCTCTCGCAAATATTAAGACAGTCGGAGCCCATTTTTTATGCCGTTAGTTGCTTAAAATTTAGATTGAAATTAGTAGTTGTGTTAAAAGTCTCTAACTACTCATATAAAAAGTCAATTTACTTTAATACCCTATTTTTGAATGGCTATTTGCAACACCGAATGATGTTTATGAGCACGTAAGAGATTTCAAACCAGACTGTCAAACTTTGAAATTAAAAATGATTTTTTTGAGCTAGATCGCCCGCTTCGTGTTTTACATTTCACGTCGGTATTGCTCATAAAATGACTTATGGATTAACGTACATTTACCGCTGGTAGCAAGTCAAGTCAAGTCAGGTAATAATAATAATAATAATAATAATAATAATAATAATAATAATAATAATAATAATAATAATAATAATAATAATAATAATAATAATAATAATAATAATAATAATAATAATAATAAGAATAAGAATAAGAATAAGAATAAGAATAAGAATAAGAATAAGAATAAGAATAAGAATAAGAATAAGAATAAGAATAAGAATAAGAATGATAATAATACAGTATGGATTCATTGTAAACGTCAATTAGAGACTGAAAACAGAGGAAAACAGACGAAAAACGTGTTTGCTGTTGAGCTCAGATGCTGTCCTGTCGGCCCGAAAATCAAGCTCTGCATTCGATTATTAAACCATTTCAATTTCATAGAAACGGTTTCATTCATGAACAAGGTAATGTGTGCGTTCCCGCGGATAAAAATGTAAAATATAAGATAACTATATGAATCATATGATGTAGATAAGTATATCAAATATAAGAAAACATGCAATATCGCGAAATAGTACATAAAAACAATCTAAATGTGCCATCTTTATTTACGTCGAACCATGAAAGTAGATGCGTATCTCTACTCATTCAAGTTTTTTTTTTCTTTTACCAAAATGTTATTCTTAAAAGAGAAAATCTCTATTTTTATTTTCAATATTGGCGCACAGCTGAAGCCCTGACCTGCGGGACGCCGTCGACGTCGACGTGTTTCCGGTACACCGGGCGCGCGGGCTCAGGTCTGCCGGCAGGTGCGACGGGTGGTTGAAGTCCAGATTTCAATTGCGCCACTGCGGCACCATCCGAGGCGCAAGAAGAGTCCATTCTGTTCATCGCCAATTCTACCACATTTCGCGAAACTTGTCGTCACGAAATCGGTGTAAATTATCATTTGGTTTTTTTTCCGGCGAAAAAATAATCAACACATAAAGAAATAAGTATTAGCTGACTTTTAACGGTTACAGAGTAGTCACACGCATGCCGACAGGGTAATTACTCTTACTTTGACTCTTAAATTAACCTGACATGTCCTCCTCGTTTAACCGAATTGGAATTAACATTTTAACAAAATGTAAAGTAAAATTATCATGACAACTTCTGTGGGGTTTGTCAACGCGGAGTTAAGCCAATGCTTCGTGGGTTTTTGTTCAACACGAAGGAAGTAGCCTGTACATTGCTGGTCATTTATTTCTCATTTAACGGTAGCGTAGAATACGAAATACGAATAGTTGAACATGTATTAGCCCCCACAATAAAATAGGCCACATGAAATTAAGGATTTCAACGAAAACGCAAACAAACATTTTTTTTACAAGAGGATATGTAATTTTGCAACCATCAGGCTGGGAAAAAAATCTAAGGATGAAACATGCTAATTGCTAAACTGATATGACGTCTCGGCCTGCTCGCTAAATAAGCTAATTGTCCGTACAAAAATAAAAAAAAAGGCATTATTTATTTCGCAGTTCAGACGGGTGTCCTCTGGTGTGACCTGATGGTTTTCGCTAAGGTGGATGTTTCCGGACTCCTGGAGATCAGTAAGGACCGAGGATATACCCTCCTGTTCTCCACAGAAAAACACGAAAGAGTTAATAGTTCAAATAGATAATAAGTACAACGTGAGTTAGCATCCGGGTGAGTCCTTGAGTTGCCATGGTAACTCACCCAACTCTGTTCAACATAACAAGCCCTTTAATACATTTGCACAGAATATATACAATATTTTTAAGTATATTTTTTCATTTCAATAATACACTGGCAATCTACTTTTCTTACAGTGTTTCTGATGTGGGCAAAGTGAGCCTCTGCTGCTCTGTCTTAGATTTATTTGAAGTAAGTGCTCCCAATTTCAAGATCAGCAGAAACGCGGCAGAAAAATACAGCATATGTTGCAGCAGCAACTTTGGGATAGATCAACAACAGGAGGCCATTTCCAGAGTTTGATTAATTTGTTAAGTCTGTCTATTTTGTAAATTTGACAAATTTGGGTGTTTTGGATAACTTTGATATATCTCAATCTTCTTTTTTTAAGTGAAGCAAATTGGAAAAAGCTTGAACCTCCCGATGTTTTATACTCTCAAATCAGAGCAGCGGGGAAAATAACCTCAGATTCCCATAGCCAACAGTAAAAATCAACGCAAAACATTATTATCAAAGGTACGTTTGTCAGTGTGCCTATTGTCCACTAAGGTCATCGATGCGCATCTCTTCAGTGCTTATTTCTTCAGTGTGTTTGTGTGTGTGTGTGACTTGATGCTCATACTCACTGTGCTCTGTGACACCTCGCACGAGGTCATTCAGAGGACAGCGACCCCACTTCCCGGTCCTGTTTCAAAACCTCAAGCTCCAATGCTAGAGTAGACCAGCTCAAACTTCCCATAATGCACCGCTCTGATCGTCTGACCCCCGGGGTCGGCAGCTGTCAATCACAGCCTCAGCTGGCTGTGCAGCTTCTGGACATAGACTGGAGGATGTGAGGGAGGCCTCTGAGAGGAACCCTGGCTCTGCATATGGGATCATCTCTGTGCATTCATGGCGGGTAATTCAATTAGCTATCCTTCTCCTATTCTAATGCAAACCTCAGGTTGAATTGCCACCCTGTACGTGAGAGGAAAGGCCCCAGGCAGCAATTGCCAGACAAAGACAGGCAGCTTGGGTGAATATAGAGCTGTACTTCTCTCTAGCTAGCTGTCTGTGTGCATCTGGCAAGTAGATGCTTATAAGTTCTCCATAAACAGCACACACCCCTGGGAGGTCATACAGTTTGGAAAAGAAGAATGTCTGCTTATCTTGAGACACGTAACAGGCACTGTTCACAATTACAGCATTTCTGATTTGTTGCTTTTAATATTAAATCAACAAGCATAGTGCCCAGATGTGGGCTATGCACGTCCGAGTGTGTGTCAGAGAGAGGATGTAAGGTGCAACAGTGTGACAAAGCCCAAGCTGACTGACAGCCATGAGGGGATGCAGTGGAGGGAGGGCTGGATGTAGCTCTTTAGCCTGAGGGATGCAGAGTGTGCAGTAAGAGTGCAGGGTCACCTTTATCCATTCCAGTCTGTGCCCAGATCTGGGAGGCAGCGGGGGGAGACCCGGGACTCCCAACAGGCTGAATTGATTTCCTGTGCAGGGTCATGCCCAGGACATGCTCAAAGGACATGGGTTTAGGACCACGGGAAGCAGCGAGGGCAACTGCTGTTTCCCGTGGACAGTGGGTCCGTATTGTTTTCTGCAGTTTTCTTGCCCTTCATTTCTTGATGATAAAATGCACGGATCTTCTGCATCAGTCAGATGCAGTCCTATAATGTGCTTATTTTATAGAAGACATATGCTTTATTTCGTTTGAGGTGGTTCAGACTCAAACGTCTTTCTTTTTTTTTTTTACCCAAAAACTTGGACCTCTCAGTGCTTGAATGGTTTTTCCCTCCCCTCCAGTGTAACTGAGCCACTGCACACAAATGTCTACACAGACTCGTAGGAGACTCTGATTCATCAGCATATAACATACCCACAATCCTCGACATCTTATGCTTGATGCAATATTCATATAAACACTGTTACCTGCGGCAGCACTGAGATCAGACGTTCTTCCTCTTGCCCACATTTCTGGAATGGATTTACTCAGCTGGGTTTGAGAAGACGGGAGTGTTCTGCTGCCTGGGGCAACAGAGGACATGCTTGTCACGAGATTTGAGAAACACATCCGTGTCCCACTTGTGTGTACATCTTAAAATGTATACTCTGCACTAATAGAATTATGAGGTTTTTAATGGTGGCCAGCCAGGCGGTTTGATAAATCCTGGCACGCATACCTGAGCTGGAGAGTGGGCGGGTAAAAGGTGGTGCAGTGATTATGCCTATCATGGGAGCTGTGGCCGTTTCAGCCTCTATGCTCCACTGACCCATTCCTGTTAATCTAAGTCATGTTGCACTCAAATGTCATTAGGCCCTATAGCTTAGGTCACAAATCACTTTAAATTTAAAGGAGCTCTTCTTTTCCACTCCAGCGCCTGTGTCTCTGCAATTTGTGTCCAGACGCAGTCTGGAATTTACATGTCTGTGACATTTATGGGTTTCTTGGTGGGGAAAAAGAATCCAGTTTGTGCACTTGATGAGAATGTCAGTCAATGGGTGGTTACAAAAAAAAAAAGAACATTTTCCCTGTTGATTTGATTAATGCCCTGACAATGAGTTTATAGATATGTCAGGTTATCTGTATTTCTTTTTGGAGTTTTATATGTGAGCAAGGACTTTAGCTCACTTGGAGCTGTCTTTAACATGCCATGCTAACACCCTGTCCCTTTTTGCGAAGTCTCTTGCCAGCACTTGGATGTATAACATGCACTGTGGACACTTTGGCAATTCAGAGCCTAAAATGGAATCAAATGGGGCTTATGAGGCCTCTCAGCCCAAATGGACCTCATGTTTACACACTTGTCCATCAGCTGAGCAGCGGGCGACCTCAGGTATCCGGAGAGATGGTAAGATGTCCCCAAAACTAACCGCGCCGTATCAGAACCTGGTAAGTGCACTGTGTTTAAACAAAGTTTTTCTAGATTGGGGATGATAAGTCCCCGTTTTATCTGGCTTCTCCAGTGCAGCCCATTCTGAGGATATTTGGCCAGCCGGTGGGCTGAGAGGTGAAAAATGTCTCTTTTGTTAAAAAGGCATATTTTCTTTTGTTTTGAAATATCCTCCGAAAACCCCCCAACTTGTTTTTCAATTATTTGTGTCCAGGAAAATTATATCAGTTAAGTTAAATACCAGAAATAGTTTATAGTAAATTAAAAATACATTAATTTTTGAACAGAAATAAAAAAAAGCATATCCTAAATATTTAATATTTGCCACTATTTCTGAAAATACCTCTAGTTTTATAATTGTCAAAACACACCCGCCAAAGAATAAATGGAGGAGGAAAAAAAAGCTGCCTCAATTAAATGAATGAGCAATAAGGAAGGGAAACAGATGATCTGATCGATAGTGGTGTTACTGGTTATAACGGGTTATTACACACATCCGCGCTGCCGTGAAAGTGACGCACGATCGCTCTTTTAATTCGCCGCAATATTTTGTCCTCCAACTAATTCTGCCGGCGGGGGCTCCGTTTTTCACTTTCTAAATGTGTATTTGTTTTAGTTGTCTGTTATTACGCCTCTGTTAATTCCAGGAAAATGTCAAGGAAACGCGGCGGCGCTGTGAAAATATGAAAACACAGGCCGACTGACATATTTCTCACTGAAACGAAATTGCTTTTTCTCCCCCTCCCACCGCCACCTTTTAAAGTTGAATCTTCAAAAAAGAAAGAAATTCATTTTCAAATTTAGTGGCGTGCTTTATTTTTAATTTCTAGGGATAATCTTGTTTACTTGTGCTTTTACCGCCAGCACCAATTGGACGCCGGTGGATTAATTTAATGATGTTACAAGTCAATGTTTATACTGATTTAATTAATAATAATCACATTTTGATTATAAAAATGAGAATTCGTGAAAATGTGACTTGTATCCGCCTGTACATTTATGTTGTTTTTTATACAGTGGAAAACAACACTTGGATTAGAATGGGGTGTCTGCATTCTAATCGTAATTTCCTACAGGAGACAAATAAAGTTTGGGGGAATTTAAAATTGAATGCGCAAAAACACGAATAATGAGATATTTTCCACGCAGTTAGTTAACCGCACTAAACCCCTCTGAAAAAAAGAGAAAAGAGCAAAAACTAACACGGGCTGCTCTGCAACAGAAAAAGCAACGGACCGTCCGCACGGCCTCTCCTACCCACGCCGCTCCCTCAACTTCCACGCTGCTTGTCAGCCCTCACCCCGACCCCCCGTCCCGAGTGGGCCCGACCCCGTGCTGCGTGTGAATCCGGGATCTAATGGTTAATTGTGACGGACGGAAACCAAGCGTGATTACATTTTTGGTGGATTATATCAGACTGCTGGATGCCGTGAGATGCGCGGCCATAACGCGCACTCTCTCTCTCTCTCTTCTGTCGCTCTCTCTCTCTCTCTCTCGCTCTCTCTCTGTCTTTCTCTCTCTCTCTCTCTCTCTCTCTCTCTCTCTCTCTCACACACACACACACGCATACACACACACACGGGGTTTCACGGGTCTTTGTTTCTGATCTGTTAAATCCCACCCACTTGACATGAACACGGAGGAGGAAAAAAAAGCTCCCTCCGTCTCCCACCACCTCCTGCGCCCAGTCTCTGCTGTCCGAAGTGCCTGCTGGACCTGCGAGATGGACGCGGAGGGCTGTTTGTCTTTTTCCCCGCAGACAAGCAGGAGGACGCCGGAACACTCGCCGGCGGACCACGGGGGCGCCGCCGGGTCCTTCCTGCCGTGCGACGAGCTGCAGAAACCCGCGCACCTCTCTCCGCTCCCGCACCGCCTCGGGTTGCGCGGGGATCTGTACGCCACCGCGGGGAGGTTCGGCGACGCCGCGGCGGACTTTACGCACGGCGCGGCCTCCGGGAACCCGCCCGCCTCGCCGCCCAAGCACGGCAAGTTCATGGAAGGCATCGGCCCGGAGCAGAAGGGTACGGTGATCAGCGGGAAACCGGCGTTTTACGAGAGCAACTCGGATGGTGAGTTACCTAGAAGTTACGGACGTATGTGTTAAAATCTACGGAAAAACACCCTTTGCACCCCCTCCTCCCAGTAAAGACCATGTTATTACATAGCTTGTTCCTATTCTTTGTCTTATGCTGGGATTTGACATGTATTTTTAATATATTAATGATATGAGAGTATGCGAATCAAACGAAAAGGCCCGATCAAAGGCCCGATCGACAAATATAAAACATTCATTCGCAGCATTGCTATGTCATGTAACAATTGAAATTGCACAAGGAAGTCATCAGTGCTTTGCTTGGTCCTTTTTTTATCCGGTAGGATTTAAACATTCTTTCAAATCAAAGTTTCTCCCAAAGTGTTTGTTGAATTACACACTATTTATTTTCAAGAACATCATCAACATAAAATGTCAAGCTTTCATTTGGCTCCATGGTCCTTAATGTGAAGTGAGAGGTTAAAGGTCAACTTGATGCTAGCTGAGTGTGTTGTCAGCCAAATCAGCCTTTTTCACTTTTAGGCCATCACCAAGCTGAATATACCCCCATTTTTCGCCACGTTTTTTTTTCTAAACATCTTTGTCCTTTTTGTTACGTCAAAACAGCAGAACTAATTTTTCAATCGTGCCAACCCAAAACCCGTGTTAATCTGACTTCCCCCCCCCCCCTCCCTGCTTACTACATAACAGTCTACAAATACCCATCTTGGGAAGAAAAAGTACCGTATATCTATTTAACCAAAGCTGGAGGAAATGATGTGGTCCTTCACTTTATTTATTGGTGTTGATCATTCTGAAAAGCAACAAAGGATATGAGCAGCGATAAGGTCTTTGTGATGTCTGTGTCCAGAATAATATACACCGGCCCGATTCATGTTTGTGCCAAAGACAGCGGATCCTGTTTTCCTCCCGCATTTAGTTATGATAACGATATAGTCTTTCCTTAAAAAAGGGCTTTTATCATTATCTCCTTTTTTCCTCTAAATAACAGAAGATGTATTATTTTCCCTGTGTTTGTGTACCCTGTCGTTGTGCGCTCAACCACATGCTCCTGTTCGGTGGTAGCTTGAATTATTATTTCATGTACTGGCTATAATACTGACGATGAGCAGGGTTTTCACATACACATGTGCAGAATTTATAGCTTGTGTGTGTGTTGAATGTGTGCAGGGGAGCGTTTCTGTGTGTGTGTGTGTCTGTCTATCTAATGACGCGACTGTTCATCTGTGTTTGCGGTGAGACGATGATTTACCGACAGTGGGAAAAACCAACTTATTAAAAAGCCCTTTAACAATCTGCTGATTATTAGTTTGCGCAACTCCCCATATTAACAGACAGTTAGCAACCATTATCTAATTTTCATTTATAATTAATGGATGAATTGTTCTCATAAAACATATTTAGCGAAAATCGCCTTATTATGAAGTAAATACACAATATTTTCAGCAAAAAGGAAGAGGCAGCTAATGGAAAATATTATCTTAATCATATTTAAATGATAATACTATCACATATTTGTTTATTTTGAAGTCATGGCCGTCATAATTTAAAATATAACTAAGCAGACTTAAAAACTCTCAATTTATACTTTATGACCAAAAATACACAAAATAACACACAATATAAATGTTTAAAATTACTTAAAGCAAAAACTCTTTTTGCATGAATACATTTGCTTAATATCTGTGCAGAAGTCCCATTTTGCAGAAACTAATAACCTACTTCTTCATGAAAAAGTACGTTTGTACCTTTCTTCCCCGCTAATTCAGTCAATCAATCCAGAGGTTCGTACTTGTAGCACAATATTTGCACCTCATTTTTAATTTATCCTCTTATTTGCTTTTTCCTGTATTTCACATAGATCTCCAATTACACCGGAGTGGAGGCAGAGCGGATGTGGGTGTTTGACAGGGTAGAAGCTATACAATGTCCTGTGGCCCTAGTTTGCAATCTTCTCACAGCATATTTCCATGAAGTGGCATGTGAGGTTGAGTCTAATGGACATGAGGAAATTAAAGTCATAGTGAAAAGTGCTCTCTGTTATGCCTTATATTGAATTAAGAGAATAGCAAAGTTGTATTTCAGCTGCTCCCGGTGAGTGCCTGCAGATAAATGAGGAGGGATTTTGTTTTGGAGCTCAGGATAATGAACATGGACAATTACATCCAAACACTGCATGAGGACACTTCCCTTTTCCCCAGTTTGTTTGAAAGAGAAATGATGCTTTCAGATTTCCTCTGACCTCTGAATGTGACAGGCTGACTATTTTATTAATCCAAAAGTAGATGGGACAAATGTTTAATAAATGTGCATCTTTTTTTGACAACTTTTCGTCTAAATAGTTCCTACAGGAAGGTAAATTTTATCTATAAATATTTACATCAACCCGTTAAATTACTTTTCAAATTTCAAATTGCCAGTTCAATTGGTTTTCTAACTTTTCCCTTCTAAGTATAAACTCATAGACTTCACTTCCTAAAATTGGTGTGTCAGTCAAAATCAAATTAAAACATTGACCGGCTGAATTCTGCGCTGCATGTCTTTTTCTCACGCTGCTCGGAGGGAATTGAGCAGGGGATCTTTAAAAACAAGCAAGGGATGTGATGAGTCACCACAGGCGAAATGTTTGAAGTGATATCTACCATGATTAATTTAATTTTGTAAGAATGCAACGTATTATTGTGAAAGTGCTCTGATTAAAACAGACTCCGATGAAATAGGAGGGGGATGGGAAGGTGCGACTTCCACCCTGTCTTAAGTACAAAAAACCCCAAAACTGTGTGTTCTGTTTGTGATTGTTCGGGGGGGTGGGGGTGGGGGTAGTGATAAATCAATATTCACAATATTTCCCAAGATTAAATCGGCCTACGGGGTTTAATGTTTTTCTGTAAAAGCCTCTTTACTTGCGAGTGGAGATTCAGAATTTCTTGGCACATATCCCCGCCCACAGATAAAACTAAGAATCAAAACATGAATTAGCTTAAAATCATAACAAGACAAAACAATAAAACAAATTGTGTTAACACATTTATTCAGACTTCTATGCAGCAGTTGATTGCAAAATAAAGTTTAATTGGAGCTATTTTGAAGTCATGCAAAAGATTACACTATAATCATCAAATTACAAGAGAAACAACACACAAAGAGAATCATAGAATTTCTATTTCTGTGTTTACTTACGTTTCAAAATGTTACAGGGCCTCACTGTCTCTTCCTCCCTGCATCCATCACAGAAAAAGTAGCTCCCAAAGCTATGGGGTATCCCGGCATTGGCACAGACTGCTGTGGCAAGCTGAAAGAGCCGAGCGGGGGTTTACAGGGTGACTCCATCGCGGACTCCATCGACCTTTCAGGCAAGAACAAGAAACGTCGCAATCGCACCACCTTCAGCACTTTTCAGCTGGAGGAACTAGAGAAAGTTTTTCAGAAGACACACTACCCCGACGTGTACGCCAGGGAGCAACTCGCCCTGAGGACCGAGCTCACTGAAGCACGGGTTCAGGTGTGTGTTCGAGCCACTCAGCGTACATCATCTGAGATCACCTGATTCCTTTTTTTTTTACTTTTACATTTAAAAACAGATCATCTTATGACCCGGGCAGTGTGTTTTCTGATGGAAATCTTCCAATGTGCACTGTATTTTTTTTTATATTGATAGGTTTGGTTCCAGAACCGTAGAGCTAAGTGGAGAAAACGGGAGCGATATGGGAAAATCCAGGAGGTTCGCAACCATTTTGCTGCTACATATGATATTTCTCTTCTCCCTCGCCACGATACATACCAGGTAAGCCACTGCTGATGTCAAACAACCCAAATGGTATTGTGTGGATCAATAAGACGCTATTGCCTAATTGCTTTTTCCCAGAAAAAGATTGCATCAACTTTCTGGATTCATTAAAGTTGTATAGTTGTTTTTTCTAAACCACTTGCCAGGACATTCTATTTTTTTCATAATTATATAGAATATTATATGGAAAACTTTATAAAAAGGAAAGTAACCTGCTGTACTGTATGTGAAGCATCATAGAATAGGCTGGCTTTCCACCCGATTTGCCGTTCATAAAAGAGAATGGGTTGCATATGCCTTGAACAACATTATTTTCAAAGTCAAAGTCAACTTTATTGTCAATGCTGCCATGTGTTCGCAACACACGGCTCCCCAAGGTGCAAATGTAAAAAAAAAAAATTAATAATTTCGCTCAGAAAACAATAAACAACGACGAGATATGCAGAGATAGGTATTGTTAGAGTGCAGAGTGATAGCAGTATTAAAGTCCAGTTGTATAAACATTTTTTTTTTGTTAATATTGTTAATATTGTTTACTTAAAACAGCTTTAGAATTTAAGCAGCACTGTACTCTGACAGGGCATTTTACGGTTTGCATTCTTCCATATGAAGATGATGTTGTCCTCCATGCACATACCAAAACAAGATTTCCAAGGACGTTGAATATTATGTGCCCTCTACATAGAAAATTTGAATGGATAATGTGGAAATATAAAATTCAGGTTACGGATTTTAAGACGAACTGTCTCCAAGCTGAGTACAATCTAGGTTCAGCTCCCCTGCCACACATAAATTACTGGACTCAAGCATATATTTACTTCAGATGGGGGATACTCAAAGTGGCAAAAGTAGGGATTTTTTTTTTAATATTTATTTTGACCTGTATTGTTCAAAAAAGGCAGAGCAAAACATTCAACCCCTAGAAAATAGAGTTTTAAGTTGTTCAGCACAACAATTTATTTGCCGTCATCCTACTGGGAGACATGAATCGGTGGCACCTCTACTTTTGGGATTGGGAGGTTTTAGAAGTAGTTTTAAATAGATCATGGATATGAAACCAGTTTGGTTAAAATTCGGTTATTTTTGTATTAAAGTAATATGCTTATTGAAAGCAAGTCAAATGCGTCAGTCTTTAAACCAGGCAATTGTGCCACTCCTATGTTTTGCACATAATTGACTCAGAAATGGAGAATGACGTATTGTGATCGCCAAATATATCGATCAAAATTCCCGATAAACATTTTGTGTACATTTTCAGCAAAATCTCCCAAATCGCAGGACAAGTGAGGTCATGAGAATATTTCTCAAAGTGGTCAAAAGAATATCATGTGAAAGTCATTATACATTTTGAGCAAACCATAAATTCACCAAACTGAATAGACCAAACAGTATTATTGCGCAATATTAGTATTTAACCAGAATACTAAGGTGTGTTGGTGCTCAGTTTAAATGTGGTGACCTGCATCTTACCAGGAAAACAAGACAGCTCCATTCATTCCAGGACAGAATAAAATGTGTAAGCTGTTCGATCCGAGAGACAATGGAGATGAAATCGACTTTGGATTTGATTGCGCATTAAACCCTACACTGAACACAAGGGCGACTCCTTGAAATGTCTGTTGAATTTGTTTGATTGATGAATAACCCTTTCAGAGCCTGCTCACGGGCAGTATTTTCTACCCACTTGTTTTGTATACTTTGTGTGTAATGCTTCACATATGTATATATGTATGTAATGTTATGTATATATAGATATATATGTATATATCTATATATACATATACTTACACATACATACATACACAGACACACACACACACACACACACACACACATATATATATATGTCATAACTCACAATAGGGTGATACGTTGCATCATATCCATAAACAAACAATATTGTTCTTGTGCATGTGTATATTGTATATATATATGTGTATATTCAAAAATGGAAAAAAAATGTGCTGTTTCATGAGCGTTTTCATTTCTTGATAAATATCTTTTAAGTAATGTATTTGCACTAACTGAAGTCATAAATGTCTTTTGGGCATTTCATACCTTGTAATATTTTCATCAATTATTTTGATTTATTATAATTTTTAATGTGCACAAATATAACTTTGAAAATCAATAGTATTTTAGATATTCATTTGTTTTTTACTAAAGGGCTGTGCTCTGCCTATTAGCCTTTTCCTGAGAAGTGTTGCCTCTTTTTTTAAACAGCCATCATTTTTGTTGTTTTTACTTATCTACAAACATAAATGAAAAACTATTGCGTGTTTTAATCTCAAAAGGTTATGAATTAAGAAAAATTTGGCACCATCAATATGTGAGAGTGAGAGTTCCACAGTAAGACAAATGGTAGAACAAAAACCCCCCCTTGAAGAGCATAGAAATTACAATATGAGAGTGCTCTATTGAATGTTAAAAACAAACTTTATATGTAAGATTTGCCAGAGTCATATTTTAAGATTATGATTTATTGATTGACAGTGTTTGTCATGTGTCGTCGTGCTGTCTTATTTGCATCTAATGGGTCTTACTTACTTACATTTCTCTGAGTTTAGATGCAGGGTAACCTGTGGCCAGGGGCTTCAGGAGCAGGGGGTAGTTCAGGCGCTGGTTGCGTCCTTGGAGCTGACTCCATCCCATCATCCTGCATGAGTCCATATCCTCACCCTCACAGCAACCTGCAGGGCTTCATGGGCATGCCCACATCCCCCAGCCACCCTCACCATCACCATCCGTCCCACCATCCAGGCATTAATGGCCTCTACTCGCTCCACGGCTTCCCAGGAGGGCTAGGGTCCCCGTCCATAGAGGGCCCCGAGACCGAATACAAGCCGACCGGCCTGGTTGCACTACGGATGAAAGCCAAAGAGCCGGGCAGCATTCTCTCATGGCCTACATGACCACAACACTGCCAGCTTTCCAATATGCACTGACTGAGCCAAAGCATATTACATTCCTGACAAATACACATTCCCAGATGTACACACGCACCTCAGCATACGACTCAAATATTTCCTCTTAACATTTATATAAGCCAACCTGGAGACTTTTCGAAATTCAAAAGACCTTGGAATTGGAAATTAATGAACACTGAGGGCAATTTGAGCCTCTTGCACGAAAACCCAATATAATAATGGGAACTGTCTCGTTTCCAGTTGTATATGACATCGATGAGACCAAAGAAAAATTTATTTAAGCATGTAATTATTGTATTAATCATTGTTTTTTTGTCTGTTGTGCTTTATATTGTGACCAATAATAAAGGCCTCCCTCTATAATCAACTTTCTTGATCGGAAAAAATAAGGAAATGCTGAATACTGTCTTGACTGCAATTTTAAAAGCCTCTGCTATGATTAGTATTTTGGAGGATTATAATCAAGCGAGATAAACAAACCAAGAATCTGTCACATATTTCACTTGAAATGTGGTCAAGTCAAATATGCTTCACAGGCTGTGGTTGCCGCGAACACAAAGGTTTCTGCTGTTTTGGATTTCTCTCTCTCTCTCTCTCTCTCTCTCTCTCCCCCTCTCTCTTTTTTGTTTTGTATCAGGGAAGTGAACAGAGACGCCGTACATGTGCAGTCTGCTCGGCCTCACTTCAAGCCTGCAGGTGGCACCTCATGCATCAGCAGCCAGTGGCAGGTTCATTAATGAAAAGCTAACTGAGTGACCACACTTCAGTTTCGATGACAGAGAACCTCTCCCAGATGGTGCGAGGCCGTGATTTTTCATCCACATCTGGCCTCAGTGAAAAACCTGGCCATTAACTACATTCTAATTGAAGGAATTTGGGCAACCCATATTTTTTTTTGTTGTATCATTCTAAATCCAATTCATCTGCTTTCCGTTCACGTCAATAAATAATGTTAACTGCCTTTAAAAAAAAAATGACAGACAGGTATTTACTCTCATGTTTATTCTGAAAATAGATCACTAATGTACTTCCTAAGGAATTCCACTTTTGCTTTACCCAAAACAATTTACTTTATTGTCAAGGAAACACTGAATTTCATGGCTCCACCTCATCTGGTGTAAATTACAAAATAACAACATTTTCAAGTCAGATGTGTAAACATTTCAACCTGAATGGATTTAAAATGCAGCATAAATTGAGGGAAAAAGGAGAAGAATT
This sequence comes from Fistularia tabacaria, assembly GCA_901007705.1. NCBI lineage: Eukaryota > Metazoa > Chordata > Actinopteri > Syngnathiformes > Fistulariidae > Fistularia > Fistularia tabacaria. The sequence continues at coordinate 301,170 of CAAKHD010013941.1, forward strand.
TTCCATTGGTGGACAAAGCCCTCCCAAGTTTGATTTACTCCCCGGGAGAGCATAGCTTATGGGAGAATATACTGGCTTTCTTTTCCCCTCTGCTTGCTTCACCATGAAAGCCATGCTGGGGCAGATTAGCTGCTATTCCCCTAGTCTGTGCCGGGGTTTTGTGTGAGCCACTAACATGTGGTTCCAATAGAGGAATCAAAAAACCCATCAGAAACACTTTCCACACCCACAGCCTCAAATTCCGGCCAGGTCCTAGGAGACACAGCTCTTACTGCAGTTACATACACCTCCTGATTATATCCCAGATTAAGTGGAGGAGATAAGAAGACCTGTCAATGAGGATAAGGGATTGAGGTGCTTGAGGAGATGACCATCCTCACAACGGTTGCAGAAACAGGCAGCCTGATACTCAACTTTTGATCGGGCAAGTAAATAGGATGTATTGGCAACACATAAAAAACAAGTAATCATTTTGAAATATAACTGTTTGGACACTTACAATATCAAATGTCTCCAATCTAGTATAAATATAATTAAGGGAGCAAAAATGATTAAATAAGATCATATGATTTTTTTTTAATTATCATTAAAATAAAATTCGACTAACTCAATCCCTATATCTTCTAGCCTTAGTATATCATACTGAAGATACCAAACAACATTTAAAATGTTGGATTAATACTGCACATTGATAGCTTAGTAATTAAATGCTCACAACTCTGGGTGACAGGGATGTCGGAGGCAGACTGTAACTAGGGTCAGTAAGTGCATGGAAAACTATTATATCCATCGCTTCATTAATGGACAAAATATATGATTTAGTGCTTGTTAAAATCTGCCGGTTACTGTGCTCTGTCATATTTAACTGGGCCTCCAAGGGCTGCTATTTTGACCTGACCCAAAAGATTGCATTTGAAGTATTCGAGAAGCAATAGCACGGGCAAAAAAAGCTTCCGAACACATGATGTTAAAACGTTAAGGCAAGTACTTTGGAACTGATTATTTAGTGTTTTGTTGCTCCTTGCCTACAGCCAGTCATCTATAGGGAAAACTGTGGAGTCTAGAATGGAATTAAATTAGTACTTCGATTACTCTAACAATAAGTAAAAATGAAAAAAATGAATAAATAGATGGGCAAAACATATTTTCATCTTGGCCATAATGAGTTTAATCCATATAGATTTTTTATTGGAAATAACCAGGCTATCATTTTTGTGGAGGGATACATCTGTTGACGTTTTGGATGTATTTTTAGTACGGTGATCATTTCCTGGCAACATTCAACTGGCCCACGATGCTTTTCGAGAACAACAACATGGCCACGCCTAATGGTTTCACCATCAAGGGGTGATGATTATACAAACAATATACAAATATGAAAAATCTACAGGTTCCTGACGTGTTGAATCTTATGCACTAATTTTGTTCCTCAAAAGAGGCACTTCAAAAAGAGCAATCCTATATGAAACTATGAACCGAGTGTGAAAACGTAAAAGCTTTGGGTTGTAAACATAAATCACCGGATACAAATAATTTAATATCTCACTGGACAGCGACATTACTGGTGAAGTGAAGTTCTGATTTGATTTCTTTATTAAAGTCAGGTTATCGTGGTTGAAACTGGGCCTCTTAATACAACAATTAAGAAAAATAGATAGACGAACAAACTTAATTTTGCAAGGGAGTAACTCCCAGAGACCATGTGTCTGCCAAAGATAAATTTTAAACATGTTTGGGTTTGGCACATTGAATCCTGTGGGTTTTACTGCTCAAATACTGTCATCTTGTGGTGGCTGCGTAGATTGCATGGAATTTCGAAAACGAAATTTCCCCCAGTCCTCACAGCATTTCCCTATATTGTAAGACTACTAACATCGCCGATCCCGTTTCAAAACTGCACATGATTTCAGATGTTAAATAGATTGGCAAATGGAGAACGGGTGCACCAACGTGTTTAACAATATCGTGTGTATAAATTAAATTGATCTCCTCCCACGTAACAGCGTTTATACGGTGGACACGTGTGGAAAGCCAACAGTTATTTCGATTGTACTGACTTTTGATTGACGTGCGTTTCAAAGTTTTCCACCCACTTTTTCAGCCAATCGGGACGAGAGGGTGGGACTTCACTTTAATCTTTACAAAATGGCGACTGTTGTTGTTTTGCCGCAGGGTCAGTGAATAAAACCGTTTCTCAAATCGAGACTTTTCTGCACTAATTTGCAGAAACGCAAGCCTAAAACCCCCAGGCGTCCCGAGGCTCGGTTCCGTGCGTACTGAAATGAAAGGTAAAGAGCGGTCGCCGATCAAAAAACGCTCCCGGGCCTTGGACGACATTCGAGACAGGGGAGGATGCCATCCGACCAGCAAGAAAATGGGGGCTCTCTCCGTTTCGAGTGGGAGTAATAATGGAAATAGCTCGGCCAAAGGCGACGGCGGCTCGACGAGGAGAAGTCTACTCGGCGAGAAAAGAGACAGGGATTTCGAAGGTCACAGCCGAACTGGAAATAATCACAGCTGTCAGTCTGCTGTAACTAGCTCGGTCGGTAAAAACCACAACCTGAGCCTGACGCTGGATTTAGCTACGGCAAGGACCACGTCACGGGGGGAGCAGCGGGTTCAGCCGCCCGGCGCCGAGAGTGAGTACAAAACCCTGAAAATAAGCGACCTCGGCACCCAGCTAAGCGACGAGGACATTGAGGACGGACTCTTTCACGAATTTAAGAAATTCGGAGACGTGAGCGTCAAGATAAGCCGTAGCAACGACGAGAGGATAGCCTTCGTCAATTTCAGGAAGCCGGAGGACGCACGGGCCGCGAAGCACGCCCGGGGACGGTTGGTGCTCTACGACCGGCCGCTGAAGATCGAGGCGGTGTACATCAACCGGAGGAGAAGCCGCTCGCCGGTCGAGAGAGACTTGTACGGCGCGGCGCCGAGCCACAGACACTTACAGAGACCCCTCTCGCCCACCGGGCTCGGATACAGGGACTACCGCCTGCAGCAGTTGGCTCTGGGACGGCTGCCGCCTCCCCCGCCGCCGCCTCTGCCCCGAGAGCTGGAGCGGGACCGGGAGTTCGCCCTGTTCGAGGCCAGGGCCCGGCCGGCTTTCATCGCGGAGCGGGCCGCGTTTCGCGAGGAAGATTTTATATCTCCAGAGGACGACCAAAGAGCCAACAGGACGTTGTTTTTAGGCAACCTGGATATAACTGTCACCGAGGCCGACCTGAGGAGAGCGTTTGACCGGTTCGGTGTCATCACAGAGGTTGACATTAAGAGACCCACGCGGGGACAGACCAGCACGTATGGATTTTTGAAGTTCGAGAACCTGGACATGGCGCACCGTGCAAAGCTCAGCATGTCTGGGAAAATAGTAGGCCGCAACCCCATAAAGATAGGCTATGGGAAAGCGACCCCGACCACGCGCTTGTGGGTTGGCGGACTCGGACCCTGGGTCCCCTTAGCTGCCCTGGCAAGAGAATTCGACCGCTTCGGCACGATAAGGACCATTGACTATAGAAAAGGAGATACCTGGGCCTACATTCAGTATGAAAGTTTGGACGCCGCGCAGGCGGCGTGTACGCACATGCGGGGCTTTCCGCTCGGGGGCCCCGAGCGAAGACTCCGGGTGGACTTTGCGGACACCGAGCACCGGTACCAACAGCAGTTCCTGCAGCCTCTCCCGATACCGCCGTTTGACATGGTGGCCGAGTCTTTCGTCCACCGTGCCACCCCCGAACCCCTGAGGGTCAGGGAACGAACTCCGCCACCGCTTCACTTCAGAGAGAGGGAGCTCTTTCCTGGGGCCGAATGGCCCAACCCTGCGATTCGTGAAAGGGTACGGGCCTCACCCTTTGAGCCCTTGGAGCACTTGGAGCGCGAGCGGCGGGTGCGGGAACCCTGGTCTTTGGAGCGAGAGCTGCAGGGACGAGAGGCTGCACGCAAGCGGCGCGTGGTGGAAGACGGACATCATGTAGACCACTCCCCCGACAGCACTGAGAGGACAGTACGACGTAGGCGTGCCTCCCCTGAAGGCAGCCCTGGAGGCAGCAGCAGAGACGGGGGCCGCTTCAGTGACTCAGAGCGCCCTCTTCGGGGTGATCGACTTTCCCCAGCACGAGAACGTCACGGCAGCCTAGAGAGAGGCGGCACTGAGCGAAGACTGAAGAGCCAGAGCCTCTCTGATAAAGGCCTGTTAAGCGCCAGTGTCTCGGCAGTCGGAGAGCGTAAACGCAAAGCAGGCGATGGCGGCAAAGGGCTGGCCAAGAGAGAACGGTCTGAAAGCAGCTCCAAAGGCAACCAGCAGTCCAAGCCAGATGGCACCAAACTCAGTCTAGCCTGGCAGGGCATGTTACTGCTCAAGAACAGCAACTTTCCAGCCAACATGCACCTGCTGGAGGGTGATCACAGTGTGGCCAGTGACCTGCTTGTTGACGGCACGACAGGAAGGCAAGTGAGCGAGCTAAAAATCACCCAGCGCCTCCGCCTGGACCAGCCCAAGCTAGATGAGGTGTCCCGGCGTATCAAGGTGGCGGGCCCTGGCGGTTACGCCATCCTCCTGGCGGTTCCTGGGACCACCGAGGATTCATCTTCAGCTGACCCCGCAGTCTCTACTCAACGGCCACTTCGCAACCTGGTGTCCTACCTCAACCAAAAACAAGCAGCTGGAGTCATCAGCCTGCCTGTGGGAGGAAGCCGAGATAAAGACAACTCAGGAGTTCTCCATGCTTTCCCACCTTGTGATTTCTCCCAGCAGTTCCTAGATTCTTCTGCCAAAGCGCTGGCTAAAAGTGAAGAGGACTATTTGGTTATGATTGTGGTCCGTGGAGCATCTTAAAAAAAAAAAAAGAAAGAAAAAAAAAAGAAAAGAAAAAAGAAAAAAAAAGGAAAAAAAAATCAGAACACACTAAGTTAAATTGGTGTAAAAACCTGCTGTATGTCAGTAACCGTTGCATGCTGTGTGTTTTGCATTATGGGGTACACTAGTATGGTTCTCGAGTGTCTGTATGATGCCATGCCATGTAATCCACTAAAATGACAAAATAGTGTCCGACTACAAATCCAAAAGGGTGTGTGTTTTTGACATTTTTCAAAAGGTAATCCAGTGACCACAAAGTCAGTAACCTGGTGATAATAATTCCGATTACAACAGAAGAATAAAGTCGGGCAATTGGGTACAAAATGTTAATTTCATTTAATAACAGAAGTCATATAGGCCTACACCATTTTCAGTCTTCTGTTACGGGCCTCAAATTTCTATCTCAGCTACAAAGTCAAATCTATTCGCGAGGAAAATGCTAGAATTTTGAGAGTGGAATCGAAGGCTTTTCTGTTTTTGTAGAGCTCAGCATACAACGGAATTTTGAGCTGACTGTCTTTGCCGCATTATGCTGGGAGTGGACACAATAACACCTCCACACGAGAAGAGAACCACACACCATGTTAGCAACATTAACTTGAGTTTGGATCCTGTCAAAGCGGCCACGAGAGACGAAAATGAAAAGCTTTGCAAACGTCATTGTCATACTTCCCAAGTCCATCGTTCAGGTGTTATTGTGTCGACCACCCACACTGGTATATACATGAGAGAGAATAAGAGGACAGTGTTGTTCGCGGCAGTGAATTATTTGCCATAATATTCTGCTAATCCGGTCTCTTTTTGGATTGATGGCTCATAGTTCAGCGTATGTAATTGGCTCTGCTAAAAAAAGAATTAATGTCCCGGGAAAAAAAAAAAGAGTTTCTGGTAACATTTTGAAGGTCAAACATTCGACACAGCTCCTCTCCAATACCTCACGCTTGCTTCGGGAAATGTTTTGGGCCTATATTGTTTTCAGTGGGCGACCAGTGATGTCAGCAAGATGCCTCAAACTTTGTCCGAAGGAGGGTGGTTCACTGGAGGAGAGTTGTGTGGCTTGTTTAAATTTGTCATGGACACATGTTGAAACTTTTGAACGGGGGCCTGTGTGTAGGTGTGTGTGCGGGTCTGCGTGCGTGCTTGTGTGCGTGCGTGTATGCTTACGTGCGCACTCTCAAAGATGGGAAATATTCCGATGGTCGCGGTTTGAATTCTCCAGCTCAGTTAGGTTATTAATGTATTCTAAAAAATGGTGTTTACGAATGTGGTTTGGGTCGAGAGAGTCTGGTACAAGTGTTCCCCAATATAAACACCAAATTTGAAAAATAAGCATTGGGTCTCTGTGCCTGTCCACCGGGACATTTGTCATGACAACTTCAAGTGGAATGCTGAGTACAAACAGATGGTATATTTTTGCTCCGGGAACCACCCATAACACAATATGCATAGCGTAGTAAAACAGATACTAATCAGTTTTCCACATTTAATACTTAATATTTATTTGCCGCATCGCTACCATTAAAAACAAAAAAAAATTGGTTGCCATGTGATCGCTGAAACTGAATGGATACAGAAAGTAATGGTCGGAAAGAATAGAAAATTTTGTGTTAATCTGACATTATTGATTTACTGCCCTTCAACCAGTAGGTCCTCAAGACAGTTCTTATAATGTTCAGTATCAGTTCAGCAACAAAAAAAAAAAACCAACAAAAACTGCTATTGTTCAGTAAGTAGGTCTGTGTAATTTAAAAGTTTTAGAACAATCATGACAGTTGACATTTGAAATCTATTTTATAGGTTTAAATTTTACTTTATTTTACTTTTGCCTGCCAATGTGTTCCCAAGGCCTACTTACTGAATTTTGTTCATGCCGTTGTATGTTTGTCATGCAATCGTAACCCACTCCAAATTATTATTTGTTTGTTTAATATGTACTGAAAACATTAATATGTGGGAAATTTGTTATCTGTGTAAACATCACACCCACTGCATCGACGGACTCCTTGAGAAGACGCGCGCAGAGCTCAAAACCTGCAGAAATGGCAACCTAGTGTTTGTGAGTCCTCACCGATGAGGCAGCTTTTAAGTTGTGTAGTCCATCTGCACCTGTGATGACTTCTGTTTAAAATGGAAAGTTGAGCAATGTACACTTTGATGTCATGGGGAAGGAAAATCCATAGAGCCCATGAGAAGCTGTTCACATACCTGCAAGTGCATTTGGGCACTGAATGTGACCGATTATCAATAAATTGTTCATTGAAGGGAAACCTGTTTCTTCGATGGAAGTGAATTGAAGAAACAAGCTGCCATACCTTATTGTGTTTCGAAGGAGTGAAAGTAACTTGAAATATTGTTTCTGCACATCGGAAGGGAGACAATTTGCAGTTTGTTAGCACCGATGAAGAGAGACCCCTGTTCTCGATTGAGGATCGCTGTTCGCAAAGACCTTCTCCCAAAGGTCCCCAAAGCTGCTCGATTTAAATAACACCTCTCCGTTGTGCCTTCAACTGTTCCTGTTGGCATGTGATCTCCTGAGCAGCATCAAGGAGCCTCTGCTACTTCCTGCCCAGTTTGCCTTGTGAAACTCCGCGGCAGACGCGGGGCAGCGGCGCATGTTTGGGAGGCGGGTGCTGGAGGAAACGACCGCAACGCATGCCCGTGTCTCGTCTTGGTCGTTGCCCTCAAGATTTCGTGTGCGTCGTTCCTGGTTTCTGAATAGGAGCCAAAGGAATCTCATCACCAACTGTCACACGCTCCGTGCGGGAGATTGTGGGTGACACCTCTGTGAAATATCCATAGCGTCTTCAGTTCAAGGTGTCTCGCTGAAGAGGCCGAGCTGAACCGCTGGGCTGTTTTGTCTCGATCAAAATTTGCCCCGTTCAGATTTGATTTGACTTAAATGTTCTGCCTGGGGGAAGAGGATTGGGCCAAACCTCAGCTAGGAATATTATTTGCCCCGGTCCTTTTGCATTGCGTCAGTGTGTGATTGAACCCTCTGCACGGAGAAGAATGAAGACGTGTCTGCAGCACAGAAGTCGTGTTCCATCATCATCATCTGAGAGCGGCTGCGGCATGGAAACCAAAAGATCGGGGCCAATTGTTTACCCTTTTTGACAGAGCTGGAAGGAATCCACACGGCGGACCCCTCCCTTTTCGCAAATTCCTCTAGGAGACCTTTCCACTCCCTTTTATAAGATTCTGGCCAGTTAAAGCAGGGATTTTTAATTTTTTTTTTTTTTTTTTTTACTTTTTTTTTTTTGAAACCCCCATTTCCTATTGCTGTTCATTTTAGCCATATTAGCATGAACAAACAATGCTGTGTTGTGTGCCCCGGGAAGGATCCCGCTTTTACCTCGAGAAACATTGCCATCTTGAGGACCACGGAGCAGCTGCTTTTTCCTGTCTCGAGTCCACCTGGCACATCTCAGCGGTCCGAACCCCGAGGCAGAGCTGCTGTTGCTTCGGGCCTGCCATGTAAAAAGAGGAGAGGCGTGAGTAAGGTGAACCAAGAGCTGTCTGCCAGGTGTGTATCGGTATCAGGGAGCAGTGGTAAGTATGAGGTAACAGCACCATGTGTTTTACATTTGCTCACTCATGCACAGAGGCCTTTTTTCCCCCCACATTGATGATAATTTGCATAATTCAAAGCATCCAAAACAAGATAATGATGCACTGTCCACCGAAAGTTTTTGGGAGTTTCATTAGAAACTCGAAAGGCTTTGCAGGAAAAGGCATTCAAATTTTGATGGGACTTTTTTTTTTTTTACCCCCCCCCCCCTTTTGGGTTGTGTTTGCATTCTCCCAAAGATCGGGGGGGGGGACGCCAAAACTTGTGCCA
>CAAKHD010013941.1:309882-337131 GCA_901007705.1 Fistularia tabacaria
ATAATAATGCACTGTCCACCAAAAATTTTTGGGGGGTTCATTAAAAACTCAAAAGGCTTTGCAGGAAAAGGCATTCAAATTTTTATGGGACTTTTTTTTTTTTTTCCCCCCCCCCCCCCTGTTGGGTTGTGTTTGCAGTCTCACCAGAGATCGTGGAGGAGGACGCCAAAACTTGTGCCAAGCAGGCAGAACTTCCAGGAAAACCAGTTCAGATGTTGAAAAAAAAACAGCCCCAAGACTGGTTCGAAATCACATCTTTCTCACATATTCTTCACCCAAATATTTCATGTTAAAAAGTGTCAGTGAGCCACTTATTTCTATTATTAACTTTATTATTATATTTATTTTTAGGGTCATGACTGATGCAATTTATTACACTGACTAAAACCCTATGTAATTCTTTTTTAAAGTATCAAGCACTTTTATCTGTGTTGACAAGTGATACCACTTCATGGAAATGTGATACAGTGAAAGAGCCAAAAATAGCTAAAACTTGTATTTGTCCTGAGTTGAGTTACTGACCTACTAGAAAACGTAAAAATACATCTTTAAGGGAAATGCCAACTGTCTCAAGTAGGTGATTTTTTTTTTTTTTTAATTTAATGACAAAGCACGGTTTTGTGATTAAAAACGCAATTTGAATTTAAAAAGGGGCCATTCTGTTGTGGGTTATTAACCCGAGTGTGACGAGAACAATATCCTGGGCCACATGGGCTATTTGTATGAAGATGTATATTGTTTGATGAAAACCCGTCCTAAGCAGTGGATGGAGCTCAATATTATTCCATTCATAAATATACCATAGTAATGCCAGGCTCTAAATAAGACAAAACAGGCCGACAAAAAAAGCACAAAACTAAAAATACAACCTTAGCAGCAAAGGGTTATTTTAGTATTTTTGTCAGTAATTTACAGACGGGAGCCTGTATCTGAGAAACAAAATCACTGTGAGATTCTTAAAACAAATAATTAAAAAATTTTCAATCTCGTTTTTATTAGATTCCATTTGAGAGAATACTCTCCTGTATTGCTCTAACATGTTGTAACATGTAACATGAGTTGTCAGGGACTTTAAGCAAACCCTAATAGAACATAAACACATCCGTTGAAAATGTAAATTTCAATTATGTTAGCAGTACAGACGGCAGCTAAGGGGTGGGCGTTCACTGGGCTATGTTTTAATACTATTCAGCTTTTACACTCATTAAAAGTAGAATTAAGTCGTGCGTAAAATAACCCTTCACTCACCTGTAACACTGTGCCTTTGTGTCTGGAATCAGGTTTGCTTGTGTTTCTCCTTCCAGGCCTCGGCTGGTGCGCATCTGTTTGTGTCTGCACCAGCAAACCCACTGCCATGTGCCGTCTCCTGTAAGTACTGCATTTGTTTTCATCAACAGTTCACGTGTCGGATTATTGCAGTTTTGTTTTTTTTTTTTACATAGTGAAATAATGAAAAGCAGTATTCTCTGTTAAATCCTGACACAAATTCATGTAATATTGTAAAGCCATATATGTATTTTTGTAAAACTGTGTGTAAATATTGTCAATAAAATATGTTGGATTGCTACAAACCTTTATTCCTTCACTCATTATCTGTACCGCTTATCCTGCAGTCGATGTCGAGTGGGGCTACCATTGGTTGAGTGGCGGGGTTTAACCTGGATCGGTTGCAGGGCAAGCACAGGGCCACACATACAGACAAACAACCATTCACTCTGTCATTCACATATCAATTTAGGGTCACTGATTAATCCACTGCGTGCTTTTGGACCGTGGGAAGAAACCGGAGAAACCTACGCCGACACGTGGGAGAATGATCAAACTCCACAGAGAAAAGCCTCCCTGTCGGAATTGAACCAGGGATCTTCTGTGGGGTAGCTTTTAGTTTTTTTTTTGTTCCCCAGGAAGGAAAGAGTCGGAGACTTTGCCTGATTACTACTTTGTGTTATCGGGATGACAAAAAAAAACAAAAAACAAAAAAGCAGACAGACTCACATATCGGTTTATTACAGCTTAATCCACACTGTTACAAGGCTTGCAACAGGATAACTATGATTGGTTAAGCATATTTTCTAAACTTGATCAGTTAACAAACAAAAGAGCAAGAATCGTGACAAAACAGTGCTTCACCCCTCAAACGCAAACATGAACACTTTAACACCACCCGACTGAACAGCTTCTTATCAGCGGTGTTAATAAAAAGGGACATTAAAAAAAAGAAAAGAAAATCAACTCAATCCACCCCGTAGGCATGCACCTCCTCAAAATATCCAAATTAACTAAAAGTTGACACCGACCACGATAAATGTTTAAAGCATCAAAAAACTTATAAAAGATTTTATGGTACAAAATATTCAGTGGTGCTCAGTCGCAGATGCGCACTGGAAGCGAATGCAACTCGTGAGCCAACAGAGCTTTTGTGCATGACTGTCGTTATTGAAACAATACAAAGGGCCTTGCTCAGTATTGTGAAAGTGAGTTGAGGGGGAATAATTTGGTGCTAATTGAGACCACATTCTTCGAGTAAGACCCCAGATCTACCACACGAGGGCGGCGTGACTAAACGCACGTCGCGACCCTCTGGCTCCTGCGACTTCAGGGAGAAAGACTGGCTGTGTGATGGCTGCTTTTTCCAAATAATCGACACGGTTCGGATGATTCTCTGGTCACACGCTTTCAAGCTGTCGCGAGGTTTTCTCAATGTGTCTTTGGCTGACATCACAGGAAGTTAGTAAAGACATACAATGCTGTACTTTGTAAGGCAAATAGTGGTGAGAGGAAAAAAAAATGCACCAAATAAATCCTAACAAGCCCGACGGCATTAAAAGTCTAAACAACTAAGACCGTCCAATATAAATTCGATGTAAATCTTAAACTGTAGTGACCGCAGGCACTGTCAAAAGGCTTGGCAACGGTTTCCAGTCCAGCTGTGTGCGCAGTGTTGATCGGCGAAACATATTCCTGACAGTTGTTGGAAGATTTACAGACGCGGGGTTGACAAAATGCACTTGATCTGCACACTTTCGCACAGAAAACCCCCCCCTGACGTCTAAATACCGAGACATCAATTCAGCCTCGAAACCGGACGGGCTTCCTCCTTTGGGACTTTTCAGTCCGAAAGAAGAGTTAAATGCTTCAGCTTAAACAAGTGACTGCGGGTGAGTGAGGCCGCACCCGTGTAGGATAGCTCTCAAGTGATGAGAGAAGTAGAAACATTTCCCGAGCAACGCAGCGGTGTGTAGTGTTATCATCTCCGCAGAGATAGGGTGCCGCGCAGCCTTACCAATGATATAATTCGAGGTCATCGTCGTCACCTCAGTTTTTTTTGGCTCTGCGACTTTTTCCGACCCTTGGTATCCGAACAGCAAAACAAAAGACGGCAGTTCAATGCCCGACGGCTTATTTTTCAAAAGATGAATAAAGGAAGAAAAAACAGTGTTGTAAACGGCTGCTGTGTAAGTCACAGGTGAAAGTTTTTTTTAAAAATTGCTAGTTTGTTCACACCACACCGCTTCGGATTTCTAAAAAAAAAAAAGCCGGACGGATGGAAACAGTTCGAGCGTCAGGAGTGACAAGTGTCAGCTGAAAATTCAGTCCTTAAAAGAAGTTGGAAATTGTGCAGACGGTGCAGTGTGTGAGTCCGGCAGGGGACGGGGGGGGTGGTTGACTTTGTCACTTGACACATTTTGGAAAAGATGAAAGCGGAACTGAACAGAGAAAGACGTCGGAGGGTCAGCTGATGTCCAGGTGCTGAAAAGAGCTTAAGTTTCAGCCGAGGGGGAATAGAATTTTCGTCTTGCCCTCAGCTGGTCCAGTGTCAACCGTCGGCGCCGTCACTAGCGGGACACACGCACACACACACACACCTCATCGGGAACAAACACAAAACTCAAAAACTTTGTTCGCGATCATAGGGAAACACTACAGAGGTTACTAAAAGATCCAACAACTGAGTACAAAAGTGAGCAGGCACTGAAAGTTATTACCTTGATGTTCAAAATCGGAGCAGGATCACTTGGAAAGGGCCAAACAATGAGAGAAAACAAATCACAATTTGAAAATAACAGAAAAACAGCAGAAACCAAAAATGTGTTAAACCAATTAATGTGACATACATACATAAATTCTACCCTGTTCCTACTTTAATAGTGTCTATATGTTCATCCAATTCTTAGAATGTTTGTTTCTATTTTGTTGGGATTCGTCTCCTGGAGGCCGTCCGCGGTGAAGTTGTCGCTCGGTGTCAGTAAAAACAGGTCAGAGGAAGTGTCATGCAGCTCAATCCGCACACCTTGGCTCGGAGTACGCGTGGGATCAGCGCGGTTGATGCTGTGTAAGGCTTTTTTAAAAAAAAAATAAAAAAAAAATCAGGTGCATGTCGGCCTGACGTGTGCTTTTCAATCCTGGTAGAAAACTCAAGCCCGCTTTGCATAGCTCGTGTGCGATTCGCCGTCTACGGCAACGGGGAGGGGGTTACTGCGAGGGGAGTGCAGTGTTGCTCTTCTGGAAGACTCAGCTCGTGTTTTAATAAATTATGGTTGCAATACTGCTATTATCACAGCATGCCGGATGTTAAGGGTTATCGTCAGTAATGATACATTAACTTCTGATAGGACAAGAACGAGAGATTAAATACTTTTCAGAACACTCATTTTGGCTTTCAAATATAATATTACCCCAAGCTCCAACATGTGCATATTCTTATATATTTTTCTTTTCTTTTTTTTTAACTGTTATCATAATGTCTCTTTCTCATTCCGCGTTACACTCCTGCAGAAATTAAGGGTCACTTGGGTCCTGACTCAAAATCGAAGTCATATTTGGGCTCAAGGGAATGCAGGCCCATGGCAAGTCACGAGCATGCTGGTTCAAGATCAGAGGCTTTCCCCGGAGTTCGTCCTTCTTCTACACAGCGCCGTTCTGCAAGCGGTCGGGGGTGAAGCAGCCGTTGGTCTTACAGCTGCTTTCCGCCCTTTTGACGTGGGCCCGCTTCGTCCGAGCCTTCCAGCGCTGAGCCAGTGGTTCCAGGAATAGGGAGAGCGAGGAGAGCAGATAGCAGAGCCCCGCCAGGTAGAAAGAGCAGTCGTAAGTCTGCGTGTAGTCGTACAAAAAGCCTGAAGGACAACACAAAAAAACATTAGGGCTGACTTCTAAAGGCATTTATCACTTTCAGTAAAACCCTTTCATTTAGCTGACTTGTTATGTGCACCCTGTGTGCTCGGTGCACTTAACTTCAGATCGGACACAGATAACAGAAACTTAATAACATAATTTATCAAGTGCTAAACACATGCAGCACTGATTCCATAACTCACTAAAAACACTGATTCACAATGAACCTGAACTGCATGAAATAGCGTTTCCAAATGCCAACGCAGGTTTGACAGTACTATCCAAATAATATCAAAACATTTCACAGTACGTAATGTTATATTTCCGCCACAGGCAGATGGAAGTCAGATTTAGAATTTTGGCCACAAGATAAATGTAACCAGCGAGTGCTGTCATGTTTAGCACCTTCAATTACTTTTCAACAACAACAAAAATAAATCATAACAGCTTCTTTTTTAAAATTTCTTTGTATCTGTTGCTTTTCTGCGTCGCAAACGCCGACATTTCGTAGCTTGTTTCCGTGAGACGCGTTTTTTTTTTTTAACACGGCAAAGTCGGGACAGTTATAAAGCGGTTGGATATCCGGGCAGGGGGGGATCGAAAAACAGGAATATTAGAATGTTAGAGTCTTTTTGCCCCAGGAGGGGTCTATAGTTTACCTCTCTGTCTTTTTCTTATTGCAGCCACAGGGATGGTAAACAGAGCCACATGGTATTTATGTTCTTCCCTTAAGGGGTCATTATTTGTGTTTTAACCCTGAAATCTTAAAAGCTGAAAGACCAAGACAGAATTGCACAACACTGCGGCCATGGACCATTTCAAATCACTTCTAGGGAATACACCCACCCCCCACCCCCCGTATGCACAGATGCACTCACAACCACACACTAACTGCGGCCAGACCAAATAGTACCAATAAATTTTATATTTCATGGAGGAACTCACATATTTCCAGAAACCTGATACGTTTGCCATGATATGACAGGTTTTATCATTTCTTTGCGAGACACTGACCCATATAAAAAGATGACCAATTCCACTATTCCCTTTTTTTTTTAGCAGCACCCGAAAGGACATTGCTTATTGGAAGGATTCTTACTTGACACTGTAACAAAAAACTGACCCAGTATTTAAAACAGCTCTCTGCGACTAACAAAGGCAATCTGTCATCACTTAAACAGTGTGACTCAAAGTCGAACCGTGAGCACAACACTGTTTTAACTTGAGGTGCTCGCAGGCAGCATGAAATCTGAACCACGGCTCTCTGCGCAATTTGGTCAAAACAACCCCCCCGGTCCCGGTTTGTGTTTAAGGCCGCATTGACAAATTTTTTTAACTAGTGCCTGCCTGTGTACAGGCACTCTTGAGGCACAGCGAGGAATTCAGGGCCCCATGAAAATATGTGCTATAAAAAACCCCTAAATATACGTTCAAAGTGAACGGTTAACAACCCGTTCACTGTAACCCCATTCCCTTATTCCTTGTCTTCACTCTGACACATGCTCGCGCAAAGTCATGAACAAACTTCACCTTGCCCTCACCGGGTACAAATCACATTATGCTCCCAAAAGAAAAAAAAAATCCAGTGCAGATGTCCTACACATATAAACACAGTTTTTATTGACTGCATGTGTGAAAGTTTGCACATGTGTGTCTCATATTGGGTTTTTCCCCACTATGTGATCCACTCACCTGCCAGGGGAGGCCCGGTTAGGCAGCCCAGGCCCACGAAGAACATGGAGAAGCCCATCGAGTTATTGAGTTTCTCCGATCCTACGAGATCTACCTGTAGAGCAGAGCGACAAACTCATCTGAAAGCTCTGCATATCTTGCATCTGTCTTTGACACACGCCTCATTTTACCAGATCACACTTTTTTGATCTCAAGCATGATTTTCCACTGCCGTGTAGTTCATGTTAATATTTTCATGGTTAACCAGTTGAACTGGAAAATGATAATGAAAAATAACTGAGGAATATCTTATAAATGTGCCTGAATAATTAATAATAACAATAACATCAACAATATTCACGCTATTGTTGTTATTGTTAATGCTATAATAATAATACAAATTATAGCATTAAAAATAATAACAATAACCCCAATAATAATAGTAAAAAGGTGGAAGTATTATAAGTGCTGCACAAAAACATTAACAAAAACAGCAAAATCAACAAAAACAGCCCGATGATGATAAAATTAGGAGGAAGAGCCGCATGATTTATGTAAGTAAAAACTATCTGCGGCTCTCAAACCAGATCGAATCACTGGATCACTTTTGGTTTTAAGTTTTATTATCACACGGGGGAATCTAGCGTACCTATTTTTTAACACGCACAATAATGAATCATACAGTGCACAGCTGCTTGTCACATCATCCGAAAGTCACATTGTGGCCAATTTTCATTTAGGTTTTTGCGCTCAAGTGTGATTTGATCCGATGGCAAAGAAATGACTTCACATCTTCTACTGATAACAGCCGTTTCTTTTACAAAACAAAAATCCCCCCCATCACAACTAGAGAACTCCTCATATTTTTATCTGATAGTGAAGGGTTTTTACATTGTGAATTACTACAAAAAGATAATAGAGGGAAGAATGCTGATGTGACAAGTCACCTGATACCGTCAGAGCTCATTGTGGTATGTCTATTTGTAGCACGTGTCTTGTAACATCCATCAGCCATCAGCGATCTTATTCTCTAAAAGTCAGCATTTAGTCAAAATATGCTAGGTTTGATTTCCACCTTTCCCTGTGATTCCAGTTGATCCCCAATCCTCAATTTGGATTTCTTCGAAAATCATTTCATTGTCAAGACGTTTCTGGGAGGGTTGAAATGACGAGTGAAAATGGGGTAATATTTAACAGGCCTGTAATTCCCTCCGCCGAAGAGATCGTGTTTCACCAACATCTGTTTGTTTGTCATCTCACTCACAGGAGGATTAATGAAAAACTACCGTGCTGATTAAAAACAATTTTTGTGTAAAGAAGCATCATGACCCAAGGACAACCCTAGTAACTTCTGATGGGTCACAGGCCCTGAGTCACAACAACACCACCCCTTTCTCTGTGTCTCCCTACACACAGCCATACGCACACACACACAGCCATACGCACACACACACAGCCATACGCACGCGCACGCACACACACACACACACACACACACACACACACACACACACACACACACACACACACACACACACACACACACACACACACACACACACACACACACACAACCTTGAAACCACAAAGAAGCCACAAGGAAATCATTAAGAGGCCTGGAAAAAAAAATCAGCTGAATGTAAAGAACAAGGTCTAACTGAGCAAACACAGCACATACGCCCCTACAAGTCATCAGATACCTCGTTTGTGTAGTGAGCTGGCCAACAGAGGAGATAGAGGCCGTGCATATCAAGATACGGGATCTCTTCACTATGTATGGAGAGTTTCATCCCAAGTCCAGCAGAGCAAAGGAGGCCAAGGACCGGGGGATGTCAGAGCATCTGTCCGGGAAGAGTCATCAAGATCCCGGAATACATGGAGGAAGATGGCGACGGAAGACCAACTGCTAAGTGGAGACTTCGGGCAGGAGGAACCCAATGATGCAGTGGGGGGATGATGAGCCAACATGGGGGATTAAGCTCCTACAAAGCATGTCCCATCAACAAATAGCAGAAGAGTCTGATATTAAGAAATCCAACCAGAGGGTGAAAAACCATGGTTTGGGAGACCGCGCAGAACCGGCACAGACACGTGGAGGCTGCGGTCTCCCACGGCAGACAGGACCACCAGGTGCAAAGACTTCCCTGAGAAAGTTCAGTACAAAATAGCAGGGTGGAGGATGCAGGTGCAAAGCGGAACGCCATATCAAAGTGGCAGACACAGGGAACAGGAACCTCCTGCCTGACCGTGGGCTGGAAGTCCCAAGGTCAGAGCAGAAGACGCCTCATCTCCTAAAGTTGTTAAGAATGTCTGAGCCGAAGGACTTTCACAACCAGACTGAAAAACTGATATATATACAGTTTATATATTTATATCATTTTTAGATGCCTCTCTGAAGTCTGCAATGTTTACTGAAGACCTGAATGAAATTTCTCATAAATTACATTTTCATCAAAACAGATCATTGAAGTTTAGTCAGAGTTAGGTTAAAATAAGTCACGTATATGTCTCTACATGTACTCCAACTCACACCTGACTAAACCTTTACTTCAGAACTTTAGGGTATACATTTCTTACAACTCTAATTTGCCACTTTTACTGACACAGAATATTTTTTTTTACGTAAATACTGTTTGTATCATTACAGCTGATGTCAGTCACATGTTAGCAACTGTCTGAATATGATAGTGAATGAAAAATGGCCGATGATCAAAACAGGGATAAGGAAGAGGTGTTTCTCAACCACAATGGTTACCTCATTGATGCCATTAAATTTGGTATGTTAATCGATATCACCTTGGGGATAAATTGTAAATGCTTTAGCTTTTGCTGCCATTTTGACTCCTAGCCGAATACTTTTGACCCTCGAGCCCAAGCTGTGCGCCGTGAATAGTCGAGAGGCGTTGAGATGACTTTGGTTGAAATATGTCAACTTCAGACTCGGCCTGCCAATCACGAGGGACTCTCAGCTGAGCCCTGATGTTAACACTGACTCATGACTTGCACTGGCCTTTTGAAAGACTTCAAAAAATAGAAACCTTCTCCCCAAGCCCCCAATGCAAATACCGTGTTCAAGGGCAATGGCTCAAGTAAATAGCTTGTGTCCATTTCAATTTATGGTTTGTTTGTTACTATTCAATATACTGCAGGCAGTATCTGCTTGCTTGTAAATGGATGAGCATGACCCTCTGCTAGACAATGAGCATAGCTGTGGAAAAAAAAGATAAAAAGGCTTAATATGCAAACCTTTTAAAATTAGCAACTCTAGGAACCAACAAAAAGTAATTTACACAGATTTATTTTTAATACTGCAGTCAACACGTCATGTCTTAACTGGTGAGTCCGCATACCAGGACAGGCAGCAGCAGGGCCATGTATCCTCCGCAGAAGATGGCAAAAAATATGGCGTAAACCATCAGCAGGATGTAGGAGGTGGCCAGTGGGGAGAGCAGGTTGACCAGGCCGCAGAGGATCAAGTAGGCCTTATGGTAGTGGTACTTGTGGAAAAGGTTTCTGTCAGTGACCCAACCAGAGGCCAGTTGTGCAATGGTTTCTGTGATACCTGCAGAAAAAGTATAATAATAAAAAAAATTAAAACCAATTTTGCCCAAAATTGAACCATAAGATAAATAAAGAGCACTTTTGCTAATTTTCAAAATCATTGCTTTGGATGGCTCATAGTACAATAAACAAATCCCTCAGGCAGATCATTGAAGAGCCCACAGATATATGATTAAATATTTCTTCTTCTAAAGTAGAAAACTAAAATTTCCTGGAAAACACATGACATAAGGAAGGGGTGGACTATTTTGGTGAAGTAATAGTGGATTTTTCAACAAGAGAAAAGGGATAAAGAAGAAGACAAGGAAACATGATTAAATATTCAGGTGGGAACAGGAAGCCGCTCCCTGGAAATAGGAGTTTTGACCCTGCCCCCTTAAGACACACACACACACACACGTTTTCTAAACAAACAAACAAAAAAATGTCTACTGTCAGGCTAGACTAGGCATCTAGTTACCAATCCAGTTATTGTAATTCTAAATGACAGAGACCATTAAATACTAGGGATACATAATGACTTTAACATAATGACACAAAACAGAAGAGGAAATGCATGTGTGTGTGTGTGCTTGTATTTAGTGTTTTCATTCCTACACTTTGGTATTGGATTTAGCGTGTATACTGGTGTACTTTGTTCCTTGTCTTATTTGTCTTTCTACTCCCTCATTTATGTTTCTGTAGTGCTTAATTATTTTCTGGTCTTATGTCCCATCTTTTTTTTTCCCTTTCCTTCTTTGCGATTGGCTTCCCCAGGCTAACGTTCACTTCTAGCACCGTTGCATGATGTGCCTCTGCAGTAAGCTCCTTCCAGGCCTTTGTGTTTACGCATATCTCGTATTGTGTGATCATTTAGTTTGTATTCAGTTTTGTTTGTATTCTTCTTCTCCTTCTGGGTTCTCATCTTTCAATCCCAAATAACAGCTTATACATTGGACGTATATATCTTATCTATATACCGCAGTCACAGCAAAGAGAGGATGAACAAAAGCCAGTTTGTGTTAAAAGTCAGTCAGGCATATTCTTCCCAGCCATACTGGTGTCACAGATCTGTAGGTTTTGTTGCTGGTCCACTAAATGCTTCCAACAGAAATGAAAATAACAACTTGTTGGATGGACGGCTGTATTCTTTTTGCATGATAATCATGGCAGCAAGGTGGCAACGCATACTGGCTTTTTGGCTCATTAGAGAAATTGGTGTCATTTTGTTATGCTTATCATACTATCTGTGGGTACAAACCATCAAATCTAACCACAACACAATGCTAAAGTGAAAAATATGTATAAACATATCGACATAGGCCTTTTTGCTTGAACCCAGCATTACAATATGTTTTTTTTGAAGACTTCCAGTCTTGTAAGTGAGGTAATACGGCTCTAACGGCCTTTCACTGTGTCATCGTTTCACTTCATCTGCATTCAGCAGCAGGCCATCTGCTCACGTCAAGGAACAGAGAAATTGACAATGCTTCCATATTTCACATTTAACAAAGTAAAGCATGACAGCAAAAGCATAAATTGGAAAAAAAATACATCTGGGACTACTGTTCAAGCTCTGTCGCGGCAGATGAAAAATGCACAGAAAATGGAACCTCATGTTAAATGGATACACAGTAAAAGAATACAAATAAGCAGCTATAGCCACCGACAAGGCCTCAACTAAAAACCGCGCATGAGCTTACAACAACACATTCATTAAACACTGACACGTGCACTGGCATATGCATGCATATGTGTGTGTGTGTGTGTGTCACATTGTGTAAAAGATTGATGTGCTGCAGCCGAACCATTACACGCTCCTTTGCTGCGGTCTTGATTTCCATTTTACCTAAAACCCTGTTTCCAGAACACAGTGATTGGCAGCATATCGATTGGTTATCATTTCAGTTAAACTCTTCATTATTCACTACATCCTATTTGATTGATGGTTTGCTTGCACTGGGTTGTATGATGACTGTGTAGTTATGTGCTGCTCATTGCTGAGGTCAACTGGAATGTGATAGGTGCTGCAGGGGCTGCAGTGGTGTATTGACTGTTGCAGGAATAGCTACAAGCAGGCGGCTCTGAGACACTGATCACAGGTACAAACTGCTTCTTAGCCATCCTTTGGCTCAGCCTCTGCAGCACTAATGCACAGGTTGCACCACTATGCTTCCCAATGTTATTAATACATTTGCACACAAGATCTGTTAAAACCGATGTATTTGTATTATATGTATGCTTATATATATATATATATATATATATATATATATATGTAAATACATATGCATGTAGATGCTCACTTACATTTTCTGTCTTGCAGACCAAAAGAATGTGTTCTTAATGAATAAACAATGAAATAGCACAATAATTCTCCTGTTACCTAACAGAATCAAGCAAGAGCACTTCTCTTCACTGAGGTTAGAGAAAGATTACACGTGGCAGCTGTGCAATGTTTATGTGTCCTCATGCAGAGACCCAAGACAAAGTCCTGGGGTGTCCCCTGCTTGCATACAGACAAGTTGTGAGTTTGTTTGTGTGTTTTAGCCTCAGCAGGTTTGTCCAGACATGCAGCTGTTCCTGATGGAACTCAGTAAAATGCAGTTGAAGAGGGCCTGTCAAAGTAGCACCTTAAGCCAACTGCATCGGAAACATTGTTAGCTCTGTCTACTTCTCTGCTTGGTGCTGACAGGTAGAGAAAGCATATTTGCATGCCTTTGGGCATTAGCAGACAATGAGGGGAGGAGGGGTATTGCAAGGCATAATGAGAATGTACTCCCTTTGCCTTACAGATGGACACTGAGTCACGCGATTAAAGCAAAGCGTGATGGAAGACCTGTTGATTTTCCCAGCTACTCAGAGGTTGCAGTTGGCTTGTCTTGCTACCTCTTTTGTATGTTGCCGCCTCACTGCTCCACAGCAAAGTATCGGCCACTTTGGAACTGGGCTCCGTCAAACATGGGAGCCCCTCTTGTTACCGTGCCAGAAACTTTACTCGGTTAGCTGTTGCTTAGCGACTGCAGTTAGCTCCAGGGTTAGAGGCAAAGCGTTGACGAACAGACTGACCCGGACGATAGCGGCCTCCCTCGCTCTGTTGAGTCAATGGGCCTCTATGACAACCACTGAGTCAAGGAAAGAGGGACAGCAGGATACTGGGATGGTGGCTTTGTTTGGTAGGTGGCACCCTGTCTCCATCATTCTGTTGTGCTTTCTCTCTAATCACAGTGCACATTACCAGAGCATGTGACGGACCAAAGATGTCTGAGTGAAATGAATGCAGGCAGTCCTGATGCATGCTGGCACCGATCGCTGGCATCATGCTCATCTGTGTAAAGCAGTCTATTAGAGCAACACACAATCAAGACATCAAGCTTGTAAGGTAGGACTGCGTTAAAAAAAGGCCATTTTTCTTTGATTGGCTTATTTATCTTGGAAGCATAGATGATACAGAAATTATTGTTGGATAAAAATATGTCATGTGGACTCATCAATGAATAAGACTTAAAATCTAGCTGTGACTCCACAACAGTGTTTAACTCATGGCAAACAAACCAGCAGGGGTGAAGCGCTATGCATGCACGTTATCTAACCTATAACGTTTAGGGAGTCTTGTTCTTTAGACATAAAGTATTGGTCTGACGCCTCAGGGGGCCTCCCGACACTGTCACTGATATTCACACAGAAACCTCTCTGTCTAAAAGTCCCACTTTTTGGGGCGAGATGATGCAAGTATGCATTTTGTTGGATGGCAAGAAAGTAGAACTTATCGTGTTTTCTACGAAAACTGTAAAGAGTTGAAAATAGCTGAGCTTTCTTAGACAGTAAACAATAATCTTCCTGTGCAGTTTAGTTTATGTTGAGCAAATATGCACAAAATGGGTTGATTGAACTTTATTTTTTTCATCCGTAAACCGGCGCCCCTCCTTCCTACCCCTGCAAAGCAACACCTATAAAAGGATGCACTGCATTTGTCCAGACAGTATGGACCAAACTTGATTAAAATGTTCCCCATTTTGGGGGGATGAAAAATGATGCGTCTCCAAATGCAAACAAAGCATTGACGGGCAAGTCATAGTAGCCAGATTTGCCAATTTCCAAAAATTAGTCCTCAGCCAAAAGAAATGGTACTATCGTCCCTCTCTGAGGGTGAAAACCCGAGGGATAGAGCACAAAGTGGGCAAGTAACTTATAAACCAAGGAAATCTGTCACATTTCAATTATTCACAAAGCCTGGCCCACTACTTCTGAGAAATTACATCTCCATGTGGTCAGTGGTCAAAATGTCAGTGCAGTTTTCTGCTCATATGGAGTGGCCTCATCAGTTGCATACTGCTGAACCCAACCGCCCTGGCCAGTGGACCAAAGTTCAGCCTTTATGTAAGCACATTCATTACATAATACTGCAGAGTCTGAGCAGCTCACAAATAATTAATGCCGAGAAGTTGACTGAGGACTTTTTTTGCATCACTGCTTAGACCTTGTCATACAAAAACCTGAGCCTTCTTTACAGTCACTAGGAAATGAAACGGTTCATAGTCATTGAAAAATATTAGATTGTTATTAGTTTCATCCAGCTTCGGGGCAGCAAGGACATGACTGACCCTCGGGTAACTTTCAAACCTTGAAAGGAACACCAATCAGATGAATTTAATGAAGAAAGATTAACAATTGGATATTCTATAAACAGCACAACAAGCAACTGAGTATGCTGTCATTCACACGAGGACAAGCATAATATTGGTTCATTATCATGTGGGTTTCTAACTGCTGAGTTGGGAATGAGTGCAGGGTTACCACAAGATTTGGATTTTGGGAACACCGCTTGCACTGTTTTTGTAACTGATATCTTTATAAGTCTATATGCAGTATATCTCGATTAAGGCAATAAGACTAAAAAATATAGACTTTACCAAGGCGGGGTTGATACCTGGGCCACCACACAGGCACCAAAAATAAAGAAACTCAAATTAACATCAAATTACATTGTATCAAAACAATTAACAACTTTTAGCTATCTTAAACTCAGTGGAGACTATTGGCTTACATGGACCTTACCTGCCACAGAAATGATAAAAGAAGCATCCATTGCATCAATGCCCAGGGTTCTGGCTCGGGCAGACAGGTGGAAGTAGGGGATAAAGTAGGCCAGTTGGCTGAAGACCAAAGACCAAGTGTAGATGCAAAAGAATGGGTCCTTCAACAAAGAGAAATCTAGTACTTTGGCTTTTCTGATTGGATATTCCTCACTTGGCGTTGTGACTTGCGAGGGAACTCCAACAATGGTTGAACCATTCATGCTGCCATTGAACTCTGTAGATCTTTCTGAGCTTATGGCTTTACCTTGACCCGAGTCCTGGTTAAGCTCATGGCCGTTCATACCGTTGAGGACCAGTCTGGAAAGTTCATGGTTCCCTGCATGGTCCTGGGCTCCCCTAGTACACTGCACCTCCGGGTCTTCAGTGTCCCGTTGAAGAGGAGGGGATGGAAATGTATCTGACTTGGAGATTCCATTTGACAAGGTACATGAGCCATTCAAGCAGGTCTTAGAGTATTGCTTCTCTGAGGAGCTCTTCAGGGAGATGGCTGGGCTCTTTTGGCTTGGAGATGTGCAGTTTGACGCAGCATCAGGCTTCACGTGTATGGGTCGTAGAAGCATCCCAGAGGCCACTAGATTCAACATGAGCCCACCAAGAATTAGCATTGCACCTGTGGAGACAGTAGAAAGATGCTCTAATTGTATTGCCACACAATCTCAAGAGGAAAACATTCTAATATGCTTATTATACTGTTGTAAAACAAGTGTGTATCAAACGAGTACTGGGGCTGATAGTGCA
The DNA here is from genome assembly GCA_901007705.1 of Fistularia tabacaria. NCBI lineage: Eukaryota > Metazoa > Chordata > Actinopteri > Syngnathiformes > Fistulariidae > Fistularia > Fistularia tabacaria. The sequence continues at coordinate 326,043 of CAAKHD010013941.1, forward strand.
TGTTCAACAATAAAATTATCCCACCAACCTTGCCAGGCATATTGGTCCAGAAGCAGCTGAGTGAATGGCGCAAGGGCAAAGGTCAAACCCATTCCAGAGCGCCCAATCGCATATGCTGTTGCTAACCTCTTTCTGAAGTACAGTGCTGTGACCACCGAGAAGGACTGGTAGAGTAGTGCAAAACCCATTCCTGAATGAAGTCGGAAGGGTTAGATAAACTCATGACCGTTCGATAAACTAATTTTTTAATCGTCTAAACTCACCAACTATCACTCCCATGCTGATGTAGAGGAACACCACACTGCTGGCGAAGATGCTAATCAGGAACCCACCGCTAACCAGCACCGCCCCGGAGATGGACGTCATCCTGGTTCCGACCTTAGCACAGGCCACAGAGGCAATCGGTGCTGCAGAAGTGGCAGGACAGGAAGTATGAACATGCAGGATTTTAAAGACTTTCCTCCTAACTCTTGTGGGCATAAAAATGGCTAATTATCTGACAAAAAACTAAAGCTACGCAACACAGGGCCACTTTCTCCAACCTCCGGAGAGACGTAGGCTGGACATGATGGAACCAATCCAGCTGATGCTCTCCGCTGAGCCTCCGAACTCATCTTGGAACGCCACGAAGAATATCCCAAAGCTCTTTAGTGTTCCCATCACGAGGACATTAACCTGAATGAGTAAATATAGACACACATGGAAATAATGAGAGAATGATCAGATGGCTGGGAATGCCCGTGAGCTACTTTAGTGAATTTAATTCTGAATTATCTTTATTTTAAATGGTAGTGACGGTAGTAGTGGCTAATTAGATCGCTTCCTACTGACTTAATATTTTGTCCACAAAGCCCTGTGCTCATGTAACAATGTTGTAATTTTGCTCAAAATATACATCATAACACGTTAAGTATTAATGCTATGCTCTTTTGCTTGCTCAGCAGTTTGTCAAAAAGGCTGAGATCAATAATCATTTGTTTGTCGGTGCAACAAAGTTTACATTGTGTGACCCGTCTGAAATGCAAAGGAAGTAAGAAAGTAATCTCCGAGATGGACATACCAGAAAGCAATGTAACACCACCATCCAGCCCCAACCACCATCTGGAGGGTCTTCATACTGGATCTCTTTCTCCTTCTCCTTTTTAGTGGTCATTGCATCCTTCCTGAATAGCTTCATGACTGCTCTGCTTTCTCTGGGAAAATGACAACCTCAGTCACATTCGCATGCAGGGTGGCAGCTCACAAGCCGCATTTGTCCCATCAGACATAACACCTTTAAAATAGTTTATTTTTACATTTTGTCACCTTCTTATAATAATTTTGGCCTAAATCAACTCTTTATTCAATATCTGACTCAGTTATTTGTGTTTTCTGAAAAACGTAAAAAAAAAAAAAAAAGACAATTATTTTAAGAAGGCGACGATATGAAACTGCAGTTATAGGCAAATAATTAAAGACTGATATTTTTATAACTGATACTACTGATACTATTTGAAGGGAGAGTTGTAACAAAAAGTTTTTTGAGATTTTTTTGTAACTTTATCTCGGTACAAACATAGGCAAGACAAAACAGGAGCAGACAGACTTGCTTTACTTTGTCACTCAGGTACGACACAGGTCAATTAAAGTATGAATGGCGGTTACTATTCTACCTCTTTTGTCCTTATTACAACTACTGCACAGAACTGGATGAATCAACAGTTTACATCGGTTACATGCCTGTTAATTATACATTATCCCTTTAACACGTAACTGTGTGTTCGCTACATGATGTGGATTTGCTTTGATTATGTTTCGGTTCATATTTGAGACGTAAAAGCGGGGGATTTGCAAAATCAACCCGCAGCCTGCATCCAAGTCGTTTTCAAGTTCGGTTTTCCAGAATAGCTACTTACTAAAAAGTCACGCTAAGTTTACATACTGCCAATATGGTAAGGTGATTTGAAGTTTGTGTTGCACAAAACCACAAGGGGTCACAGAGGATGAGAATGGATTACTAAGTGCATTGATAATTACACATTTTTTACACAATGTCACAGCTGGTGCACAGTATGTTCACATGTACATGTGCATCTGCTATACGTGGGTTCAGGGCCTCACCGATGAACATGCATACAATATGTGATACCGGATTATGTATCTTGTGCGGACCCGACTTGACAGTGTGTGAGAGAGGTGAGGTGCATTTCAAGGGAGACAAGACATACAATTAAGATGGTTCAGTAATTTCAACATGTATTCTACCTGTTTAAACCTGTCAGTGAGTAATGACAGATTTTTTTTTCTCTTTATGAGAAAATATGCCGAGCGGTTTTATTCGGTATGATTCATCACACAATCATTTTAAGCAAACTAATTGAATCCACTGCTATTTGTCAATACAAGTCGTGAGCAAGGTTTTGCTGTGAGACTCAGGTTTCAAACACTGCAATGCAAGATGTATTCCCAAAGCTTTTTCCAACACACATTGGATTTGTGTCAGCGCATCTTCAGAAACAGATTAAAGAGAGTGCATACCACATATTGTGTATTTATGTATGAAATACATGTAATACACAGACAAACATTAGCTAGAGTGTTTGACCGATGGAGCGTTCGGAATTAGTGACACCGCAGACGGAGTGGATGATGTTAAACAGCTCTCAGGAAGTTCTGCTTGGCGTGTCCTCTTCGCTACATATTTCATTTCTGCCATTTATTTGTTTAGCCGGAATTCCGTCCAATGTGTCCTCTGTCATACACTGTAACTGTTAGAGCTGAAGGCTGCATGAAACTCCAGTTGAAGGAAGTAGCTTCCGACAGTATCATATTCTAGGAGAGAGACTTTCACAAGACACTGATAAGAAGGCCTTTTTTGACACCAAAATCAAATTAATGATGTCACCTGAATATCATGGTCAAAAAAAAACATAAGGTGCTATCGACTGCAGTATTTGGAGAAATCCCCATGGCAACCCAACCCACCCCTTAATTGACATTGCTTTTGGTCAAACCTCTATTCATACCGTTATTGTTTCAAGACAATGTCTAAATCTCATATTCATCATGCAAGTTGCATTGTCAAACATAGATATGACACATGGTAGACCCAATGCCAATTTCTCAGTGGCCCCAGTAACATGCATTCCCCAGTCCCACTGCGACGTATCGTTTTCCCATAATTCCAAGATATTTGTTGCATATGAGAACTTCCTCCCTCTGAATATCTGAAGAAAAAGGAAACCCCTTTTCAAGTCAGATGAGAAATGATGGTAACATAACAAAGATAATGTCTGACAGCAGCCCATTCACAAAATCGTATAAAACCCTAAAAAGGACGTGCATCAAACAGAATACATTGAGGATGTGTGAAATTGTATTGACTCCTTTCTCAGGAGTCTCTGGCTGCGCCTGATTGGTCACCAGAGAGTCAATAGAGGAAGTACCGGTACTTTGCCAGGATATCCCAAATGATTAAGTCTACGTCAGGATTCAGCTGCAGGATCTGGTCTACCAAAAGAAAAAAAGGGATGGTGTTGGCAATTTTTTAACCCGATTTGAATAATCTGAAAATAATAATTTTGTGCATTTCATCTCAGTGTGATTATATCAGTCCCAAAAAAAAAATCACTACCCCTTAGACCTACATTCGGATGTTGCCGTCCCAAATGATTTCTGTCAAGCATCTGCTCTGAATTACAAGGTCACAGAGGAATGTGCACTTCAAGATTGTAGTGATTATGGCTGATTTCAAATCACACAGGCTGCTGGGTAGAGAACCCGGAGTTAAACCACAGAAATGTAAAAAAGCTTTGTCTAACACCCCACTATTGTTACTATCTGGCGACACTGGTTCTCTGGCACAATAAAACTGCTACAGCCCTGCCCGGACTCGTGATGTATTTTGTTTGAAACACTGAGCTAATGATGTGCCTACAAAAGCCTAGGCACCGAGAAATGGAGAAAAAGCTCGAGAGAGAGGCGCTTAAATTTGGGCACAACACAAATGGCCCTTTGTGAAAATGGCAGCAAGATGAAAGAACACCAATCTTAAGGGTGACAAGGAGAAGGACAAGACTTGAGTATGACAAACCCAGGAGGCTCTCCCAACAACAAACTTGAAACCCCTTCATCTGTCACGCAAACTATCAATGTAGGTAAAAAAAAATGTGTGTGTCCAAACGTGGTGTGCCTCACAGTGGTACTCAGAATAGCCATTGGAGTTCTACCTTCATGAAACTGGTGGACCATTACACCCACATGAGGCTTCAGACAACCTGGACAAACACCATGAGTTGAGACTCAGCAGTCGACTTATCCCTAAGGAATAAACGAAATTTACTCCAGCACACCGCGATATATGTGCTATACTGGAGAGGCAGGTTTGGAAGAGGAATTTGAGTCGCTCAGGTGTCTCAGGTGGCTCACAATGTCAACACAGCATTGGAGCCCAAACAAATTATGTGACAGAACAAACTGTATTTATGGTCATTTCAATAGAAAAGTGGCAAAACTGGTGGAGTAGCCAAGGTTTTAGATTTTGTGGTCCTGCCACATACCTGCTTCTGAGAAAAAAAATGTACTTCAATTGTCGTTAAATCCCTTGAGGCACAGTTTGACTTTCTGTTGATTCTCCCCAATGTGTCTAACCTGACATCAGGAATGTGCAAAAAAAAGGAAGAGAAGAAAGCAGCAGAGAGGCTAACAGCAACAGTATAACGGTTACAATTTCATACTTTCTAGAAAAGTCTCTCTTTCTCACCTGAGGCCACCTGGATGAGGTAATGGCTTGAACTTATGTCATGTATTCTCTCTCACTGCCCTCCAACAATCCAAACAAGCAAAGAACAAATACATTGTCCAACAAATGTAAAGGAGTTAAAACACCACTTCCTACTCCCTGGTGATTTGCACAAGTATGCATTAGTGTATCCATTGGAAAATTAAAAGGCGCATTTAAATTAATGTACAAATAGTTCATCAAAGAAGCTGAAGCTGCACACAGAAGTCCAGCTATATCAGGGTTCATCTTTATCATAACCTGCTTTGCTTATTATTTGCTATTGGCATTCTATGGACCTTCAGGAATAATTGATTACAGTTCAAACTGATCGAAACGGCTTCTCGTGACCATTTATGCCTTAAAACAGTCGAAAAATACAACAAAGCCCGAGCTTTCTCCGCTCCCACATGGCTAAAAAGCATCAAACATTTCCAGTCAGAAAGTGAAAAGTGAGCTGCTCGAAGCCGCAAGTTGTAGTAAACCCGAATGTATCCAACAGCCTTTTGTAGTCCATATCAAGACCTCGGGCTGACTTAGACATGTATAAGAAACTGAGACCGTTTTACACAGAAAACTCAAGAGCGGATTAAAGAGGGAATGAATTGGGCCAGTGTAATGCAAGGAGGTATTTCCCTCCCATGCCATGTGCTGTTCATAAGTTCTTGACAGAGTATTGAGTGCATGTTTGTGAACGTGCTGAAGGTCTGAGGGTTTGAACGATGGGGGAAGGAGATCAGAGCCATGGAGTGAGGAATTATCATTGTGTTACTGCAAACGTCCACGGGGACATTCTCTCTCCAACTATGCTTTTTAACTTCTAAAGCCGATCTAACGTTAGATTCTTCACTTAACGTGGTCTTTAAATCTGTCCCCATTTGACCTACCGGGAATACTTTATTGGAGGCTTTATATGAAACATTCCCAAAGGCAAGGAGTGTCACAATAAGCAAAGAAATACTTTAAAGTCCATCTCCATGTGTTGTTTTCAAAGAAGACTTGAGACAAAGGGCAAGTGCTCGTGGTGTTTGCAGCTTCGAAAGATAAAGCAGGGTCAGAGGTTTTACTCCAGCAGCCGAAAAGTCACCCAGATCCAAACAGGTTTTACTGCTTCGACTGTATTGTACACACATACATAAATACAATGGGCTTGGGTAAATAAAAAAGTCAACACAACAGTACAATAAAGCTATGGGGTTTCAGCGACTTTTGTGCATCGCCAGTTTGGAGCCTTGCAAAGGGTTACATGAAATGTGTGATGAGAATGTGTAAGTGGAATGATCACCGAAAACTTTTGAAATGATTGAGCAAAAGGGTGAAACAGCACAACATTACTTTTTGATGCATTTGAACATTAAGGAAGTACAGTTGTCTGTATGTGTATGTGTATGTATATATATATATATATATATATATATATATATATATATATAAATATCACCTTCTTAAAATAATGGCCTTAGTCATTTTTTGCCTAAATCAACTCCTTTTCATTTTTGTGTGTCTGAAAAACTTGAAAAATGAATAATGTCTTCAAGATACATCACATAATGTTTATTAGTGTCTTTTTTTATTCAGTCTTTCATTCGCTTTTTTGTCCATTGATTTAATTTTGTAGTTTTCCTTAATTTCATGATGTTGACGGAATTCCACAGCACAATAAATGAAAGGAAGCCCACCATAGCTGCTGCAGCAGCTGAGTGACGTAAAAACATATCTATTTTGCACTAAACACACGTTCAAGACACGCGGTGACACCGAAGCATGTTACAAAGTACATAAGTTTGCAGCCAGATTTGGGTCGCTGGTGTTTTTCCAACTGGACGTGAACAGAGTGGCAGTGATTCGGCGTTTGTGCAGGAGCGAAGATTCCGAGTTATTTTCGACGACCTTTCAAGATCAATTAAACACGGACTCTGGTTCTTGAGAGAGATTGTTGCTATTTGCAAACCGCAGCTAAACAAACACAGCACGCCCTTCGGGGGTTCTTCCGATGATCTGACCCCAAAGTCCAGCAGTGGACATGCATATAAATATATATATGCATGTATGTATGTATGTATGTATGTATATCTATACATATAAACACACACATACGTGTATATACGATATACACATACATATATATGTATATATCAAGCAAAGACATGACAGATAATACATGAAAGGACGCATACTTTGTCTCGGAGCTCTAAAAATAAAGTTATCATACATATACAATCGTACAGATGACAAGAATGTGGGATGTTTTCCAATCTGGGGATGGAGAAATTGGAGCAAAAGTGCAAAATCCAGCATCAAACAACTACTTGAGCGTAGATGGTAAAAAAAACGTTGTTTCACGCAGCTTTGCTGATAGTTATGCTTTTAAAGGAGACGAGAACACCAGTGTGTGCGTATCAGTGTCTGTGTGTGTGTGTGTGTGTGTGTGTGTCTTTTATCATTGGAAATAAAAGTAAAACCTGTGCAGGGTGTGAAGACCAGTTGGTCAAGATGAGTGGCGCTTCTGCAATGGGAATTTGCCAATACACACCCCATTTTGTACACACGCACACGCGCGCACACACACACACACACACACACACACACACACACACACACACACACACACACACACACACACACACACACACACACACACACAGGCATTTCTAAAACCATCCTTTATCCTGATCATTCTGGCTGTGACAACTTTCCTTCAACATTCGTTTTGAATCATATATTGAGGATTTTCCACAAAAAAAACCTACAACACGAGGTGTTTCGGAGTGGAAAAAAATGGAGTGACTGGGGATTTCTGAAAGAAGCGAAGGATTTACCAATCTTTCATTGTATTATGAATTGATTATAATGTTCAGGATTTATAATTATATGATTCCCCCTTCAGCAGAGTCAATAACGCCTTTCGATCACAGCCCTTGTTTAACTTTAATGCAAGCGAATTGCTCTCTTCAGGTGCCATTTCCTGTGACCCTGACACGTGCGCGCGCACACACAAACACACACAAGCACACACATAAACACTCTCTACATCAAGCTCAGTTGTGTCTATGAGTGCATCTCATGATTGAAAGTTTGAAGTGAATGCTGCCCAGTGTTAGTTAACTCCTTCTCCTTCTTTTCCTTTCAGCCTTTCCCTTCAGGGGTGGCCACAGCGAATCATCTTCCTCCATCTAGCCCTCTCTTCTACATCCTCTTCTCTCACACCGACTAACTTCATGTCCTTCTTCACTCCATCCATCACTTTAGTTAGCATTAGTCGGAATTGAAAATACCTGCGGACATCGAACTACTATGAAGGCGGCCGGAATATGAATTTCCTCTAATTTGTATTTCACAATCTGCACCTTTTGCTTTTTATCCAAAATTCAATTATCACCATGGCAAATTCTCATCAATGTTGAACCCATTCACATTACCAGGGATTTTTTTCTTTTTTAAAAAGACGGACTTCCACTCAGACCAAATGTGTGTCAAAACCCAGTGGAATCACAATCACTTTAAGTAATACTGAAGAATTACCTGTAATGTTGGTAGTCCGCTTGAGTTTTATAGAAGTTAAATACACTCAGAAATCCAGCTTGGTGAGTGTCATTCTCGAGACAGTTGCTATTTTTCAAGGATATTCATTCCTGTAAAAAAAGGGAAAATAGGTTTAAAAAACAGATCTAACCAGTGCAGCAGGTTTTTCTCACATCTTAAAATCATTAAAGTCTTATGATAACGATAAATATAACCCTGAGAACAATCTGGCTCTATTTAAGAACTATTGTTGTTGTTTGTTTTCATTATCAAACATTTTTTTTTTTTTTTGTTCCAATATATTGATAATAACAAAGAAAGCTACTTCATGTGGGAAGAGTACCTAGCAGGTGGATGTACAGGTCAACAAAAAACTTTTCAATAATTGCTGAAATGTCTTGACCGAAACTTTGCGAACGACATTACACAGCAGTATCCTTCTGTCGCTGCAGCTGACTGGCAACTCACAGAGCCAAAAACTTTTCCACCTTCAAGCTTTTTTCTTTCGAAAGAGCTATGATGCATGTTTGGACAAATGCAGATGTCGAAGAATGCAGCATCCCTGCAGCAGTAAGTGTAGCGAGCGAACAGTTATTCATTTCTTCATAAGTGTTGGAGAACGCCAGACGGCACACAAGGACCCTGAATTTAGCTCAAGCTGATGCGGGGTTATTGCATCCCCCAAAATCAGGCTCCTCTCTTCGCTGAACATGCTAAAACTCTTGCTCTCTGCAATGAGAAAATACTCTGGAGAGTCAAATCTATATTGGCAATACTTTGTAATATCGTGGGCTGCACAGAGAGTGTTGCAAAAGCGTCTTTGCCAGTGCTAGTGGTGTCAATCAAAGCAGTCAGGGTCTTCTGGCTCTTTGTTTTTATCTGGGTCATTGCAGGAAAGAGGAGAATGTAAAAGGAAGGGGGGGCAAATTTTAATAGCTAGCCTCGTAGTATGTATCTCAACACAGACTGCACGCAGAAGCATGTCTCGAAGCAGCGACAGAGAGGGTTTCTATCCGCGCATCTGTTTTCGATCCAAGCTGTTGCCGACAATTAAGACTTATCATCTGGCTTTGCTGAAAAGGTCACTTTGTTTCAATTAACTTTTTTTTTGCTCACGAAAAAAAATCACTTGTTGGAAGTTTCCAAAACAAGAGGCGACAACTTTCATCACCATAAACGTAACTGCGCAACTGTATACTCCGTCAATGGGCCCCAAAAAAAGATTTCATTGCAGAGACTTGAAAATCAGCATGCAAGATACGTTGCAAAATATTATGGATTATGAAATGGTTGATATCTGCAGACGTCACTCCAAAAGCAGATCAATGATACTGCCTTTCAGTTCAAACCTTGACCCCACAACTAAAACTGTGAAAAGATGCATTAATTATCACCATGGAACATCCCTGTCTTACTCTGGTAGCAGAGTTCAAAGTTTTAGTGATCAAGAGGATGTGAACAAGTTCTGATGTGAACAAGTGAGTACGTCAATCCGAACCAGATAGGATCGGCATGAAGTCTTGGCAATGAAACTGCAGCCAAACGGGTGAGGCAGGTTTTAATTTCCACATTACTTTCATTTAAGGAAGCATAACTCGTCGATGTTTTCTGCAACAAAATATTTATAATTTTTTCGTACTTTTGCACCGTGGGTCTTAGAGTAACGATATGTCAATGCTCTGTATATGCAAACGTATGGCAGTACTGACAACAAAGCTGACTTTGATTTTGACGTATTCTAGATTCCTCAACCTCCGTGGAGTCCCCATTTGACCACTGCCTTGCTCCGGGTTCAGTTGCGTATCAGTCTTGGGAGAATCGAGAGATTATGTAGTAGTTGAAGGGGTGGTGTTGTGGGGCTTGGGTTGGGGGTTTCTGCTGAAAGCTACCGGCTTAATCCATGGAGGCACTTACAAAAGCATTAAATTGTCCAGAGGAAACAAAAAAAAAAACAAGAGATGGGTTTACCGTGCGTATATTTGGGCCAGTTGTTATCTCTAAGTCGCAGGCCTGTTGCATTGTGTCCCCCCCTTGCCTCTCTCAGCGCTGCAAGAAAGAAGCAAAAAACTAACAATAACAAACAAAACAAAATGCATGAAGGAGGAAGCAAAACATTAGATAGATCTGACACTTTAGTGGAAGAAGGTGTCATCTGGGGTGGGGGTAGGAGTGGGAGGGGGGGGGGCAAACACACGCTGACGCAATCTGGGCGAACGTCTTTAAAAAAAACAAAAAACACCAAAATAACTTTGGGGCCCCGCAGATGACCAAATCATGCCTCAGCCAAGTGACAGAACTTTGTCGGCTCGCCAATTGAAAAAACAAAAACAAAACAAGAACATGATAATCACAATAAAATGAAAAATCATTTGAAATGTATTATAAACACTCATTTTTAAACATTACATCGGTTGACATTTTTATGAAAAAAAAAGAAAGAAGTACATACCGGCTGGCTCCGATCCAAAAGAAAAAAAAAATAAATAATTTTTTTTTTTTAAAAAAAAGGGCCGCAATTTTTTACTTATTCTAATTAGAAGCGATTTTTAGTGCTTCCCCCATCCGGAGTCCCGAGAAGGCGTGCGCAGCGGCAGGACGAGGTGCGGGGACTTCTGGCGGAGAGAAACTGCAGCGGGACCTTCCTCCTCGGCGGTGGCCGGTGCCATAACTTCGCCTCCTCCTCCTCCTCCTCCTAAGCCCGCGGCCGGCTGAGCTGCATCTTTTTCCTCTCAGCCTCAAACGGCGCTGGCTGCTCAGGGGAGCCGCAGAGAGGGCGGGGGGGGGGGGGGGGGGGGGGGACAGGGGGGG
>CAAKHD010013942.1:0-29930 GCA_901007705.1 Fistularia tabacaria
GCTTCCAGATGACTGGACAACTACAGCTAATGTGATCAGGGAGACAGGTGGGAGAGTACTTGGTGTGCCATCTGGAAGGAAAGTAGATAAGGAGACCTGGTGGTGGAATGAGGAAATGCAGGAGTGGATACAGAGAAGGCGGTTAGCAAAGAAGAAGTGGGACACTGAGGGGAATGAAGAGAACAGACAGGAGTACAGGAAGATACAGCATGAGGTAAAGATAGAGGTAGCAAAGGCAAAACAAACGGCATACGATGACTTGTAAGCTCGGTTTGACAGTAAGGAGGGACATAATGATTTATACAGGTTTGGCCAAACAGAGAGATAGAGACGGAAAGGATGTACAGCAGGTCCGGGTGATTAAGGATAGAGAGGGAAATGTATTGACAGGTTCTAGAAGTGTGATGGGAAGATGGAAAGAGTACTTTGAAGAGCTGAATGAGGAAAATGAAAGAGAGGGAAGGGTAGAAGAGGTGATTATTGTATTGTAGACCACAAAGTAGCAGAGATTAGTAAAAGTGAAGTGAGGAGAGTATTGAAGAGGATGAAGAATGGAAAAGCAGTTGGTCCAGATGATATACCTGTGGAGGTATGGAAGTGTCTAGGAGAGACAGCGGTAGAGTTTCTAGCTAGATTATTCAAAAGGATCTTAGAGAGTGAGAAGATGCCTGAAGAGTGGAGAAGAAGTGTGATGGTCCCCAATTTTTAAGAATAAGGGGGATGTGCAGAATTGCAGTAAATATAGAGGGATAAAGCTGATAAGCTATACAATGAAGTTATGGGAAAGAGTAGTAGACTGTAGACTGAGAGCAGAAGTCAGCCTTTGTGAGCAGCAGTATGGCTTCATGACAAAAAAGAGTCCTCCAGATCCATGGACTGTTTACCCTGGTAGCCTCTGGAAAGAGGATGTAGTTACTTATTGCAGGACCATCAGGTTTTGCAATAGCTTCATCCCCCAGGCCATTAGACTGTTGGCCATTTAAACATTTAGTTACAGACAATACTCATTGCATCTTAACATTCAATGCAATACTGCAGTAAAAAACATTAATCTGCTGTAAACATTCACTGTCATTACCATTGAACATACTCACTGTTCAGTCACATCTCTTTTTAAGCAAATTTGTAAATTCAGATATAAATATACTACTTGTAATTGCATGTTTTACATCTGTGACATTTATCTTTCACTTTGTACACATGACCCACTGCTGCAATTGTGCTGCCCTGCCATAGAACTTCACGACTGGAATATATCCAAACTGCGCTACCTTGAGGGGGCGGCTTGGCGCAGCGGGAAGAGCGATCATCCTTGGAACCAAACATTCCTGGCTCCTCTTAGTGTGTCAATGTGTTGTTGAGCAAGACACTTAACCCCTAACTGCTCCCCAGGTGCTGCTAGACGGCAGCCAACTGCTCATGGTTAGTCAATGATAGGTTAAAGGCAGAGAAGGAATTTCCCCATGAAGGATTAATAAAGTATTTATTATTGTCATTATTATTATCACCTCGAAAATGCAAATACTCACTGTGTAGCTGTTAATAAAGGCCGCCATTGGTGCCCATAACCTACAAGGCACCGGAAATGGGGCTACTGTGGGTTGAAGAGAGGTGGAAGGTGTTTTTGGAAGCAGAGAGAGAAAAGGAAAGGCAAGAGTCTGGGACTGAGAGTCGTGACTTTGGATATTGGGACAATAACAGGAAAAGCTAGAGAGTTGGTTGGCATGATGCAGAGAAGGAAGGTGGATATATGAAGTGCCCAGGAGACCAGGTGGAAAGGTAGCAAAGCTAGAAGCTTAGGAGCAGGTTAAGTTGTACAATCTTGCTATTGATTAGAAGAGAAATGGAGTCAACATTATCTTAAAGAAAGAGTTTGTTAGGAATGTTCTGGGGGTGAAAAGAGTTTCAGACAGACTAATGAGTCTGAAGCTGGAAAATGATGTTGTGGTGCTCAATGTTGTTAGTGGCTAGGCCCCAAAGGTGTGATGTGAGCTCGAGGAGAAGGAGAAATTCTGGGGTGAGTTAGATGAATGATGTAGAATATCCACAGAGGCGAGACATTGGTGACGGGTCCGGAGTTCAATGGGCATGTTGTAGACAATAGAGGTGATGAAGATTTGATAGGAAGGTTGGGTATCCAGGATTGAAAAGAAGAGGGACAGATGGTGGTAGACCTTGCAAAAAGGATGTGAATGACTGTGCAGGGTAGGTGAGTGTGTACCCAGACAGCATAGGATGGTGGTTTGAGGGTGAATCTGGTGATAGGGAAGATGAAGAGGACAAAGGCAGAGCAGAGGAAAAGTGGTGGAAGCTGAAAGGGTTGTTGTAATGTTTTCAGGGAGGAGTTGAGAAAGGCTCTGGGGGGGCAGGGAGGTCTTCCAGATGACTGGACAACTGTTGAGCTGTTGAATTAGGAAAATGAAAGAGAGGGAAGGGTAGAAGAGATGGACCACAAAGGAGCACTGATTACTAAAGGTGAAGAGGGCATTGAAGAGGATGAAGATTACAGAGGCAGTTCATCCTGATGAAATAACTCTGATATACCCATGACGGGGCCCATTTTTAAGAATAAGTGAGATGACCACAGAGGAATAAGGTTTATGAGCTATACATAAAGTTATAGGAAAGAGTTGTGGAAACTTGACTGTGAGCAGAAGGCAGAGATAACATTTATGGATATAGTGAAAAAGGACATGAAGTTAGTTGATGTAAGAGAAGAGGGTTAGATGGAGGAGGTTTATTGGGATCCGGTTGCTGTGCAGGAGTGAACTCAAGCAGGTGCGAGTCATTTAGCCTCATCGGGCTGAGTACGAGAGGGGCCGTTTGCAAGCCCTTCAGGACCAGATTGTTGCGTCTCACCCTCTGTCTCATGTCACGCCCCTCCCTCACAGCTCACAGTTCCTCACAAGTTTTACCTCTCGCCCTGCCTGGCCTCCAAGGACCGACCTTGCCAACTCAGAGTCCCTCAGCTCCAGAAGTATCCTAGTGATGCTCTCTCTTTCCAAATAAATCCTTAAACACCTTAACCTGGGACTTCATGACACCTGAATAGAGTTGTCAAAAGGAAAAGAGGTCACCTAAACGAAGATTCATACGGAGTTTAATGACTACCATCACGATGTGTAATATCGTATGAAGGATGCAGGAGTAACATGTATCCAAGTGCTCCAAGTCTTTGCTATTTATTCTTGCCACAATATCATCAGCCAGGAAAAGGCAAGGTTACTTATCTCAACCAGTTTTAGATACTGAAAACTGGAGTATGGCATCAATAATCCCTTCATTACCTAAGCCTCACTGTATTCTTGACTCAGGCCTTTGCATATGTGATGCATCAGGTAAATACGGGTCTGTTTGCCTTTTTGTCACTTTTCCCCAATATGACAGCAAATCTTACTTTTTCTGCTTATTACTTCTGAAATCCAACTCACAACTGCAGGCAATGCATTTTGCAGACAAACTCGACTTGAGGATGCTCTGTTAACTCTTTCAGTCAACCTCGAGGAGGAGATGTCAATTTTTTTTCCACTGAGATTCTTCAGATCTTCTCTAGCTAGTTTGTGCTCTGTTCCCATATTGTTACAGTTTGTGTTTTTATGGATCTCTCAAATAATGTAGTGTTGTACTTAGATACATTTGCTGGTTCTTCCTCTTCGTCATTAATTTCACTCACCATTGATACCCTTGGCGGGCCGGTCTCCAGGGTAGGTTCCAGACAAACGATGCCCCCAGCGTGTTGGTACACTGTGAGGTGGCAGCCCCACCAACCGACTATCCTGGGGAGGGCTAACAACCCACCCAGGAGAAACCCTTTTTGTTATGAAACCAACCAGAGAAACAAGCTGGACTGTCCAGCACAGTAAAGGACCCCAGCCTGCCCCCGACCTCCTCCAACACAGCAAAATGACAACAATCGTTGCTTATGCCCCCACCGATGTCGCTGATGAGGATATGATTGTGAGGATCCCGAATCTGTTGGCCAAGTCCCAGCCCACGGTATTACCATCATCCTCACCGACGCCAATGCCACTCTGTTCAACAGTGATCAGCCCGCAGGCTCACCTGTCGGCTCAACGTTTGATACCATGCTCACAAACGACAATGGTAATCGCCTCCTCCTTCTCTGCCACCACAACAACCTCTGCGTAGCTGAGACCTGGTTTCCCCAGAAACTCATTCATCACTGGACATGGTACAGCACGGATGGCAGAATCAGGAAAGCGCTGGACCACATAATTATTTCCAGACGCTGGGAGTTGTCTGTCACCAACTGCCATGTGTACCGAGGAGCAGAACTCGGCAATAAGGTTCATCGGCTGTTCGTCGCACAGCACAAGCTAAAGCTGTGAGCCAACCAGCAGTCCAAGACTCATCGACATCCTGGACTCCTCCCTCCTCGGCAATCCCAAAAATGCCACACAGTTCAGTTGCGCCATCCGCCGCACTTTCAATAACCTGGCTACTGACAAAGTGAATGACTGGCAGACCTTCAAGGAAGGTGTCATCCAGTCTGCCCACAATGTCCTCGGATGCTCTCAACCTTCACCGAGAAAGCCTTGGATATCGGACAGGGCACTTGACATCATCGAGCAGTGGCGTGAAGCCCAGCTCCGAAGTGATCTGACGGAGTATCGGCGACCATCTCACGCAAGACAAAGCTCAGAATCTACAACTCTGCAGTCCTCTCCATCTTGCTCTATGGCTCGGAGACTTGGCTTTTAAATAAGACTCTGGCTGCGAGAATCGATGGCCTTGACAGCAGGGCTCTCAGAACCATCAAGAACATCAGGTGGCCTCAGCAGGTTTCCAATTAAGTGCATAGAACCCGCATGTGCCAGCCCAGAGCATCCTGCCTGGCTGCGCAATGCCGCACCCGTTGGTTCGGCCATGTCCTCCGCCTTCGTCCTGACCACCCGACAAGAGCCATCCTCCAGTTTGACCCAAGGGCCGCAGGCTGGAGAAGACCACGGGGCAAACACCGCACCCAATGGCTTGACCTAATTGCAGGCGACTTCCAATTACATGGAGTTGCCATGGAGGAGGATGCAGAGCAGCTGGCACAGGACAGCCAGCTTTGGAAAAAAACTGGTTCATCTGGTCGGTTCAACGCACAGGGATGGGACACCCCCCCGGCCTTTGCAGGAGCCCCTAACTAACTAACCCACGTAATGATACTGCAGCATCAGCAGATTATGTGTGGAACAAACCACGTGATCTCAAGAGTTGTAAATCTCAAGGACTTTCTCACAAAACTGTATAGAGACTCACAGAATCTTTCTGCCACACACACGTACACAGAAACCAGACGAGACAGTGGAAGTGTTTGTGCACAGGAACAGACAGGTGTGGGAAAATGAGGCAGGTCTGCCATCAGAATTAAATCAGTTGCGCACAACCACATGGATGTCGAATATGATACCAGAATGCAATCAGTTGGTCAAGGTGTTGGCTCCAGAGGATTTATGCACAATGTCTATCAAGAACTTCTGTAGATGGCCAAGAGATAAAGCCTCAGCAGGAATTTTCCCAAAAAATCCAAAGTCAAAAATGTTAAAATGATGTTGAATTTCAAGGGAGGAGATGATCTCGATCCAGCTCTAATGAATCTTCCTCAGCTATAACTTTCCGCATATTCTGCCAACGCACTACGATCACACTAAACCCCCAGAAAGCATCAGCAGGATAGACGCCCAAGAAGCTAAAAGGGAATTACCGTCTCATTGATATTTCTGAGGTCTAGTGTAAATTCGGTCTTGTGTAAATTTTGTCTTGTGTAAAATAACCGGTAATTCCTTTGCCACCATTGGTGCGAGATGTGGGATCAACTCTCACTGCAATTCCAGCATCAGCAACATGTTTCTACGTCCTAGATCTATGATCAGCCTTCTTCTCTGTACCAGTCCACCCAGACACGCAACCAATATTTGCATTCATGTTTAAGAATCAACAATACACATGGACTAGACTTCCGCAAGGCTACTAAGACAGATATTATCAGATTATGAACCACCAGAGGGGGCCATACTTATACAGTATGTTGACGACCTTCTGTTAGGAGCGGACTCGAAACCTTTATGTGAAGGAGCATCAACTTCTCTCTTATGCCAACTATCAGAAGTGGGACATAAGGCTAGCTTGAGCAAGCTAAAATGGTGTCAGCCAGAAGTGTAGTATGCTGGATTCATAGTGTCACATGGCACCAGATTTCTGCAACCTGAGTGTATAACAGCTAGCACGTCATGCCAAAAACCTCACACGGGCAAAGGAATGATGTCTTTCCTGGGTATGGTCTACTATTGCCGTAAATGGATACCAGAATGTTCATGTTATGACTGCATTCTACAACCTGCCTGCAAAGAACATACGATCAACTGCACTGTTCGCATGGCAAAAGCTTTCCAAGCTGTGATGCAAGCCCTCACGAAAGCTCCTACACTAGGTCTGCCAAAATATGAACTCCCATTCCAGCTGTATGTCACTGAAAATGGGCTCACAACAGCAGCAGTCCTCACTCAAGAACATGGCGGAAACTTTCACCCTGTTGCATTTTACTCCAAGACCTTACCAGTAGTGGTTCAAAGTATTGCCTGCCTGCTTACCTGCTATGGTGCAGTTACCTGACTTAATTCATGAAGCTTATTCACTGCCATTCACGTCAGCTCAGCATTGCGAAATAATACGTCCTAAAATGTGCATGTGATCTATATGAGAACCAGGAAGCAACAATCTACACTGCTACACTGACAGTCGCTATGCTTTCAGCGTAAGATAAGATAAGATAATACTTTATTGATCCCCATAGGGGGAATTCATTTTTCGCAGCAGCACAACAATAACTATTTCAAACCAAAAAAAAAGACAACATATAAATAAGCATGTCACAGTTAGCAACCGGAGCAGGGAGACCCAGACTTCCCTCTCCCCAGCCATATGGTCCAGCTCTTCTGGGGGGACCACTAAGCGTTACCAGGCCAGCCAAGAGACATAGTCTCTCCAGCGTGTCCTGGGTCTTCCCCGTGGTCTCTTCCCAGATGGGCATCCCCGGAATACCTCCCCTGGGAGGCGTCCAGGAGGCATCCTGACCAGATGCCTGAGCCACCTCATCTGACTCCTCTCTATGCAGAGGACTAGCGGCTCTACTCCGAGTTCCTCCCGGATGGCCGACCTTCTCACCCTATCTGTAAGGGAGAGTCCTTTGAAATATTATTGAAAAAAATTTGAAAAGATAAGATAACATAAGATAATAATACTTTATTGATCCCCATAGGAGATATTCTTTTGTCACAGCAGCGCAACAATAACAATAAATCTTATTCTTCTTTTCCTTTTGGCTTTTCCCTTCAGGGGTTGCCACAGCGAATCAACCTGCTACATCTAGGCCTATTCTCTGTTTCCTCCTAACTTCATACTAACTTCATATCCACCTCCTGCCTGGCATCTCCAATTGCAGCATCCGTCTTCCAATACATTCTCCATCCCTCCTCTGTACATTACCAAACCATCTCAGCCTGGCTTCTCTGACCTTCTCTTCAAAACATCTAACATGTGCCTACTTTCATTCCTCTCCTTTCCAGGGCATACCTCCACCTCTTTAGACTTTCCTCCACCTGCTCCCCTCTTTCACTAGAGCTTGTCTATCACCACTGCAAACAAGAAGGGGCTCAGAGCTGATCCCTCGTATAGCCCCACATGATGGACTCATTCCTGATCCTATCCATCCTTGTCACTCCCAAAGACAACCTCAACATCTTCATCTCTGCAACCTCCAGCTCTGCTTCCTGTCTTTTCTTCAATGCCACTGTCTCCAAACACCTTTCCTTTCATTCTGGCTGATATTCTTCGATCACATAGCACCCCTGAAACTTTTCTCCACCCATCCCAACCTGCTTTACCTCTTTTCCAACTCTCCGTTGCTCTGGATTCTTGACCCTACTCAACTTCTTGATCTCCACTCCACGTAGCCTCACCGTTCCACCCAGGTTCCTCTCATTCACACACATATATTCTGTCTTGCTGCGACTAACCTTCTTTCCTCTTCTTTCCAGAGCAAACCTCCACCTCTCAAGATTTTCCTCAACCTGTTTCCTGCTCTCACTACAGATCACAATGTCATCTGCAAACATCATGGTCCATGGAGATTCCTGTCTAACCTCATCTGTCAGCCTGTCCATCACCACTGCAAATAGGAAGGGGCTCAGAGCTGATCCCTGATGAAGTCCCACGTCCACCTTGAACTTCTCTGTTACACCTACAACACACCTCACCACTGTCTCACAGCCAGCATACATGTCCTGCACCAGTCTAACATACTTCTCTGCTACTCCAGACTTCCTCATACAATACCAGATTTCCTCTCTCGGCATCCTGTCGTATGCTTTTTCGAGGTCTACAAAAGAGCAATGCAGCCCCTTCTGACCTTCTCTGTACTTCTCTATTAGCATTCTCAGAGCAAATACTGCATCTGTAGGACTCTTTCTAGGCATGAAACCATACTGCTGCTCACAAATTCTTACTTCTGCTCTCAGTCTGCAGTCTACTACTCTTTCCCATAATTTCATTGTATGGCTCATCAACTTTATCTCTCTATAGTTACTGCAATTATGTACATCCCCCTTATTCTTAAAAATGGGCACCATCACACTTCTTCCCCATTCCTCAGGCATCTTCTCACTCTCTAAGATCCTGTTGAATAATTTAGGCAGAAACTCTACCGCTGCCTCTCCTTTCCATACCTCCACAGGTATATCATCGAGTCCAACTGCCTTTCCATCCTTCATCATCTTCAATGCCTTCCTCACTTCACTTTTACTTATCTCTGCTACTTTGTGGTCTCTTAGTCAGCTCTTCTACCCTTCCCTCTCTTTCATTTTCCTTATTCATTGGCTCTTCAAAGTACTCTTTACATCTTCCCATCACTCTTCTAGCATCTGTCAATACATTTCCCTCTCTATCCTGAATCATCCGGACCTGCTGTACATCCTTTCCATCTCTATCAGTTTTGCCAACCTGTATAAATCATTCTCTCTGTCTTTACTGTCCAACAGAGCATACAAGTCATCGTATGCCCTTTGTTTTTCCTTTGCTACCTCTATCTTTACCTTATGATGCATCTCCTTGTACTCCTGTCTGTTCTCGTCAGTCCCCTCGGTGTCCCACTTCTTCTTTGGTAACCGCTTTCTCTGCATACACTCCTGCACTTCCTCGTTCCACAACTAGGTCTCTTTATCTACTTTCCTTACAGACGACATACCAAGTACTCTCCCACCTGTCTCCCTGATCACATTAGCTGTAGTTGTCCAGTCATCTGGAAGCTCTCCCTGACCAACCAAGAGCCTTTCTCATCTCCTCCCTGAAAACCATACAACACTCCTCCCCTTTCAGCTTCCACCACTTTGTCCTCTGGTCTGCCTTTGTCCTCTTGAACTTCCTTGTCACCAGAGTCATCCTACAAACCACCATCCTATGCTGTCTGGCTACACTCTCACCTACCATTACTTTGCAGTCAGTGATTTCTTTCAGATTACCTCATCTGTACCAGATTTAACCAACTCCATTTTAGCCTTTAGCCTTTACTTTAGCCTACTCCATTTCTCTTCCTGTCAGTACCATGATAGTACAACTTAAAACCTATTCCCAAGCTTCTAGCCTTACTACCTTTCCACCAGGTTTCTTGGGCAAACAGTATGTCCACCTTCCTTCTCTGCATGTGTCAACCAACTCGCTACCTTTTCCTGTCATCAATTCAAAGTCCCTACTCTCAGTCCCAGACTCTTGCCCTTCCTCTTCTCTCTCTGCTTCTGAATATGTCTTCCTCCTCTCTTCTTCAACCCACAGTCGCCCAATTTGCACTGGTACCCTTGTGGTAGAGTCACAGGGGCTTGGCCTCTCACCCCACGGGACTAGGTGCTGGGGGCGTGGCTTAGGCCTGTGCTTAAATATGTGCGCCTCGGAGGTGGTCCTGGTTGGTTAGTAGTATGGTGGTGCTCGTTAATAAACTCAATCTTTGCATTTAAGACTCCAAGGCTTCGTCATCGTTTATTCCTCGCCGAGCGCCACATTTGGTGACCCCGACATGATGAGGCCTCGGAGATATCTGAAGTTGGTCCACTACTCGCTCGGCCCCCGGAACCCAGCAAATGCACGCAAGTACCTGCGGGACGTCATCATCAGATACCGGTGCTTGCCCTGCTGGCGCTACAATGGGGGCGTGAATCGCTGCGGGCGGACCAACCAAGTTGGCCGGATGCCAGAAGGCAGTACCAGTTCCGAGGAGGTGTGTGATTCCACCTCGGTCACATCGCTGCAACACGCTCGGCCATCCGCGCCCGCCGTGACTTTCCGGCTTCCGGACTTCTGGCAGAGCGACCCCAACGCCTGGTTTCAGCATGTAGAGGCGCTGACAGAGAATTTTTGCAGATGACGCAAATTACTTTTTGGTGGTCACGGCGCTGGACTGGCACTCGACACAGTGAGCCATGGAGCTGTTGCGCAACCCCCAGCTGACAGGTAGATACGACGCGCTCAAAAGTCTACTGGTCGGGAGGTACAGCCTTTCCACTGTGGAGCGAGAAGACAGGCTTTCCGGCGACAGGTCGGCTGTGGACCTGATGGAGAGCATGCTGGCGCTGTTGGGAGCCCATGAAGGCAGCTTCCTATTTTTGCACATTTTTCTGTGTCAACTCCCGTCTGCAGCACGTGCAATCCTGGCAAACTCCCACTGTCTGGCCACTGATGACTACAGGGGGATTAGCAGATGAAGCCGACCGCGTCCTGAGGGCGACCGAGCAGTTCACAGTCCGGAGAGTGGTGCCGGACCTCCATGGGTCGTTGATAGAGCCGATAAGGCAGGCGCCCCGTAGAGGCGAGTGTCCCTTCTGGGTGTTCAGGGGGGGCTGTGTGGTGGACACAGATGGGCGTGGCCTCTCACCCCACCGGACTAGGTGCTGGGGGCATGGCTTTGGCCTGTGCTTATAGATGTGCCCCCCGGAAGTGTTCCTGGTTGGTTAGTCGTATGGTGGTGCTCGTTAATAAACTCAGTCTTTGCATTAAAGACTCCAAGGCTTCGTCATCGTTTATTCCTTGCTGAGCGCCACACCCTGTAGGTTATCGGCACCAATGGCAGTCATTGTGAACTCGGGCCTCGACCGATCCAGTATGAGATTCATAGGTTTGAATCGCATATTTGGTTTTGCCATTCGCAACAATAACAATAAATATGAATATAAAATATAAATAGACTATTAAAAGGACAAAGACAATAACAAGGATAAAAATAGATGACAGAATGACAACAACAAGGATAGAAATAGACAACAGAATGCCAACAACATGAATAAAAATAGGTTACACAATGACAACAAAGATAAAAATAGACAGCAGAATGACAACAAGGACAAAACTTGATGACAGAATGACACATAGATATGCCCAATAGATAAACACCAAACTGCATTTTCATTTTCTTCTTCCAGAATGCTCATTATTTGACTTAATCCAAATTAAAAAACAAGAGACATTAGGATTTAATTTTGAAAACATAACCCAGCAAAGTGTTTTCAAATTTTAATTAGAAATGTCAAAATAATGCTTTTTAATTTTAAGAATGTGGCTGCATATTTCGACACATCTAAATTAGTAATACATAAATTGCATTTTCATTTTCTGTCTCGCCCCGAAAAAAGGGATCAAAAATCATTTCGGATTTGCAATCATAAGCGGCGCAGAAGAATGACGTCGGTTGCTTCCGTTCATTTTAGCAACTTCTCTGGCCATGAGAAAACGGCACACACTCAGCTATTTACCTGCTGGTTAATCACCGGTACTTGTTAGCATGGCATTCCCTAACACTGTCATGCAAATGTCAGAAGTACGGAACCAGATAGAATTAAACAGAATTTCTGAATCGGATGGATGTTAGAGAGATGAGGAGATGACAGAGAGCTTGGTAAAATACTGTGCCCTAACAGAAACCGTTACCAACGACGTTGGCTTAGCCAGCCAGCCAGCCAGATAGATAGATAGATAGATTGATAGATAACTGTACGTGGGTGTAGGTTTCTACACCCACAGACCTGACTATAAAACAACCGCCTGCCCTGAAGACGTTAATAATTTCGAAAATAGACAAACCGATAACTCAACGTTTATTTCCTAGGCAGGCACCAATGATTCTGCAGTCATCTCTAAACTTTACGAAATGACTGCTTCACTCCAAGTAGTCGTCTTGAAGTCGTATACGATCTTTGAAGATCGTTACTTAGCAACCACCTGACACATACGACACGGTAAACATCCTAGCAAGCTAGCAAACTCAGCAACAACTCTACTGTTATTAAGTTACGTAAAGTGAACCGCACAGCTGAACTCAACAAAATGTTGAAACAAGCGATACAGATATTTGCTCGAATTAAGCCTGCAGAACACAATGCGGCGGTAAGTTGACAGATAGCGAAAAGTCAAACATAAAGCTTGGAATTTTAATATGAAAATGAAGAGTAACTTCATGTTAGCGTGATAGTGCCAGTGTATGTTTGAAATAGAAGCCCTCAGCCGATACCAACATAGATTACTCGTGGAATTCTGTCGCCCCAGGGTTTGAACAAATGAAACCTCACCATCACTTTATATAATTCTCTGCCACTTTTTAAAGTTTTTTGAACACAGTCCATTTTGGTGTTAACTAAGGCGGTTTCACGGTATTTAACTGGTATTTTCAGCTTGTTGGTATGAGAGAAGAGTTTGCAAATTAAGGTGTCGTGGAAATTCTATTGCTGGTCCAGCGAGGCACAAAAAACTGGAATCCGACATGAGTCAAGGTATTTTATAAATTTGAGCTCAGAAAGGTGTCGGCCATACAAGGCAAAGAGTAGTCTGCAGGAGAGAACAAAGAACACACGGCAGGACTGTTTTTTTTTCCTAGAGGAGGTGCCATTTTGAAGCACATATTCCATCGGTCAAAAGATGCGTCTGGTCCCACGGTAAGCACTGGACAGGAAGAACACTCCATATATGGACTTATTTTGGAAGGCACATAGTTGTTTAAGCAACGGACATCTTTTTCGTCAAGGTCGAGTACATGCCACGGTTTTGTCTATTGGTCCCCCCATGCGAGATTCACACGCTCAGTACTTTTCCACTGAGAACAAAATATTTTTTACAGCATATACACGGGTTCAGATAATAAGTATAGTTTCACACAGAACAGTAAAGTATCAGAGTTACATAAAATATTTTCACAGCACTCCCCCTTTTGATCATTCTTTGATCAATTATAATAGCACAAACACAGTGATCATTTTTTCAGCAAATACAATCTCTTTTGAGAGCTAGGATGGGAGTGAAGCCTTTGGAACTTCAACACCAACCTGTGGAGGAACAGCGAATAGGATTTCGAATGGGCTGAAGTTTTTGCATGACTGTTTTCTCATTCTCATTTACATTAGCACTATAGGTAGGGCTTTTGTCCAGGGTAACCCTGTGTCCACACAACATTTTGCTAGCTTTTCTTTTAAAGTTCCATTATCTCTTTCTACTTCGCCTCCGCTCGTGGGGTGATAAGCGCTGTGCTTTCTCATATCCCTGCCTAAATATTTGCTTAATTCGTCAAGGGCATCGTTAGTGAAATGTCTCCTAGTATCGCTCAAGATTTTGGTGGGGATTCCCCTTCTTGTAATTATTTCGGTTAGGAGTGCTTTATGACTACACTTGCCATTTGCTATGATGCTGGAAATGCTTCCATCCATTTTGACCACATATCAACCATTACCAGGCAATAC
This sequence comes from Fistularia tabacaria, assembly GCA_901007705.1. Classification (NCBI taxonomy): domain Eukaryota; kingdom Metazoa; phylum Chordata; class Actinopteri; order Syngnathiformes; family Fistulariidae; genus Fistularia; species Fistularia tabacaria. Next base: position 13,776 of record CAAKHD010013942.1, read on the forward strand.
TTTTTCCCCTCTGATGGGGTTCATTCAATGAAATCCACCATTCGGTGTTCAAATGGTCTAGTTGGAGATGGAAGTGCTGCCATGGCTGTCACTATCACTGATCGGCCTTAATTTTGTTGTTAACAAATTAGGCAGGTTTCGCAATATTTTTGTGCTGTTGCAGAGAAACCCTTTGTGAACTACTGAGTTTTCCTCTGGTCTAACATCCCCCCTTTTGACAGGTGGTCTAACCCATGCGTCAATTTAGCAAAATCTGGGAAGAAATATCTGGGCAGGCATGGACAGTCATTAGGTCCCCACCAGATCCTTGTGACAGGGTCATAACGGGCCTCAGAGGATGGCCAGAGTTTTTCAGGTCATATGGTGACATTTTGGAGGTCTGTGAGATCAGCAGATGGGATAATGAAATGTGCATGTGCCTGTGAGAGGTCGCAGAGAGGCAGCTTCAGCTGCCGTGTCAGCTGCAGCATTTTCCTTAGAGACAGGGTCTTGGATACAGGCTTCCGTTAGAGCTACCGCTTCCGCTGCCTGTGCTGTTAAGCGGTGGGGGGGGCAGGTATCCCGAACACACAACAACCATGCTCAGTGACAACAGCAAAACCCACATTATTCTTCCCATCTTGACCACGGGAGGCAGACCCGTCAACATAGTGAATTAGTTCAGGGTTGGTCAGTGGTGTGTGTTTTAAGTCAGTTTGAGGGGTGCAGGTTTGGGCGAGGTCTGCTATACAGTCAAGAGTGTCGTAGGACTCTCCGTCATCAGGGAGTGGCATAAATGTGCTCGGGTTGAGGGTATTACAGAGCTTCACTTCTACATTCGGCGTGTTGAGCAGACAGGTGTGATACCTTAGATAAGAAGCGGCAGATAAGTGAGAGGTCTTTTGTTCGAGCATAATCATAGACACAGCTTGTAACCGGAGAAGAGTTAGGTGTGTGTATAGGCAACAATGTCTCGGGATGCCGTGAGGGCTTTCTCACATGCTGCCACAGCACTCAGACACTTGACCTGCTGCGACAGGATAAAGTTTGGAGGAGAAGTAGGCCACTGACCTAAGCTTATCTCCATGGTGTTGAAGGAGGATGGATGTCATGCAGCCGGACTTTTTTGTCGACTGCTTGGACGAACAGTTTGGAGGGGTCAGGAATACCTTATGCAGGTGCCGATTGGAGTGCTATTTTCATTTCATTGAATCCCTGGTTTGCTTCGTCAGTCCAGGTCAGTGCATTTAATGGACCCAGACCCGGTTGATGGGCCATTTTCCTTAGTGGGAGTTTGATCGTAGAGTAATTAGGAAACATCATCTGTTTCTTTGTAATTGGCTTTGGCAATTACGTAATTGCTCAGATTCGTTTGGGAGACTGGGTTTTGGAGTTGTGAGATACTATGTGACCTAGGAAGTGAACCAGAATTGGCTGTCTGGGTGTACTGGGACGCTGAAGAATACATTGGACATGTCAATGACAGTGAACCACTTGGAGGCCTTCGGGGTTTGAGACACAATGATGTAAGGATTTAGAACTATCGGGGTTCTAGCTTGAACTGCAGCATTCACTGCTCACAGATCCTGGATGAATCCCCATGTGTTATCCCTGTTCTCTTATTTTATTTACCGGCAACATGGGAGTACAAACAGGTGAGTCTGGACAAGGACTAATTACTCCTGCATTGAGTAGGGGGCCAGACAAAGCATGGCTCAGAAGACCCCCATGAAGATTAACATTATTGAGCCCAGTTTTCCCCTGCCCGGACACTGCCACTGCAGCTGCCCACATATATAGATGTATGAAGACACATTATTTGCGTTGAAAAAATAATTTTTGGACCAATAAGGTGGAAGTAGGCATTTTTTCACGGCACGCCTGATGATCTCTCACAGTACACTAATGTGCCACGGCACAGTGGTTCAGAAACACTGTGCTAGCAGATACTTTTAGACATAGATGTCTCTGTGAATCCTCCCTTCGTCTTGGGCACAAGGGAGTTAAAACCCCAGTAGTAAAACAAAATGTAAAATATAAATGTGTATACATACACATTTTTTTAAAGTTTGGTTATCAATTGTGTGTTTCTACTTTGCTAATATATTTGAAATACACTGAAACCATGTAAGACTTGGCGTTGGACTTTTGATTTGGACTGATGACAAATGTTTGCATACATCTTTCACATCTTAAAGTATTGGTTAGTTTAAATGCATATTCAAATTCAAAACTTTAATCTATTCTTAAATAAACAAAGTCATTATTTTGAGAACAGAAATGTTTGTATCAGTAATGCTCCAGGTGAAGCACTCTCTAATTAATTGACTGAGGAATAATTGCATTTTTTTCTGAGAATCTCTCAAGCATTTTCACTTTGATGTCTTAACATCTTGCACATTTAAATGAGCAAAGCCGTGTCATCTGGGACTTCAGAGATTCGTTTTTGAAAATCTGAGATGATTGGATAGCTGGAAAGTGATGTTCAAGATGTAATTCTACAGGGGGGGCATCACGGACTGTCTTAACATTTATTCATGAAATCAAGGGGGCTCTTAATTTCGACACTGTCGTAAGCTGGAACATATTCACACAAAAGGAGGGAAATCTCACGTTGACAAAGTCAATGTCTTACTTGACCTAGCATTAACTTTGTCTATAATTATTAAAAATTTAATCTAATACAGTTTTCTTTGCCTGCCTGAAACAGTTTTTTGATTGGTAAGACCAACTTGCATTTACAGATTTTTGTAATGAATACCTTGATTACTGTCACTAAATCTTTGCCTCAAGGACCTATATTTTAGACTGTATGATGTTTTGTCTTCTTGTTAAATTGGGAATTAAAAATTGTACCACATGACTTACTATTATCAGGAGTAGCTAGATGCACAACATTTTGCTTTACTAAACCGTTCTCAATGGTTAATCTACAAACTGGACTCACCTAGCCCTTTGCCTGTTAGACTTTGCTTTTGTCTGTTGCTCTCTCAGGTGTACTCTGTGGAAAATGATGAACTGTCAAATGCTTCACTGAAGTTTGAGGTGTCCAGGAACATGGCTGAGGGTTTTGTAAACAACAAGAGGAAATTCTTTAAGTTCAGGTAAATTATTTATAACAGTTCAAGGTGTCTATCTACAAGGAGCTATGACACTGTCCCACTGGAGCTTTGAAGTTGTAGCTGACTTACACTGAGCTCAAAGCAGAGAAAGTTGATTCATGCATTACTCTTAATATTTATCTTTATGTTTACAACTCGGGTCTATTTTGCTGTTAAACACAGTTGTACAAAACATTGAAATATATATTGAAATTGTGTCTTTTTAACATATAGTTTATTGTAGCATGAATGGCCTAATCATCAGAATTATACATTTCTTTTTGGGGGGTTTAAAGCTGATTGCAGGACATCAACTTATTTTATGTGAATTTTGATAAGATTTAAGAGTGTGATCACTTCAGAGGAGTGGGAGAACAATGACCGAAGCATGAATGTGCGTCGCCCACCAAGATTTAAGCCCTCAACAGATGTATAGGAAAATCTAGCCTCCAGTTTTAACACAAATTTTAAAGATCTTTTTGACGTAGACCATGTTGGCTGCAGGTTGCAAAGTTATGCCACAGCAGTAGACAGATTTTTGTAAACCATAGCATGGTGATGATAGCTTCCTTGGTCTTCTATACAAATTCAATTTCCACAATTGACAATCTTTTTGGTTTGTAGCATGAATGCTTTGAATGGCGAGAATTTAAACAAATCTTGTTTTGGGGGATTAAAAATGAAAAATTGCAGGGCTCTCACATTTCCCTCTTTGTTCGGAAGAATAAAACAAAATTGCTACATTTGAAAACTGCGGGTCGGGATTCTTTTCGATCCTATGAATAGATTACTTTTTTCACTTATTTTGAACTGGTCTGTGTAACCGCATTAAGACATTAATGTTTGAGGTGTCAATCGCTGATATATATTTTATTGTTATAATAATTTTATTATCAATACTGGTCAGTGATGTAACGAAATATCTATTATTGATCATTTGTTTTTGTTTTTTTCCAGTTTTCAAAAGGTGTTTGATCAAGCAATCAAACAAGAAGAGATATTTGAAAACATTGCCAAACCAGTTGCAGAGAGGTAAAATCCTTCTTACGCACACACACACACACACACACACACACACACACACACACACACACACACTGGTACCACTTGTACACACACACACATAATCATTAAGAACTTACCACCTGTGCGTCATTTGGCCTAGCAGGGTTTTATCTAGACTAACTGACAGGAAGTCAGTAAAGCTTAGTTGTCTTTTAGTTGAAAAAAGAGGTTGTCTGCGATTTTTGGCTTTACATACATAAACCATCAAGTGGGTTGGACTGGCCAGACAGATAGTACAGTCCTCCATGGCCAGTAAACATATTGTAGCCACAACAAAAAAATAATATATAACTGGGAGCAGGTCATTTACTTTCAGGTTTTACGAATGGGTCCTCAGACTGATCAATCAAACAGATGTCAGGGAACAACAAAGTTGTACTCTTTAGCAAAGTCACTTTACAACCACAATCTTATATGTGTCCTACACAGAGTAGTAGAGCCAAACTGAAATAGTATGTTTTATGTTGTTTTTTACTGTGCCTCTGAGTAAATATGCCTGTGTGTGTGTGTGTGTGTGTGTGTGTGTGTATATATATATATATATATATATATATATATATATATATATATATATATATATATATATATATATATATATATATATATATATATATATATGTGCTGTCTTTGAATGTGAGTGAATGCGTGATACATGTATTGTGTGTATTTATTGTATTTATTTTATTATAACCATAACACAACACTGCAGTTTTCGTTGTACATTCTTGAGACAATAAATGACAATAAAGGTGTTGAATCATTCAAAAAAACATCCAAAAGAGAATGTCACTAAACAAACCAAAGAATCTGCCAAAATATCTGAAACATTTGAATTTACAAATGTATGTGTGATAATACTGTATGATAATAATAGTGACAACATACCGTCAATAGCTTCAAAATCTTTTTTTGACTCTGGTAGATCTTCTCTTTACAGCTGTTCCCTTCAGGGGTCACCACAGATAATCATCTGCCTCCATCTAGCCCTATTCTCTGTATCTTCTCTCTCGACAACTGACTTTATCTCCTCTTTCACTACATCCAAATCCCAATCCGAAATTCTTTAACCACCAAGTATTTTTCAAATACAAGGAATTTGCTGTGGTTTATCTTTGCCTACTGGATAACATGGAATAATCAATAGATGAATATTGAAATCAGAACCCGGGTAATTGGAGTGCAAATGAGCAAGTGGTGCAAAGTAGTGAACAGGTAGTGCAAGACAGTACAATATTCGATCATATTTTCATCGAAATTTGCAAGATTATCGCAGTCCTGCTGTAGTTGTTTTACGCAGGGGTAGTACCTCACTAACAGTGCAGTTAAGCAGCCCCCTTGCTTCTCAAATCCTTTGCCCGGCATTAAGACTGTTCATGACTCCTTTCTCATTTCATATGCAAAGTCCTTTGCAGTGTCTGTGAAGGTTCTCAGTGATCCAGATCATGGTCCGCCTGAAGAAGCCTCTCGGACGAAAACCGTGAACGATAGTTTTATTCCATTCAACTAAGTAATATAAAAAAACATTCAAATGTCCATTTCAACTTCCCATTGCACACCACCAGCTCAAAGATACCATGGGTTTTCTTCACTGTGCACAATCGAAAGGAAAGTCCAGTGCCAAAACTAAAATAGCTGTATATCAGCAAAATTCAATTGAATTTGGAGTTTCTTTTATCTCATTTTCAGAGCAATCCTTTCTGATACAGAAAGGATTGGAGATGTCTGTCTTCAAAGCTGTTCTCCACTTCCATACATCTTTTCTTGTGGATTGATAATCACATTTAATCAGTTCAGGGATTTGGTTTCTTCTTTTCCAATTAAAACTAGGGTGTAATAGGGGGTATTTGAGGTATATGCCCAAGAATCAGATTTAATATTTCTGAAAGCCGGAAAATACATCAACCAAATCAACCTTATGGATGCCATAATCTCTTATTACTGACCTAGCAATCATTTTTTCATTTTTTATTTTTTTTTTTATTTTTGAAATTTCAATTTTGAGAAATAAAGAACAGGTTAATCAAGTTTCCCCCCTAAGCTAGCATTATTTAAATACATTTACAAGGTATTGACAAAAAAGTCAGTTCTAATTCATCGTTATTTCCATCTGTTGCTTTGCTGTGTGACCTCCCTCTCATAGATCCAGACATTTAATTTCTTATGCATTTAATCCACGTTGAATAATTGTGATTATCACACAATATCTTGTCACATTCTATTTAAAAAAAATTATACTTTTTATGTAAGTAAAGTCATTCAACAAAAGGAAAAAAACACCCCTCCGGCATTTCTAAATGAAACAGAATTACTAGTCTAAATGCTCTATTCATCAACAACAGCAGTTCTTCTTTTTATGGGAAAGTATTCTGTTTTAAAAAAATAAGTGTTTGCTCCATTGGTTTAAGGTTGATGACACACTGTCTTAAAATTTTTTACCATGTGTATGTGTTTCTGTGTGTTTTGGTGTACAGTGTACTGTCTGGCTACAATGGCACCATCTTTGCCTATGGCCAGACAGGCAGTGGAAAAACGTTTACCATAACAGGAGGAGCAGAGCGCTACCATGATCGTGGACTCATTCCTCGTACACTGTCATACCTCTATAAGAGATTTACTCAGGTCAGCAAATTATTTTTGACTGTAACGCAGCAAATAAGGTTTGTCAGATGTCAAATATCACAATGTTGCTCCAGATCCAGTGGTCTGTATAATTTGATGGACAAATATGCTGCCTTTAATATTAAAATTAAGAATTGAAATCATATTGAAGAAGCCTCTTGTGAACAATTTGAAAAAGAATTATTATAGATATTCTAACATTTTTTATTCAGAGAGAAGAATAGCTGAATCCTCAAAACAGTTTGATGTGGTATTCTTCTTTTTCTTGAAAGAAAACCTGTTAGACTTTGTATTTGTTGGAGTAATTTTGTGTGCCCTTATTCATGTGTAGCTATAACCTTTAAACTATCTGTGTCATTAACAAAATATTTTAAACAAAACATTGTAAAATTGATTTCCTAACAAACCTAGGTATTTTGTACTTTTCTTTTTGCTCAGCAAGACAGCCCTACAAAGTTTAACACCCACATCTCCTATATGGAGATCTACAACGAGACTGGATATGACCTTCTAGATTCCCAACATGAGGCATCCAGACTGGAGGACCTACCGTTAGTGGTTACATTTTTCACTGCTGGTGATTATAATTGCGTGAAAGGCACTGAAAAGGGAATTTTTGTCTGATGAATTAATTCTAAAATAATCAAGATAAACAAACAACCAAACAACCGACCCAAATCACAGGATATCCATCTTGATGAATCACATAATTAGTACTTATTTTTACTGGTTAGATAAAAAAATATCCCCAATAGTTCTAATACTTTATATAACAATTGTTGGATGACCTGAATTTATTTCTTGAATAACATTATTACAGTCTGGCCTGGAGTCTGTGCTTGGCCAAATACAGACTCTAGTATTACAAACTCCCATCAGACAAAATGAGATTATGAAACAGTAATTCATGGTTAACTTGATGGTAGACTGCCATTAGATTGAAAAGACAGAGGATCATGCGGAGACATTTCTTTTATCTTGTTCACACTACTGCTATGGGGCTTTATTTTTGCTCTCAGCTACCTCCTTTCTCATTCCCTGTTCTTTTTCCATTAACTCCCTGTCTACCCTTTCTACTTTTCCTATTAATTCTGGTTTGTTTTGGTTTTTGTTTCCTTCTTTTCCTGTACATTACTTTCATCTCGTGATTTGTTAATGAAAATACACATTTTTCCATTTGTTTAAAAAAAAAAAAATCTTGTGATAGAGAGTTCCCAGGATTATATATCTTAGGTGCTTCTCTTTTCTCCTTTTTTCATACAGTTCTGCTCAAGGTTTAGATACTCACAAATCACAGTCTACTTGAAATAGGCAGTGACCATTGCCAACCATGCTTCGGCCACAAAATTATTCATAGAGAAGCTGTGGCACTATCAGTCTGCTTTTCCCTCTCACTGGCTGTCCTATTTCTTATTTTGATCTTGTTGTTCTCTTGCCTTACATTTCCTTCCCCCTGCCTATACATTATTTTTCATGCATTCCTTCCTCTAGATGACAGGTGTGCTGTTATAATGATTAAGTAAACTTAGTTCATAATATCCTTACCTATTTACAAGGTGTGGACAGCCAGTAACCTAGTCACTACGTGTTCCCTTTCACGTGAACATGCAACCAAGGCAGCCCTATGTAGGGGGGGGTTATTGCATGAAAACCTAAATCTCCCAGCATCTGTGAGCACTACGATCATGGCCACTTTTCTCTTTGTGGGAAACTACCTTGAGTGACTTTCTGAAGCTGTTCCATAAGTCAAGTAAGGCAATCTGCTCCGCAAATGCTTAGTTGGCTCTGTCAGAGGTGTCTTTGGTAATTCTTGTTGTAAGTATTGTGGAAAGATGGTCTTTGAAACTCAGCTGTGTCATTGTCTAATCTTCAATTAGCTAACACCACCTCCAAACGTTATGCCAAAAAAGAACCCTGCCTGCTCCAGCCTACATACGATAAACATCTTTAAAGATTATCATTACAACATATTTAGTTGTAGTTCTTATGAGTAACATGTGTTTTAACTGTGTTTCATATTCAATTTAGATTTCTACTATAGTCTATATTTTAAGATAAGTTAGGTCTATCAAAGCAAGGTTTGGTAGGTTGTTCCTTGAAGTACTGTTATATCAAATTAGCATTAGATCTCACATTGTGAAATTACACAAGGATGCCCTTTCTTGAATGAGCCATTCTTGACATCTCAGGTCATAGAGTTTAATGATAATGTTTCATCCTAATTGGATGTTTTTGGACAGACAAAGGTCCAATTGCCATCAGACCTCATCAATAAATTATATGGCTTTAGGGAACATTTACAGACTATACTCTATCTTAATGCATGTTGTATTTGAAGAATTGCACAACTACAATTTATGTATAGCTGCCCTTTAAAAAATCAAAAAAATGAAGTAATTAGTATTATAAATTATTACTTCATAATTTGCCAAGACGTTACTTATTATTATTTTCTAAATTATCATGCATTACTTTCAGAAGAGTTATGATCATGGAAGATAAAGACCAGAACATCCATCTTAAAAATCTGTCAATGCATCACTCAGCAAATGAAGAGGAGGCTCTGAATCTGCTTTTTTTGGGAGATACAAATCGCATTATTGCAGAGGTAAGAATAAGTGCTACGGAACACTCTGTAGGGAACCCTACATACAGAAATTGATTATAAATTATAATTTTGATTCACACAATGCTGCATCCATGCTGTTATGGATATCTGTCAAAAGATATTTTTCTTTTCTTTCACTGTATGAAGTCAGTCAGTAACATATACAGGAAGTCAAAGTAAAGTTAGCAGGTAGACCCCTAAAGAAAATAATTAGATTTTCACTAAAGCTTATGTTCCAATTCATAAATCCAGTCGCAATACATTAATATGTGTGCTGCAATAGACTGTCTGCACCCTTGTTCCTTTCTGGTATTTTTACTGGGTCTCATATTAAAGCAGCCACAATTGTTATTGTTATTGTTATTGTTTGTTTGGCCTGTTCCAATTCCTGCAGCAAATTTGCGAACGTAATCCAATTTAGCTTACTGGTATGGCAAACAGCTCTATCAATTCATCAACATTTTGATAGGGCTTTGACAGAAAAGTAAAAGCAAATGAATTGAACATTCACTGGACGTGTTCTTCGACTGATTTAAATTTGCAGTTATTTAATTGGCTTAAGATGCATTGTCATACATTGCATCGTCTAGTGAAGGTATCACTTCATTATATGGCGGGGATTTAACAAGTGGAGAATACATGTACACTACGTAAAAGAAAAAAATGATAGTCACATAAAATCTTGAGCTCTGTGTTTTTATGAGTAATGGGATCTTCAAAAATAATGAATGTTCTTGGCAATACCGCTGTTAGTTTTGATTCAGAAAATCTTATCATGATCAGTAAAAATGTATACAATAAGCCAGGTATGAAATTGATAGACCCTGTCAGTACTGAATCTCACCGGCAAATATGCCCTATTTGTAAAATACTGAGGTCATATTCAAAACACCAACTGAAAACTGAAACTCCATGGATAAACTGCATGTTTTTTTCTTTGTAATCCACAAATTCCATACTCATTGTACACATAAAAAAACCCTTGTAAAATATTATGATCCCTGCTGTCCATTTATCATTATGTACGAACAAGTAATTAGTGATAATAATTCAAGTATCAAATTTTTCATTTGTCTTAATATAACTTTATACACAAATTATGATACACACATATGTATATATATATATGTATATATACATAAACATACATACATACATTAACATTTTTTAGATTTTCTATACATTATTTATTCCTTGTGGGGAATTTCTGCATTTTTACCATGAACCATAACGATGAAGTATATGTACTTGAGCAGTGGGTATACTTCCATTGTACACTTCTTTGTTTTTCAGTGGAGTCTGTTGGTTTGGCTTTAAGGGGTGTGAGGAACATGCTGTCATTATATAAACAAAAGGATTAAATTGGCACTGGAGAATAAAATGAGCAGAAGATAAGCTTCACTGAAACAATTGCGAAAAACAAAACAAAATAATAACAGACAAATACTGTAGCTTCAAGAAAAAAAATATTGATTAAGGCCTCAGTAATGTTCCTCCAGCAGCCAATGTTTTTCAGAATATGTTGACTCTTTGGGGAAAACCCCCTCCATTCAGTTTAAGTTTTAATATATACTCAAAATTTATAACTATCCACTGGAGCCCCTGCTGACTGGACACTGCAGTGGAAGAAAAAGACAAGTATCTGATCATGTCTGTCTCAGCTTCTGGTAAAAATATGAAAAATAAGCAATTTGTAAAGCCACTGCCATGTGTCTACTGCTGTTAAGTAAAAGTGATAAGTAAGATTTTATTAAATCTTCCAAAACTTGTCTCTGTGGATGCAACAGTTGACTCTTAGGATGAAAACTGGGAGAAATTTTTTTGTCTTTATGCTGCTGATCTGATGTTTAAATCTTTACCATAGGATACTAATCTCAATTTTGTCATCTCCAGACTCCCATGAACCAGACGTCCACACGTTCCCACTGTATTTTCACTGTGCACTTATGTAGACAAGAGATGGGCTCTGCAACCCTGCTGTGCTCTAAACTCCACCTGGTGGATCTGGCTGGATCTGATCGCATTAGCAAGACCAGCTTAGATGGGCAGCTTCTCAATGAAGCCAAATACATCAACCTCTCTCTCCACTACTTAGAGCAGGTTGCCATTTCTGAGAGTTGTGTTTTCTTTAAAATCATGTTCTGTACAGTCAATATTTAACTTAAAAAAATGAAATGAATATATTTTTCACATTTGAATTTTTTGTGTTGCTTGCACAGTATCATCTAGTGTGTGCTCTTTTGTTGCTTTAGTTTTAATGGAGTTTCTATCCATCGGAAGAATAGTCTTCTAATCCAGGCCAGAATATCTCACTGAATCTGGCTATATTTTTCAATGTATTATTATTTCTATTACATTTTTATATTCACATATTTCATTGGAACATGACACCCTATTGTAACTCTTCATTTACATATTTCATAACATATTTGCCTTCCCCTTTTGAACTACTTTCCACAGGTTATCAAAGCTTTATCAGAGAGGAATCGCTCCCATATCCCCTACAGAAACTCCATGTTAACCTCTATACTACGGGATAGCCTTGGGGGCAACTGCATGACCACAATGATTGCCACCATGGCAGTGGATATGGGAAATCTTGGTGTAAGTTAGTGACTGATTTTGATTGTCACTTTGCATCAAACAAAAAATAAAACCTAAAAGCTTTTGAACTTTTTTTATTTGAGTAATAACATAAGGGACAATCTTGAGTTCAGTCTGTGTTGTTCAGTCTTTTGAGGCAACTTCTTCAGCTCTTCAGAAGCCTTAAAGATGAGTGGTGAAATGCCTTAACGAAACAGTTGCTAAGAAGAGTTTTTACAGAGTACCATGACCTGAAAGACTAAAACTTTACAGACATTATGATAAAATAATAATAATAATTAATCTTAAGAATTAATACTGTGATAAATCTTTGCAGATATTTTTCACAGTTTCAAAAGTTAAGAACCTTTATTTTGTATTGACTTCATCATAGAGCTATATTCAGTGCTTTACAACAGAGAGAGATTAAAATGTATATATTTGTTGTAATGCTTCTATTTATTTGTGTTTAAACACATTAGGAGACTATTTCTACTTGTCGCTTTGCTCAGCGTGTGGCTCTCATCAAGAATGAGGCAGTGCTAAATGAGGAACTGGATCCAGCCCTGGTGAGACAAACACTAACAGAATGTAGTCAAGAGCACAAATGTTAAGCCTTGGTCATTATGGCCAGGCCCTCCATGTGGCTTTTAACCCTAATTTGCAATGTTGGTAACTGTAATCGTAGACAGCACTATTGAAAGACTTTGTTTATCTCAGGTGACATATAGATGTATTTTTTTATATTTTAGCACTTCACAACATGTGTTTACATTGTCTTTCTGTTATTTTTATGCCTTCAGTTTTGCTTTAGACAGTGGCGGGCAGTGCATTTCACACTTCAGTGATCTCCAATTTAGTCAATAAATACCTTTCATTATGCCAACGCTTATAACACCAGGAATGGAGAGTATTTAGAAACACACTTAAGCACTACTAGGCATTGCATCACCTCAGTTTTGTACAAAATGAGCTACTATCCGTCGCATTTTGAAAATCAACAAACCCGCATCAGCAATTAAAACATATCTAGTATGCTTCTGTCAAAACTTAAAAATAAAAGAATCTTTAAAATTATCTTTCCAAAAAGTTTTATTAAATGAGTCCACAAAGAATATGCAAGCTTTAACAAGATTGTACAATAAATTGCAAAATCGCAGTTTGATATCAGAAAGACACTAACAAGACGACCATACTTTGGCGACAGCGACACAATAAACAAGTCTCTTTGTGAAAAAACCTTGCAAATCCAATGTCGCTCCACACACCAAATCGATTCTTTGCGAACAAAAGGAATTCCCAGGGGTACCGCACGTAGTTGCTTGCCTGGATATGGCGGACAAACCCCTTCCCCGCCTGGGACAGGTTAGCTTGCTCGGGGGTCGGCCGTCCTCCTCTAACGAGATCTTGCCTCTCTTGAAAAGTTCGTCTTGAAAGCGGCCTTGCCAGTATATCAGCAACCAGATCAACGTGTTGCTCTCCTTCGGCCATTGTGGGTTGAAAAAGTTTTTAACCGTTAACAGTCCCAGATGTGACTCTGTTGATCTGCATAGTACTGCTGTGGCTGACACTAGTAAGTGTCCATATCCAATCACAGGACGCGTAAATGCCACGTTCAACGTGAGGCTAGCTAGAGGGCCTGACTGACACAACTCGGGATCTGATCGGCTATCGTAACTATCTATCAAATGTTTTTACCCGTTCACTTACAGTGCACAGACGCCAGCATTGTTGATTCTGAAGGCCTGGGCAGATTTCATAGAGCCTGGCAACATTAGATAGCTGAATTCTGATTGGATAAAAACTAACCTAAAAACAACAGCACAACAGCAACACTTCTAGACCCCAAAATTTGGGACGTTTAAACACCCTTTCAGCCTAATTATGATCATGATTTCTGGTTATGTTAGGCCAGCAGAGAAGGCCTTGCTGGCCCTGACAGCCCGCACCTGGCTTTAGATGATTTTATCTCATTACGTCAGCGTCTCCTAAGAAAGTGTATATCTCAAGACATGTGTGTGTTGTTTGTATTTAAGTATACACTCTCAGAGGCTCACACACATATGCATACTCATTCAAATACATGCAACCAGGAACAGCAAGCCAAACTGGAATCACACACAACAATTTCTGTCCAGATGTTGTTAATGTGAAGACAAGACTGTGTGAAGACTTAGTTGTTATTAAGTTTTTAATAAGTGTACATAGCCTGTTTAATTTTGTGAGGTTTCACTGTAGACAAAGTACATCACAGTCAGTGATCAGCCCATTAATTGTGACTGCCTGGCTGCTCCCACTTGTTCCCTCCACTGTTTAAGCTCTAGACTAACTCAAACTGGAAAAAAATGACTCAATTTCTTTCTTTAGTCTACAGTGTATTTGAATACTTCAGAATTCCATATAGATGAAGTTATTTATCTTGAAGTGTTGTAATGCAGTGAAAATGGAAGGCAATAGGCGATTTGCTCCCCCCTTACTTCCTCTGGGCATACACACAACATCTGGCTGGCGAAGAAAGCACTACCAAGCCCAGGGATGGACAAATGTTTTTGCTGCAGGGCCACATTTAGCATGATAGACCTTTAATAGATGTGCTAAAAATTTGAGCATAAAGGATGAAATGTATGTGAAGTCTGTTTCCAGTGTCCTACTTTTTAATTAACAAATTCATGAATAAAGAAACAACTAAGCGACAACAGCATCTTCCTATCATCTGTTGGAAGTTTGAAGACTTTGTCTCCTTTAGGTAGGAACCTGCTGTGCAAATGACCTGTTGTCATTTGAATCTTATGCCATCAAACAGGCCAGGCCAGTCCTGGTCTCTTTGTTATGCTATTGTCCAGCAAAGAGGAACCGAGGCTGATGAAAAGGTCTAGGCCTATGATGTTCTCACCATGGCTTGTGATGGGGATCGGGAAAAAAATATTTTTGCTTAATATGCAAATAAATGTTAACATTCTGTAGACGTGTACAGTGCATGAACAGCAATGTAAATGTTTTATTCTCTTTTATGCCCATTTGTTTCAGCAAATTGTGAAAATGAAGCAGGAGATCCAATCTCTAAAGGAAGAACTGGTCATGCTGACGGGAAAGCTCAGAGATGACAAGCTAACACAGGATGAGACCCAGAAGTATGTCATCAAGTGCTCCTTGATGCCTAACAAAATCCTGATATTATAATGCTGTCTTGACGTTGTTTTTCTCCTCCTTGAAAATGTTGTCCAAGTCATTGAAGAATCTTATACAAAATTAATTTAATCATAATAATGATAAAAAGTTTAATTGAGTTCACAGCCGCAGAGCAAGAAGGTTCTTGGTTCAATCAAATAGGGGGCCTTTCTATGTGGGGTTAGAATGTGCTACATGTGTCTGTATGGGTTTCCTCCGGGTTCTATAGTTTCCTCCTAATGATCCAAAAAAACGCAGGAGGTTAATTGAGACCCTAAATTGGCCAGATGTGTGAATGAGGGAATGAATGGCTGTTTGTCTCTACGTGTGGCCCTCTGGTGGAATGGTTCAGGGTGTACCCTGCATCTCACCCAATGACCGCTATCCACTATCCATCCATCGATGGAGCACACAGATAAATTGTTTTCCCTAAAGCAGACTGGCATTTTCAACATCCCAGCACATCACAAATACTGTAAATATCATAGATGTTTACATGCAGAAAATTGTAACGGAGAATATGAAATTGGCTTGACATTTTGTGTATCTTTTTATCCTTAGAATGCTGGACTTAGTCAAGACCTTTTTAAATGACCGTAGTCAAAATGCAACACTGTCAGTGGGACCAGACATGCGAAAAATCCAATATTGCTTCTACCTGCTGAAGGTATCCCATTTACAATAGTTCTTACTTGAATATGCTATATGTATTTTGATGTACCTAGCTTCAATATTGTCTTTGTGCTCCCCTTCATGACAAGATCCAGACTCCACTACCAGCAGACCAGAAAGATTGCAAATGATTGTCAAGCATCTTGTTCTTTTATTATTTAGTTGCTAGAGACTTCCCTTGCAGATGATCCAGGAGGAACTTGGGTTGTTAGTATGTCCTGCCAGATGGACCCCTTTTTGATTCTTTACATTCATACTAGTCGTATGCATCTAGGTTTTGTGTGTGTGTGTGTGTGTGTGTGTGTGTGTGTGTGTGTGTGTGTGTGTGTGTGTGTGTGTGTGTGTGTGTGTGTGTGTGTG
>CAAKHD010013942.1:29950-42514 GCA_901007705.1 Fistularia tabacaria
GTTCTGGTTGTTCAGTGTTTTGCTATGTCGTTGGTTCATATGGTTTGAGTTGTTGTGAGTATGTGTGTGTGTGTGTGTGTGTGTGTGTGTGTGTGTGTGTGTGTGTGTGTGTGTGTGTGTGTGTGTGTGTGTGTGTGTGTGTGGTGTGGTGTATGGTGTGTGAGAAGAAGAGTTAAATTGTGCTCAGAAACCGGAAATAGCTATTTTTCTGTACTTCTACATACAGAGTACTTATGTAAGTCATCTCATTTCCAGGTATCGGTGTCTGTCTGAATGTCTGTCTGTCCACATTAGCACGCACAAGCGCACACACATACACAAACATACACAGACACACGCACTACATGAAACATGCATTTAAACTTTAAAGAGCAAAGATTTTCTGAGCTTATCAAGATGGTAAAGTAACATTTTGGTTTTGTTCCAGAGTCTCAATTACTTGACTGCTTTTATGGAGACAAAAGTTGTTTCAAGTTGTTGGCATAATATTAGGGATATATGGAATAATTTAACTTATGGACTAACTAACCTAAAATATGTTGGATCTTTCACACCTCAATGTAGGTGTAATCTTTATTCATTTTACATTCATTTTCAGTTTACATTGTTATTCAGAGGAATTTTAACATCCATTTCAAATTAGGCTTTGGAATGACACATATTTACATCGCTGAAATTCTTCAACCATGACTTCAAGCAATGCTTGGTTAGTTTACAAGAATACAAATTTTCGGAAAACTGAACAATTTGAAGACTTTATTTGTTTTATCTTATTTTGTGTTGTTCAGATTATGGTTCAACACAAGCAAGGGGAGCAGACTGATCTTGAAGGCTGTGTGGCTACAGAAACGGTAATGGGAGGAAGAGAAGTACAAGAGTGTAACTGTGCTGCAGAAGTTACCAAATTAAAAGAGATGCTGGGACAACGCGACAATGAGATCCGTATCCTTTAACATGGTGCAGTCATTTTAGCCTAGGTCCCATTAAAACGTGCAACCTGCTATTGGTTAATGAAAAGGTCAAACTGAAAATATTACAAGACTGTCTGGGTTGACTGTGTTATGCAAATGCAGGATATACTTATATGATTACTAATAAGCACATCTTTTTTTCCCAATCAGTACTCTTTCATAAAGTTTCATAACAGATTCTGTTTCCTAAGGTGTCTACAGGATGTAAAATTATAGTTTGGATTGATCAGATCTGTTTTGGTCATATCGTTTCCAGACAGTTCACTAATAACTATCAAGATTGAGGCCATTCAGTAACATACAGGACAAGATAATGCCGTCCCTTGTGCCAAAATCCAAGGCAAAACACATCGAGAAGGCCAACTCAGATTGTAAATCTGCTAACAAGAATTAAACAAATAACAGGCAAGCTACCATCAAGCTAACAACATAACAAATAATATACCCCCACCAACTACCTACCCTAGCCAACAATAGTCTGCACCATTGCATTGGGGTTTTCAAGTGGGCACGTTCCTTCACTGCTGTTTTGTTAAGCAAGGCCCACAACATCTCAAGAAGGCTTAACAATTAAATCCAGCGGCCAGGAAACACCTTCTCCATGTTACATAGCCGATTTACAAGCAAACGATCCTGGCTTAGTTACTTCCTCAGCTATCATCCTTCCTCCTTATCCACAACCATTTACTTGCTCGTTCTGCTGCCAGAGACATGTTGCTGACTGCAAGTTTCAGGCTCCAAACCCGAAGGCCCAACTCAGTAAATAGGGCAATTAGTGTAGCATGTGTCTGCTAATCACTGTGCTTCCCATGTCTGTACAACTGTCTCTTCCTGGTTTCTGTGTTTCAGTGAAGCAAGTTTAGTCCTTGGAGGCATACAGTGAAACTAGACCTTGTGAAAAGAGGAAGGTGCCTCCTCGTAATGTCTTACTTTATGTTCTAGTTTTACAAATAGAACTTTCTTTTTGAAATGTCCTTAAATGGCCAAGAAAGAGTACTACAGATGCAGTTTTTAAAGAGCTTTAAGAATGTTGATAGAGGAGTACAGAGAGGGTAAGACAGAGCTGCATCCAACAGGGTGAAAAGAGAAGGGACAATGGTACAGTTTGAGGAAGTGTGGAGTGGCAGAGAGGTATGAAAGAGTGGTGCACATATGATAGTTGTACGACAGTTGTGAGGTGTGCTGTAGGTATGACGTTCAAAGTGGAGATGGGACTACATCAGGGATCAGGTCTGAGCCCTTCCTTGCTTGTAGTATCCATGGACTATGATATTTGAAAATAACATTGTGATCTGTAATGAGAACAGGAAGCGGGTGGGGGAAATTCTAGAAAGGGTGGAGGAATGCCCTTGAAAAGAGAGGAATGAAGGTTAGCCCCAACAAGACTGAATACTTGTGTAAATGAGAGGGACTGAAGTGGAATGGAAAAGTTCTACGGAGTAGAGATGAATAAGGATTTGAAGTAGTCAGGGTCAACAGTCCAGAGCAATGGAGAGTGTTGAGAATGATAGTTTTGTTGTGGAAATTTCCACGACAGTGTCAGGTATTTGTTGTCGAGTTGAGCTCTGTGGCATGTTGTGTTCATGTCCCTCACACTTGGCATTCCCACAGTAATCGAACCAGATAACACCAGCCTCTTCCTGCCAACTGTTGGAGGCTTGGAAAGTTTCTCTTGTTCAGGGAGGAATGAAAAACATCCAGTTTGACAGAGTTGAAATTCTCCTTCAGACAGAATCAGACTAGAGATCAATGAGTTGTGATTACTGTGGAGCTTCTTCTTCACTGATTGATGGAGGACATGACACCAGCTGACACTGCTCAAACCTTTAGCAATCAGAGAATCAACCTCAGAATCCTCTTTGCTACCTGTCCAGCAAGTTACCAGATTCCCTCAGATGTTGAAGGGCTTCTTACAGCACTGGCGTGGGGAAGTGTACTTATGATCTGTCAGTCATTTGTTGCTTATTTACAAATTTGTTTGCCAGTAGATTTCTTAGTAGTAGATTGATGAATTAAAAAGGTCCGCTTGGTCTTTGAGTTAGTGGCAGACCTTGCAGCTGTCACAACCTTTTTTTCAAATGACATGTTGCCAGAATAGTGAGTCTGCTAAATGTTGTATTCCTCCTATATAGCAACATTTTCCTGACCAATAGGAAACATGGCCATAGGTCTCAATTCAGTTAAAGGATTATTTTTCTGTTGATGCATTGCTAAATACCCAACAGTTGCTGTAGTTTTACCGCTTTTTTATAAGCTCATTTTGTTGTGGATGGTGACATGCATGTCAGATCAGGTCAAAAAAAGAAGACGCCCTTGGCATCTGAAGAAGTCTGCTCCACTTGTTGTGACCCTTCTGGCGGTTCAAATTAAGTATTGCAGAAAAAAAAGCAAAATGAATCCTATAAATGTAAACATCTTAAAGGGTCGTAGTTGATCATAGCTGTGGGCCGTAGTATGCCCACCTATGCTCTAACCTCAATGTTCTGCTTTACCGAGGAGGGATAGTAAGTATATTGGTACAAGGATGCTGGAACTACCAGGCAAAAGGCCTAGAAGAAAACCAAAGAGATTTCTGGATGCAGTGAAAGATGGCACGAAAATACCTGGTCTCAAATATGGATGCAGAGGGTAGGGTTAGATGGAAGCAGATTATTTGCTGTGGGCCCCCTGAAAGGAACTGCTGAAAGGAAATAAAGGATACATCAACATTATGTTAATCCCTCCTGTGTGAGAGGCAAAGCTTCCAAGAATATTTTATAAACTTCTTCTATTGATGTTTTTTTTCTTGAAAGCGTTTCGAATCACCTGAGATGCCTCTTTTGTTCGGTATGGGGGAAGCTTTTCAGATGAAAGGTGAATGTCTTCAAGAAAAAAATAAGTCCAGTTATCATGTCAAGATTATCAGTTGTTTATTATTAGGCTCATTTGTAAGAAAGGAAGACCAGATAGTCTAAATGAACAGCCAAAATCCTTAAGACAATAACTCAGTTAGTCCTTTTTTTAGTAGATTGGTGTCAGCTTTGAAGACATTTTAGTTTTTTGTTACTTATTTTGTATTGTACATTAAAATAGGGACAGTATGTGACAATCTGCCTTTGCCAGCGCTGGTCATTTTTCAAACATTTTCTTAATTTTCCTATTTATGTTTTATCGTCTGTTATAGTAGACAGTGACAAGAACGATAGCCCAGTAATCAACTGTGCACCCAATCATCCACCATATCACATGCCAAAGATCTTGATGAAGACAAAACCTTGTAAACAACATTCTTGTCGCGGCAACTTGACTTGAATTTCTTCTCTTGAAGACATTTCATCCCTCATCCAAGAGGCTTCTTCAGTTCTGCTGACCTGTGGGGATGTTCTGAATGTAACTGAATATGAAATATAATATGAAATAATATAAAATGAAAATAACTGAATTATATTCAGTCATATTGAAGCCTCTTGGATGAGGGGTGAAATGCCTTAAAGAGAAGAAATTCAAGTCCAGTTGCCACAACAAGAAAATTACGACATAAATTCACCATGACCTAGATGACTGAGAGCCTCCATAGGCATCTTGTAAACAACAGCCCAAAGTAGTCATTTTTCTAAATAAAGACATGGAACCTACAGATACAGTCACATTTCTAATTTTTGGTGTTTATATGCTGGCATGTTTTAAAGAAACAGTCATTTTCTCTTGAAAGTGTATTTGGACTCACAGATCCTTCATGCTATTGCTTCTGTTTACGTCACCCCATTTCCTTCAATAACGCATCTACTCACCAACAAAAATAAATACATTCTGATTTTTTTTGTTGAATATTTCCAATTGTCTTCTAACCACATTTTAAATCTGGCCATATGTAAGCATCTACAAATGTCATGAAAGAAACTTGAAGAATACCATGGCTTGAAATTAACAGTGGCGATTAAACACAAAACATGCTTACATTTTTGTGGAAAAATTGGCAGAAAGGCCAGAAGCTGAAGAAATAATTCATAAGACTGAATTGTTGATATCTTGAAAGAGAACACAAAAGGGACTTTTTCAGTGTGCATTAGCTTTTCTTCTATTGTATTAACATAGGTCATATAAGTCGATTGTGTCACTCTCAGATAGCCACCAGATGTCTATTTCATCATAAAATATTTACATATTTCACAGATACTTCTGGGTTATGCATAATTATTAAAAAGCATTGTGAGACAAGATGTAAGCTTTTGAATTTGACTCTTTAGCAGATCGAATATAGATTAAGTGAATGAAGCAATTAAATTGAATTGCCAAATAAACAAAAATAGAACATCTGAAGAACTGTATCATGTCATAGCCTCAAAAGTGGGAAGAGTATCCAATGACAGTTCTTACATTCAACCCACCTCTTGGAAACTATCATTTACTCTCTTGTCGCCCTCCCGAATGTTCACCCAGTCGCAAAGCAAACCTACACTTGGGATAAGGCTGAAAAACACCTATTGTGCAACCTTATCAGCGGGAAAAGATGTAGTGGGATCTTTACAGTTTCTGTGGCAGTCTCTCTTTCTCCTTTTCTCTCAATTGATTAATCCCAAACCATGACATTTACCAACGCTTGTAATGTCAGAGCCTGAGCCTATGTTATGACACAGCACTGTGTTCCATATTTTTATAAATAGCTTGACATCTGGAGAGGTTTAAGGTGCACCAGTCATTTGTACTTCTTTGTTTTTTTAAGTAAAGTGCTGTCCATAACTGAGAACCCACAGGTGTCCTTGTTGGGATTTTGGAAAAGGAGAAGAAAAGGTCCAAGGATGCTGCTATTCAGCTTGGAACCATTACCAGTGGACAGAACCCAGCTGCCAACATGTCTCCCTTTTTGTCATCAATGCCACAGTTATACGAGGAAAGCATGGAGCACATCTCAACTGGTCATGGAGGACAAGCCATAAAGTATATGAGAAAAGGTATTTTGAAAAATCTACTTCTCTTTCACTATACTCCCCCTGCACTCTTTCCAAGCCGCGTTAAGTGTGATGTGGTCCTCGTAGCAATTCCTTTCTGTCGGAAAGGCAATTTGAGGGAAGACAGGATGATTTATTGGTAGGACTTCAGGCCACACGACAAAATATTTGTAATTTGGTTGATTACATATGGTAGGTAACAGATACAGTGCAGTATTTTCGGTGTTCTGGTTTGTCATACCACAGTAGAACCCAATACCCTAGGATACACCAGTATTATCAGGTTATCTTCATCAATTATTTAATGTCAATGGGAAGACATCAAAGACGTCTAGTCATGACCAGTCTGTCTGAACCCTCCCCACACGGCAAAAAACTAAGGGGACTGTTTTCTTGTCTATGGTGGTGGTGTATATGGTATATTTTAAGGTTTTGTTCAATTTATTTTTAATTTGAATGTTCATGTGCATTTTTTATTTCTCAAAGTAAACGTATTCATCATTGGGAGCTATACAAAGGGAAATCAGACCATATTTGTATGAACGGTAAATTTTGAAAGGTGCAAATAAACTCTTAACCTTATATCATCCTAAAAAGGAGAAGTTTCTGCTAATAAGTATTTTTATTTATTTCAAAAAGAAGCTATGATTGAAACCATTCTAGGACTGACTTGTGACCTGTGGAATTGTCTAACCTTCTCTTCTTCAGAGTTCCTGCTAAGTTCAGATCATGATATACAGACGCTGTTCTGTCATTTAACGGAGGTGCCCTTAGATTTTGCTAATTACCACCCTCTGATGTATTTCATTAGTGTTGGGTAATGGTTTAGCTGAATGACACGGCATATACCTGTACAACCAGATTATTTACAGCTTCTTAGGAATATTACTGTCCCCATTTAATCATAGTGGGGAATCTACAAAAAATAGATATAGATAAATACAACAAGTAACAGTATGATAATCCTTGATGGCATTTAGTTTAATACCCTGTCACACACTATTGCCGCAATATATGCACACAAAATACCAGGAGACTCCACCGGGAAATATACTGGACACCGTGTATGTATCCCGACTGAGGGTATTACAATTAGAGTACAACGACTGACTTCAACCAGATACCCAGCGGCTGATAACCTCAGTGCAATAACTTAAAGCATAAAGATCTGTTCTCACTGACCAATATCAATATATATAACCAAAGCAGCAATGATGCTAAGTTAGAAAGTTAACAATAGCGACAGCATGGGAATAAAGTGATCACCCAAGGGACGATGGGAAAACAGTAATTATAACAATGACATAATGCTGATCAATGGCTCATACTTGCCCAGATACTTATACTAGCCTCTTACAATGAGTTGATCAGTGACACAACATTTTATCGATGGAAGGACCGATGGAGCGATGATGGTCGAGTCATTTGGCTTATTATCTCGTCTGGCTAACAAGGACCTGCTGCCGACAGAGGTGAGGTGTTCTTTGGATGAAACATCGGGGAAGAGAGACGGTTCGGGATCTGGAAACAGGGTTGTCCCTTGAAGATCTTTGGGGGCAATCTGCAGTACTTGTAGTCGGGCTGGGACATTGAGTTTGGAGCTGAACAAAACCAGATTGTTGACAGCTTCTTAGAAATATTACTGTCCCAAAAACATAGATAATATCATAGACCTTATCAAAGAGCCTAGGGAAGGTCTTCAGCTGCAGCTTGAATGACAGGGATTCCATTAAAGCAACCTTGGGTGACTTAGAGGGCTGGCTGAAGACAGTGAATAAGTCTGGGCTCCCCGGAAGATTCAAGGCCTCTGGCCTCTGCTCATCTATGAGGTTCCCATGATGGTTGGTCGAAGGTTTTGAGCAAAGAATGAGCAGCTATCTCAGCAGATGGCTGGGTTTGCCACCCAGCTTCAGCAACATCAGGCTGTATGGGAACACCAACAAGCTCAGGCTCCCTTTCAGCTTGGTCAGGAAAGAGTTTATCGTGGCACGGGCACAGGAACAGCTGCAGTACTCAGGATCAAGTGGCGGCCAAGTGGCCGGGGCAGGAATTGTGGCGAGGACCGGGAGGAAGTGGAGGGCAGCGGATGGAATCCAGCAAGCGGAAACTCGGCTGAGTCACAAGGCCATCCTCAGCACAGTGGCGCAAGGCAGAGCTGGCAATCTGGTACGAGTCTGCCAGCGGGAGGGAGAGGCAGAGACTGGTGCAAGAGGAGGTGCGAGCCTCAGTCGAGGAAGAGTGAACCACCAGGTGCCTGGATCAAGTGGGAATAGGCAATGGAGCAGTGCATCGCCTGGAAAGACATCTGGCAGTGGAACCCCCAGAGGATAAAGTTCTTGATCCAGGGGGTTTATGATGTCCTCCCAAGCCCATCTAATCTGTGCGTCATGGGCAAAAAAGAGACGCCGGCATGTCCCCTGTTTTCCAAGGTAGGGACACTGGAACACATTTTAAGTAGCTGCCCCAAGGCACTGAGTGAGGGCTGTTATCGATGGAGACACGACCAAGTCCTTAAGTCGATCGCCGGGCAATCGGTGGGCGGATAAAGGACAGTCAATACACCCAAGCTACAGCCAAGGCCATCCAGTTCGTCAAGGAAGGACAGAGGCCAGAGAGAACTGTGCTGCTGGTTTGCTCTCCACAGCGCGAGACTGGGTTATGACAGTTGATCTGGAGAGGCCTCTGAAAATTCCAGCACACATCACCCAATCAAAATGAGACCGGACATTATCTTGGTCGAGGCAACAAAGCAACTGGTCTTGCTTTAGCTGACTGTTCCCTGGGAGGATAGGATGGTAGAGGTACAAGAGAGAAACAGGGAGAAGTACCAAGAGCCAGAGGAGGACTGCCAGAGGAATGGGTGGAGGAACAGATGCATGCCAGTGGAGGTTGGCAGTTAGGGATTTGCCAGCCACTTACTGGACAAGGCCTACAGCACTCTAGGCATAACAGGTGGGACACTACAAAGAGCCAAGAGTAACGATCCAGAAGCTGCGGAGAATGCATCCAGATGGCTCTGGCTGAAGAGGGGAGAGCCATGGGGGTGGTAGAATGCCTCTTGGAGACAGGCTGGGGTCTGATCAGCCTTAGTTGGTCACCTGGATGAGGGTGTCTGTTATGAGACCCAAATCACCCAGTGACTCCAGGAAACAACACTGATGATGTGTCCATGAATTTGCATGCATCAGAGGATTACTGTCCCCGTTTAATCATCTTGGGGAATCTATAAAAAATATAGATACAATATATAATAATAGATAAATATAGAAACAGTCCGGCAAATGGGAAAAATGAGTTTTGCATCTATTTACAGCCACCTCTTGTGCACTGGAGAGTAGTTATTAGAGCGCCGTTTCAGTTCAAAATGTGCGTTAGTTTACTGGTTGGTGTCGTCATGGTGTGTAACTCTGTGTACCCACCCCCACATAGTAGGCGGCCTCTCATCTCATCAAACACCTCTGGAATGTGTACCAGAGTTAGGGATAATGTGAGGATGAGTTTATTGCTGCGTGCTTGGTGGGGTTCGCACAACACAATCTCAGCATCCTCCTACCAATATTTTCTCTATCTCTTTGTAAAGTTTCTAACCATCTCAGACTGACCCCTCTGAATTTATATCCAAAACATGTAACACGTCCTGTCCCTCTGATGGACTAATTTCTGATCTCATCCATCCTCGTCACTCCCCAAGAGCATCTCAACATCTTCATCTCTGCTACCTCTGGTGCTGCCTCCTGTTTTTTCTCAGTGCCACTGTCTGTATACCATATTTGAATGGAATAGAAGACAACAGAATAGAATTGTTTTTAGTGTCATTGAAGAGCACAAGTTGTACAGTTCAGATGTGCAACACCAGGTGGTGATCAGTTGACAACTCCGCCCCGAATGTCCTGGACATGCGGCCGCAAGTCCGACGATAAAACCACAAGGTCGATCAAAAAACTGAAGCCAAGGGTGCGTTGGTGCCAATTGCACATATGGGCACCTTTATGCCTGACCATTGATGTTTGTTATGGACAATCCATAACAAGCACAGAAGTCCAATAACAAAACACTACTCGGGTTCAGATCAGTCGGGCCGTTCTTTCCAATCACGCCCTTCCAAATCACACTGTCGTTGCCCACGTGAGGGTTGAAGTCTCCCAGTAGAACTAGGGACTCCCAAGAAGGAGCGCTCTCTAGCAGCCCCCCGAGGGACCCCAAGGGTGGCTATACTGAACTGCTGTTGGGTGCATAGCCACAAACAACAGTCAGTACCCGCCCCCCCAACCCCAACGTGCAGGCGCAGAGTCGGGAGGCAATCAATATGCCCACTCCTGCCCGGCGTCTCTCACCGGGGGCAACTCCAGTGTAGAAAAGAGTCCAGCCCCTCTCGAGAGGCCTGGTTCCAGACCCCACACTGTGCGTCGAGGTGAGTCCAACTATATCTAGTTGGAATCTCTTCAAAGTTTGTTTTCATCATGAGACTCTTCTGAGCTGCACTTTGTCTGGCCCCTCACCTGGGACCTGTTTGCCTTGGGTGACTCTTCTTGGGGCATGAAGCCCCAGACAACATAGCTCCCAGGATCATTGGGACACGCAAACCCCTCCACCAAGATAAGGTGGCAGCTCAAGGAGGGAGCAGACAACCATGTCTAATGTAAAATCCCTTGTCCTGTTATTCTGTTTTTTTTTTAGTTAGATAAGTAACTTAGAAAACTCAAAATTATTCACATCCATCCTCGTCAATCCAATAGAGAACCCCAATATCTTCATCTCTGCTACCTCCAGCGCTACCTACTGTGTTTTGCTTAATGCTACTGTCTCTAAACCAGGCATGAGCGAACTAAGGTCCGCAGGCCATATACAGCCCATCTTATTTTTTTAATCTGGTCCGCCAAACTTGAAATTTTATTATGGTTAAACATGATTTATTTTACCTTTTCGCTGAAATACCTGCTTTCCTCCAAAAGATATTCTACTCGTGGTACACATCGACATATGTTGTGTGGTGCAGTGTGTCACTTTTTCACTTTGCCCTCTGAACCATTTGTAAAAATGAGCAGGTCAAGGAAAAGGAAAGTGAGTGCTGAGTGTTTGATAGGGATTGGACAACAAAATATTTTTTCACTGAAGTCCAATCAACGGCTGTATGCCTGATATGCTAAGAAATTGTTGCGGTTTTCAAAGAATACAATATCAGCTGTCACTTTGCCATGAAGCATTCTAACTATGCAAGTGAGCAGTCAACGCAAGAACAGGTGGCCACAGCTCAGAGGTTGATGGCTAATTTACGGACTCAGCAAACATTTTTTTCAGTTTTTCAGTTTTTGTCCAGTGAAGTCTGCACCAACTACCACTCTTGTCTCTCGCGATAATCTGCATGACTTCATCGAACTCACTCCAGAATTTTTCCGACTCCTCTTCTTCACATCCCACCTGTGGGGCATGGCCACTACCAAAATTTAGAATCACATCCTCTATTTCCAGTTTCACACTCATGACTCTTCACTCTATTCACCCCCAGAACATTCCCAACAAACTCCTCCTTCAAGATAACTCCTATTTAATAGGAGTCCTATTAGTCACTACCATGATAGTAAACTTAAAACCTGCTCCCAAGTTTCCAGCCTTGCTACCTTTCCACCGAGTCTCCTGGACTCACAGTATATCCACCTTCCTTCTCTACATCATGTGAAACAACTCTAGCTTTTCCTGTCATTGTCTCAATCTTCTAAGACTCTACTCTCAGTCCTGGAATCTTCATGATCAGGGATCAGCTCTGAGCCCCTTCTTGTTTGCAGTGGTGATTGACAGGCTGACAGATGAGGTTAGACAGAGTCTCCATGGACCATGCTGTTTGCAGATGATATTGTGATCTGTAGTGAGAGCAGGGAACAGGTTGAGGAAAATCTTGAGAGGTGGAGGTTTGCTCTAGAAAGGAGAGGAATGAAGGTTAGTCGTAGCAAGACAGAATATATGTGTGTGAATGAGAGGAACCTGGGTGGAACGCTGAGGTTACAGGAAGTGGAGATCAAGAAGTTGGAGGATTTCAGGTACTTAGAGTCATCAGTCCAGAGCAGCGGAGAGTGTGGGAAAAGAGATAAAGAAACGGGTTCAAGCAGGTTGGAATGGGTGGAGAAAAGTCTCAGGGGTTCTATGTGATAGAAGAATTTAATCTAGAATGAAAGGAAAGGTTTACAAAACAGTGGTGAGACCAGCGATGCTGTATGGTTTGGAGACAGTGGCACGGAACAAAAGACAGGAGGCAGAGCTGGAGGTAGCAGAAATGAAGATGTTGAAGTTCTCTTTGGGAGTGACGAGGATGGATTCGATCAGGAATGAGTCCATCAGGGGGACAGCACATGTTAGATGTTTTGGTGAGAACGTCAGAGAAGCCAGACTGAGATGGTTCGGCCATGTACAGAGGAGGGATAGGGACTATATTGGTAGACGGATGCTGGAATTGGAGATGCCAGGCAGGAGGTCTAGAGGAAGACCGAAGAGAAGATTTCTGGACGTAGTGAGAGAAGATATGAAGGAAGTTGGTGTGAGAGAGGAGGATCCAGAAAATAGGGTTGGATGGAGGAGGTTGATTTGCTGTGGCGACCCCTGAA
Organism: Fistularia tabacaria; assembly: GCA_901007705.1. Taxonomy (NCBI): domain Eukaryota; kingdom Metazoa; phylum Chordata; class Actinopteri; order Syngnathiformes; family Fistulariidae; genus Fistularia; species Fistularia tabacaria. The sequence continues at coordinate 42,446 of CAAKHD010013942.1, forward strand.
AAAGGAAAAGAAGAAAAGAGTATGAGGCTGTGTGTGTGTGTGTGTGTGTGCGCGCGCGCGCGTGTGTGC